>CAMTDV010000007.1:54021582-54621582 GCA_947069175.1 Scalesia atractyloides | reverse complement strand
ATCATCTAGGTTGAAGGTTTGCTTGAGACATTTGTGTTTTTATCCATATTTCTAGAATAATAGACTTGCAATGTTTGTAGTTTATTATGGTGTTTGAATGTTTGTTTGTAAGCTATTAATTGATGTTTTGAGCTTAGCCTAAATCGTACGATTCTTGGTGGCGTTGACAATCGAGATATCATGGGAGGGATTAGGGTTGGATATTGGTTAATTGGTCATCAGGTAACAACCTCGCATTTTTATAATTCGAGTACTTAGTTCCTTTTCATCACGAACAAATAATCATACATGAGTCATGTCTATGTGATTCTTTATAGTTGGATTTAAACACGAATGTTAACTGAAACCGGAACCCTAGGATGGTTGCTTTCTCTTAATCTGTTTTAACAACCAATATTTGAATTGCAACTTCTTTAGCTAATTTTAATTTTAAAACCAAAACAATCAAAATCTTGAATTCATTTTTCTTGAATTTTAGATAAATAGTCATTCTAGTTGGAACTTTAGATAACGCATATTCGACAAACTCCCTGTGTTCGATACCCACTTACGCTAACTATTATTAGTATTCGGATTAAATTTACTTGAGACTACGATCTTACGTTAGGAGGCCAGGGCGTATCGTGAGCGCAGCAAGTAGAAGGAGGTAAACAATTTGCCCTTCTTTATTTTACAGGATCAAAAGATTGCCAGACTAACCTTGTTGTATGTAACCAGGTGGAGGCTTGCGCGGCGCTTGAGGGCGCAAAGAAGGATCTCCAAGTGGCCTGGTTGAAAAGGCCGAACTACAGCGCAGGAACCTGGAGGATGTTTAGAAGCTCCGCCTTGGGATGCTAAGGTGGGCGCGGGCGAGAAAAAAATAGAAGATTCTGAAGCCGCCCGCGCCATCTCTGAGAGTCTGGTGGAGTCGCTGACAAACAACATGCTGTGGATGCAACATCATGGAGTTGTCAATGTAAGTTCTCCGTTGTTATTTTGATCACTTTGTCTTGATTCTCATCCATTTTCCTTTTCTTTTGCAGATCGCAAACTCTATCCTGAACTCGGTAGAGTTAGACGACGTTTTGCCAAGTTGATGATCAGAACGTGCCATGATGGATATGCGTAGGGCTATGCCGAGTGCACACACCATGTGTCTCGAGCAATGGATGTTCAATGGGATACAACCCGCGCGTCCACTCGTAGGGTCGATACTGAAGCTGCCTTCTCCCAGGCGAAGCGAGAGTATGACCGTCTTCAACTGCCTAGATGGATTTGGTGAGCTAGGCGCTCCAGCACGACGACTATGTTGATCGCTTAATAGATATATTTCCGGATGCGGCCGAAGTTGAAGAGAGTGAGGGATGAGTGTTTGATGTTTGTAGGATCTTGATTGTAATATATGAATGTAATTGTGCGTTGCGCTTGATGTTTGTACAATCTTTTTATGAAATGAATGTTTTCTTTGAAGTTACAATATTTGCGTGAAGATACCAACTTTGTGTAGGTAGACGAATAAATCTGGTAATGAACTCGTGTATGAACGTTACACACCCAAGCGCATACAGTATCTAGTGAATTTTGTTCATGAGTCATGTTGTACCATGGTGTTTTCGCGTATACACAAAGTGGTTTCGCGCATTTGTAACAAAACTCTAGATAAAGAAAATCATGTATGCATTGTCTTTATTAACAATAAGGCGTAAGAGCCATGTACATAATAGACAATTAGATTATAATTGTTTCTAGTTTACATGTAGCACCGCCTTAGCTGTTGCGCATTCCAGGTCCTAGGAATGTTTGTGCGTCCAAACGTTTGAGGGTGTATGCACCCTTTCCTAGGACTTTATGGATTATGTAAGGGCCTTCCACTTGGGCACGAGTTTTCCTGACTTTCAGCGTTGGTCGCTTCGTTGTCTCTCAAAACGAAATCGCTAGGTAGGAAGGAACATATGCGGACTCGCGCATTATAGTATTTCTCGAGCTTGGACTTGTACTTTGCTTCGTTAATTGCGGCGTTTTCACGCCTTTCTACTAGGAGGTCCAAGTCGAGTCTGCGTTCTTCTTCATTATTCTGGTTTTGCACAGCCAACATGCGCGGTGATGGGAGGCCTATTTTCGCGGGAATCACTGCCTCCGTCCCATACACCAAGCTGAATGGTGCCTCGCCGGTGCTGGTTTTTGGCATGGTTCAAAGAGCCTAAAGGATACTTGGCAACTCTTACCCAGCCTCTCCGCTGCCGTCCCCAATCTCGTCTGATCGCTTTGGTGATACTCTTGTTTATACTTTCCACTTGACCGTTCCCTTGGGATGCGCGACCGAAGTGAACACATGTTCGATATGCATTTCCTCCATCCACCGTTGTAGTTCTTCAGCAGAAAATTGTGGCCTTATCACTGACTATGCGCAGGGGTAACCCAAAACGGCAAATGATGTGCTCCCAAATGAATTTGCGAACTACAGTTGCTATGGTGGATGCAAGGGGCTTTGCTTTTACCCACTTGGTGAAGTAATTGACGGCTACGATTATGAACTTCACAGCCCTGGGGCATCTGGGAAAGGTCCCACCATATCGATTTGCCCATGCTGGAAGGGCCATGCTGTTGTCACTGGGATCAAGGGATTCTTTGGGCACAATGTCTTCGGCGCGTGTCACTGGCATGATGCACATTTCCTAGCGTTTCGACTGCATCTAAGTGCATCCAGGCCAATAGTAGCCGGCGTTCATGATCTTTGCGACGACCATGTGCGGACGGGTCTGAATTCCGCATAACCCTTCATGTATTTCACGGATCAAGTATTGCGCGTATTGCAGATCAACACAGTGGAGAAGTGGTCCAAGGTAAGACTTCCGGTAAAGGATACCGTCTGCCATTTCATAGTTGAGTGCCTTGTTCTGGACCTTTCTGGCTTCCGCCTTGTTTTCTGGGAGGATCCCAGATTGCAAGAACATGATGATGGGAGACATCCAGGAAGGATTTCCCATTTCTATGACGTTTACTTGAGCAACGGGTGAAGGGTTCTTGGGTACCTTATGCGCACTTCACGGCGAGGTGCTTGGAGCTTGTAGCAACCAGTTTGCTGAGCGGTAGGCATGGTTATTCTCGCTTCGGTTAATGTGGGCTATTTTGAAACTTTGGAATTTGGTTATTAAGGCTTGCGCCTCTTCCAGATGCAGGACCATCGTTTCGCCCTTTGCGTCATACAGGCCATTGATCTGTCCTGTGACCAAAAGGGAATCGACGTGTGCTTCCAAATTCTGGCCCCATTTTGATGGCTAACCGAAGGCCTGCCAGAAACGTTCGTACTCAGCTTCATTATTCGTGCTTTTGAAGTCCATCTTGATGGCGTAGGTGAACTCTTGGTTACCAGGGCATATTAGACAAAGACATGCCCCTGCGCCAACATCATTGGATGCGCCATCTGTGTGAAGTATCCATTAGCGGTCGTCTGTGACCGGCGCTGGGTTCTGTACAACTTCACACTCTTGTGCTTTATTGCTTGGTACTTCTGTAACAAAATTGGCTAATATCTAGCCTTTTATTGTTGGGCGTGGTTTGTATACATATTGTGTCACTAAACTCAATCACCCACATTGCTAGACGACCAGATATGTCTGGTTTGGACAAAATGTGGCCCAAGTGATAGTTCATGAGAACTGTTATCACATGGCCGGAGAAATACCGACACAACCTGTGGGATGCGTGGATTAGAGCAAGAGCAAGCTTTTCCATCATTGGATCTTGTCTCCGGGTTAGTTAGCATTTTGCTGACGTAGTAGGTTGGAGTTTGGACTCCTGCGCGCTCTACTAACAAGACTGCGCCCAGAGCGATATCGATGCGGACATGTAGAGGATCAATGGCTCGCTCTTTTGCGGTGCCGTGAGCGTAGGCAGCTGAATCAAGCACTCCTTCATTTGTGTGAAGGCTTTCTCCGCATTCGGAGTCCACTAAAAATTGTTCTGCTTTACATGATTCCTCAAAGTGCTGATGAAGGGAAGGACTTCATTGCGTGGTTGGCCAAGAACCTGCTTAGTGCGCCAATCGCCCCGCCAACCGTTGCATTTCTTTGATGGTCGAGGGGGAAGGCATACGCTGAATCGCTTCCACTTTCTCAAGATTAACTTTGAAACCGTCGCGCGTGATGATGAATCCCAAAAATTTTCCTTCTTCCATTCCAAACGAGCACTTCCTGGGTTCAGCTTCAGATTAGCCTTGCGCAAGGAGGCAAACGTTTTCTGAACATTTGTCAGCATCTTCTCCACATCCGGACTCATGATGACTAGGTCTACGGTTTCGCCAATGTCGTCTCCGAAGACATGGTCAATCAAACGCTGGTAGGTGGCTCCTGCGTTGCGCAATCCGAAGGGTATCTTTGTGTAGCAAAAGATTCCCTTGTCAGTGCAGAATCGGTTATGTCTTCGTCCTTTTTCTTCATTTGTACCTGGTGGTAGCCATTGTAGCAGTCAAGAAAGCATTTCCACCTGAATGAAGCGAGGGAGTCCACCTTTTTGTTGATTTTAGGTAAAAGTAGCAGTCTTTGGGACATGCTTTGTTCAGATCTTTGAAATCGACGCACATGCGCCAACGCCTTGTGCTTCTGGACCATGACTGGATTGGCTACCCATGTCTGATAGTGTACTTCTCTGATGATGTCGGCTTGAAGGAGCTCTGAAACTTGCTCGTTCATTGTGCGAGTTTTTCAGGACCAAAACTGAGCTTCTTCTGAACGATAGGCTCAACCGAAGGGAATGTGTGCAGCGCGTGCTCTGCAATTTCCCTTGGCACCCCTGTCATATCCGCTGTCGACCAAGCGAAAATATTTACATTGCGGAACAAGAGTTGTTTTAGCCGCGCCTTGACAGCGGGGGTCATGGCGGCTCTTAGCAGCACCGTTTGTTCCAGGTACTTGTTGTTGAGTACGCATTTCTCCGACTCTCCATTGGATGACTTCGGTACCTTCACCGGTGGTTCCTCGTCGATGGACATGTTCTCCTTCCTCGAGTACATGATGGCCACTCTGGTTTCTGTTGGAAAACCACAGGCAGCATGAGGAGTGGAGGTGATCTTGCTGAACTCTCTTCGGGCGCGATGACCAGCAACAAGTCATGGCGCGATGTTGTTGGCATGACCATGACGTTGACTGAGACCGTGCGTGAGTGTCGCCCATCGGAAAGAGTTACCGGGAATGAGTTCTGACCTAGTGGAAAGACGGCATCGTTGCAGAAACCAGTCAGTGGGAAGTCGACCGGCTCCAAGCGCGCCTTGTCCTCTGGGTCCAACTGTTGGAAACATTGTTCATATAAGAAGTCCATAGAGCTTCCCGGGTCTATGAACATGTAGTTGGTGCGATAATGGCCAAAGATGTCAGTTATCACGACTGGGCGTTCTTCTTGCGGAACTCCGGGAACTATGGGAAGATGACCTGTTGTTCACGCCAGTGAGGCGTACAACTCTTCTGATGGTCGCACTTGCGCGACGGGCCACCTGGGATCATATGCACAAATGCCTTCATCTTTTGTTACTCGGGCCTTTTTCGCCACGAGTAATTTGGTGCACTTCCTTGCGCACGTTTTGTAGTAAGTGGGTGAGCTTCCCACTTTTCAGCCCCTTTTCGATCTCCGTGCGCAAGGAGATGCAGTTGTCGGTTGCATGCCTTGTATCCTTATGATAATCGCAAAAAAGGTTAGTGTCTTGACCTTTTTTGTTGCGCATCGGTGGTGGCTGTTTGAACTGGTGATCTTCTATGCTGAGCACCTCCGCCGGACTCTTCGTCAGTGGCGTCCACTGACGATCGCGATTATCTTGCTTGATTGTGTCACACCCCGACCCGCAGCGGAAAAAGGTGATCGGGGCATGATTGGGTTTTCATCAAAGCTCATGACATTTATTAAAATGTTTCATATTTATTATTACAATTTAAAGGAGATCATACAATAAAATCATACAAGTACAACATGTTCTATACATCTTTCTAGACTTCATTATTTTTCTTCTAAGGCAATTTCCTATGTGTTCCTTGCTTCATCCTGTCCACCTGTATCATGTGTAAAAATGGTTTTTGGGTCAACAAAAAGTTGGCGAGTGAATCCTATGAAAACATTTAAACGTGTTTATTGTATTGATTATAAAATAAAGTGCATAACCACATATGAGTAAATGTAGATGTAAATTTATTCACAAAACACATAATATTAAATATTGCACACGCATACAACAATTGATTGTTTTGAGGCACGCGTTGTTCAACTCGTCTCCCACGAGGAACTGATGGGCCTAATGAATGAGTTTTGAGGCACGCGTTGTTCAACGAACTGATGGGCCTAATGAATGAGTTTTGAGGCACGCGTTGTTCAACTCGTCTCCCACGAGGAACTGATGTGCCTAATAAATAATTTGCATACAACTTGACAATATGTAATACATCACAACAAACAATATTTACATTCTAAGTTTAGATCATATAATGGTATAGCACGAGTTTGAATAAGCGAATTAATTTAAGCGACACATGATACACCCCAAAACATGAATAAAAAAAAGGGGAATTTATGAGAATTCACTCACCGTGGTTGCGTTTCTTGGATTGACGATGAATGCGCACGAATTTGGATTTAACCACGAGAGAAACTAACCTAAATAATAACATAATGGTTTGGTAACCTTAATAGGATTTCTAGATTTATTTTTGTGACTTTAAAAATATTATTTTTAAGTATTTTTAAATAATTTTCTGATTAAATAAATAAATTAAAAAAAATGTTGACCGTTGACTTTGACCGTTGACCGGTCTGATTGTGTTTATTATGTGTGCTGAGTGAGGTTCGAACTCGTGACCTCCCGTATACGTGCACGCAGCTCTACCAACTGAGCTACGTGTCTAACCCGAAATAATCTCGGTTTTAATTATATATATATATACAAATTAGATTAATTCATTTATGTCTTTATTTAAAAACTTGATAATTGCCAGAACCGGTTACAGAAGCTGGATTCGAACTCGGGACCTGTGGTTTAACTTTGCACACAGTCCACCGCTGGACTGTGTGTCTAACCTGGTTAGAATATTGGTTTTTATTAAACTTAAATACTAACTGGAAAGTGTTCTGGGTCTTTCAGAAAAATTGAGATTTATCACTGGAAACCGGTTAAGTGCACGAATCGAACTCGGGACGTGTGGTTTAAAATTGCACACAGTCCACCACTGGACTGTATGTCTAACCCGATTAAAAATCCGTTTTAAATTAAACTTATATATTAACAGTGCTTCATCTTCTTCAGTTTATGAAACCAGAGAATCAACACAACTGTTTAATCGCAAAATTTTCATTGAATTAGTTGATTGATCAATACTGTTAACGAAATAATTTAAACAGAAAGGATTAAAGGTGTTGTACCGAACAGTTGTGATCTCCGATGAAGTTCCGGCGGCTGAGGTTAACTCCGGCGAAGTTTATCTTGCGACAGAGGATCTACAGGAGGTTTGAGGTGAGTGTGGGTGACTTCTGTCGATGCTCTAGAAGTCCTATTTATAGAGTAAGGCAAAATGGGATAGATTCGGTTTTCCGACGACTAACTCCGGCAGTGTCAGTAATTTCCGGCGACTTGCAGGTTGAACAGAGAGTTGAGCAAAAAGTTTTGGGTAATGTTTTGAGATGGTACGCGAGTGAAATTGAGAGAGATGCATCGGTATTTATAGTGCCCAATGTCAACACATGATTTCGGTTTCCAAATTTCGGTCAAGATAAAATTGTCTGACTGATTGCATAACCGACTGGGGATTGTTGACCCCTTGATTGAATTTATCGGTTACATTCGAGGATTGACGAGGAAAATCCGGTTTCTTGATGATAGCCGGTGACTTAGTGCGGCTGTTTCTGGTTTGAATCCGGATCTCTTCTTAAGTATTATTGGTTTTATAATATTCACAAGGAAGGCAAGTGGCGGAGCGGTGAAGTGTTTGTTTGGTGAACTAGCTGACCCGGGTTCGAAACCCGGCAGCTTGTTATTATTATTTTTTTTTGCACTATTTTTTAATTTTTAATAATTATAGTTTTTAAATTCTAAAATGTTTATTAATTATGTATTGTTTAAAATTAGTTTGAGCCCTAAACGTGCAACGAAAATTTTAACTGGATGTTCGGTTAATAAACGAAGCGGGTTTTGGAAACCTGTTTTGTGACGGATGTTACAGATTGCTCTTTGGGTAGCTATCTTATTAATCGTCGAGCGAGCGTCGACTGGTGAGTAGGAAGGGCTTTGGTTGGATTCCCTACAAATATTCTTATTCTTCTTCGCAAAACTCCTACTCATGTCTTGCGGACGGTATTGTGGTAGGGGAGGTCTGCTGGAGTTTAGGTTGCGCTCTGTCTGCGCGTAGACCTTCGCTGCCGCCATTAGTTTCTCCCGACTTTTTAGGAGGCTAGTAGTTCTCGACAAGACTTTGATTATCTCGTCGCAGCGGACAACGAATTTGAATTGTGCGCGAATCATGCCTTCGTGCACATCTCGAATCTCTAACACCTTTTTGTTGTCGCGGGTGATGAAATCTTCAAGGCTTTCATCATCCCGCCTCCAGATGTTAACGACGTCAGAGGAATCTCTGACGTACCGCCGTTGTTGGCTGAAATGCGTCAGGAACTTGTCTTTGAGATAGTTCTATGACGTAAGCTTACCCGTGGGTAAGTTGTTAAACAATTGGCGCGCAGTGCCTGTAAGCGTTTGTACAAAAAGGTGACACCACATGGGTAATGTCCAACCTCCGATGAGACCTACGCCTGTGAACAGGCGCATGTGGTCGTCTAGGTCTGTCACCCCATTAAACTTACCAACATTGGAGGGCAGTTTCGCGTGCTTTAGTGGGGCGAGCGCAATCTCCTTGATAAACTTCGAGTGTTCGGCTGCTTCAGCGGGCATGTAGATCAGATTGTAGTTGTATTCCGCTTCTGGGTTGTATACAACCCGTGGCGTAGGCTTGTAAGCGGCATGATCTTTAGGCAGACGGTGAAACACACTGGCGCTGTCCGCCTCGCCATATGTTCTATCTTCCTCACGCTGGGTGTCCCGCCCATCTAGAGGACGCGGCCCCAGCCGTGAGTTGATGGACGCTCGCCTATGAGTGTTGGACTCATATTTTGGCAGCGATTGAGAATACTCTGTTTCCCTGGTACGGAGGTGTGATGGAACAGTCGCTCCGGCCGGCGAGTCATAACTGAGTACTCGTGGTGCAGGCGAAGCATGCACGTGAGTAGTGGGTGGCTGCGTCGGCGCAACAGATGCATTAGTTTGCGCACAGAGTTGCGCATATACGACATTCAGGGCCGTTTGAGATTTGATGTACCAAGACATCGGAGTTTCACCCGGAGGTAAGTAGATGTGATTGATACACAGGGAGTTTCCATTTGAACTCTGGGAGTTACCGGGATGTTCACACAACCTGAGTCGTGGTGAACACCGGCGTTTCTGGAAGAACCTTCTTCCACTTGTCCGCCGGGTCGAGGGGCATGAACCGGGTTCTTGTCTTTAACCCAAGGACCTCGGGGTGTGTTTAATGGGAAATCAGCCATTTGAGAGTGAGATTTGAGAAAAAAATGAACGAGAAACGGATGCGA
The DNA here is from genome assembly GCA_947069175.1 of Scalesia atractyloides. Classification (NCBI taxonomy): domain Eukaryota; kingdom Viridiplantae; phylum Streptophyta; class Magnoliopsida; order Asterales; family Asteraceae; genus Scalesia; species Scalesia atractyloides. The sequence continues at coordinate 54,611,991 of CAMTDV010000007.1, read as the reverse complement.
GAGTGAGTAAAAATCGGTTGGCGCCAATGAAGAAACACCGGCTGAACCGAGAGGTATCCGTAGATATCTTAGTTACAGCTCGACTCTTCTGCATAAAAGGTTATCTCTCGTTTGCTCTTCTGGGTGATCTCACTTCAAGCTATCTGCAAAACTAGCAACGCCGTTAGCATCGGCTTAAGAATAAGTTTTTTTGGGATTGCAAGTAATAAACAAGTAAGCTCAAAGTAGCATGCATTGTATTGTGATTGTAAGTTATGTGTTTTTTACCTTGTGATGTAATCCTTATTTTATAGCCGAAGAGAGGTGTGTAGGAGATGGGCTGATGGGCCTTGGCCCCGGGCCCGACGACTAGGTTATCCATTCTGTCTCCTCTGCATCGACCATTAATGATCTTTGGCAGGAGGTGCAATTGGCGCATGGTGAATGGAGCCACGTGTCATGGCAGTTGTCCCTGGTGTCAGACCTGTCATCAGTCGATAGTTGAGATTGTGTGATAGTCGCTGGCATGAGTTTGGTTGGTGCCACGTGTACGTTCTTGCATGTAGTCTGCCCTCTGCAGGACTATTCATCATGCGACGCAGTCTGACACAACCTACTTAGCGGCTATTGGGTCACAGCTCTGTCACTTGGTACCCTTGTATTTAGTCAACGCCTCTTTGCGCTTCTCCCTTCTGCGTGGCTTTATCAGTGCTTTCTGACCTGCGCGGAGTTGTAGGGATTAAGTCATTTTCTCAAGACTATGAGTTGCTCTCATGTTGGTCTTGGCCGTGTGCAAGGTTTTAGGACTTCACGGCTAGAGGGTTGTTTGATCCGTGCAGGGTCAAGGTCATGCACTTCCAGGTTTAACTTGCCGTTGCATAGTGTTCGCAAGGTTCGTTGTGAAACCTGCTAATATCAAGGTTGCAATACCGTTGCGCGTTGCGCGCAAGGTTTGTTGGGTAACATGTTGGTTTCAAGAATGGCACACCGTTGTGCGTTGCGCTCAAGGTTATTCTTGTGGTATGTTGTCATTGAGGGTATGGTTCCTTGCACAGACGTAGAGTTTTTGGGACCATACCCCTCTAGAGGGAAACTAGTTCACTTGAGAAAAGACTAAATTACCCTTCCTGCCAATGACACTTGTCACTCCCTCCTTCTCATGTTCGTATGGAAATTGTGTATTGTACATGATCCTTTCTCTATATTTCTATACTTACATGTGTAGATTTATCATTTACACACGTGTACAAGAGTTTTTAAGAATAATTTAGAAGTATTGATGAATTAATTGGAAAGATATATCATAATATGTTACATTTTATATATTTTTCATAATAAATATTGAGTTCTTGTGTTCTCATAGCATTTTAAAATAACATACAAGAAAACACAAATAAGGTGAAAAACTTGTGTATTTCACATTTTGAGTAGATGAATTAAATATTTAATATTGAAAATTATGAAACTATAAAACGATATTTTAGATAAGATATGATTTAGCAAATAATATTTTAAAATTAAAAGCAGAACACGTGCCAATACAATAAGAGAAGCGAACTAACAGAACTGTGACACATGGCACAATCCGTTACTTGTGTGTGTGCGCACATGTAGATTTGGATTATGATAAAAATGATTTCTTTTCTAAAGAACGTAGGAAACAATTAGGGATATGTTACGTGTCCAAGAAAACTAAAAAAGCTGATGACACAATGTTGAAGAAAAAAAAGATGTCACCATGTATATTTTCAATGGTGCCATGTTATAAATTTTTTTTTCTAAGCCTAATAAAAAATATTTATAACATAACCCATCCCTATGTAAAGGTGTGTGTTCAAAAAAAAGTTACATAAAGTTACTTACTCAAATTCTATATACCTACAATGAAAGGCCGGATGACTAGTACCTAGCTCCAAGATAGTTGGCTATTGGTTTATTTTTTTTTATATTATATGTTTTTATTTATTCAATCTTTACCTTTTAATCTTTAGTAATAACACTTATAATTCGTTAACTTTCTAAAAATTTTATAATTAATTTAAATTCAATTTGATTATGTTTTTTAGTCTTTTTAGTAAGTTTTTGTTTATTTTAGACATTACCTTTTAATATTTAGTATGAACACTTACAATTCTTCAGCTTTCTAAAAACTTTATAATCATTTTTTACGTACTTATAATTATGTATGGATAGGCTCAGATATAATATGTTTTTTCTCTTTTTATTTACGTTTTCGTTTGATCTACATTTTGACATAAATTTTGTTTTACAACAAGTCGGGTCGAACACAATATGTTTTCATTAGACTTTGTTAATTCAACTTATTTTACATTTCGGGCCCATCGCAATGCTCGGTAACTTAAAAAACATATTTTTTTACTTATTTTTATGTAAGTGTTGAGATAAGTTCAGGCTGGTGTTCGACGTAAATTTCTTTCGCAACTAAGTCGGACCATATATAAAACGTTTCCGTGCTTATTTTTATGCACATTTTGAGTTTACGTTTTGACGTAACTTTTCTCAGAAACGGTTTAGGTCTTTACTGCACAAATCTAAGGTACTTTACATTTGGACATGCCGCATCGCATGAAGAAGTTTACTAGTTGATAACAAATAGAACATGATCGACACGTTTAAAACTAAATTATAAATGAATATAATATGTCGATGGTAAAAAAAAATTCAAACCAAAAAACACGGCAATGTATTTGGCCGTTATATTGGATAGAATTTACCTACAATGTGAAAGTTTTACATTTGTCCTGTGCTATTTTGAGTTTGTCAATTTCCTTTTGTCATAGAATATTACTTTTAAATAATATAACAATTCAAAGAAGTGAGAATGATAAAGCAAAACGCTTAGTGTCAAATATGAGTAGACATGTCAATTTATCATGTTTTTCTAACGATTAACTAATTTTTTAAATGAGTTATTGACGAAATTCATCATATCGACTATCGAGATACACTCGCCTTTGAATCGGAGAAAACCCTCATCTAAAGTCGAAGTACGTGAACACTCGTCTGAAGGCACGACAGTGCGGTAAGGCAAAACTGTTGGATCTATCGAACCCTATAAAAGAACAAATGATTGAAAAGCTAAAACAATCTATAACATCTGATCATTCATAATAAAGATCTACTGCTCTAAACTCTGCTGGGAATAAAAGAACTGTTCACAAGATTTGCTAGGATAAAACTCTGCTAGAAGCAAAGGTCTGTTAGAGACAAACTCTGATAAATAACCAAAGAACTGTTATGCAAAGGTCTGTTGAAGACCAATAGAGGATATCTTAGCATTAGTTATCAACACACTTTATATTGTATTTTAATGTAACAGTGTTAAGTCTAGCAGTGTTTAGAGTTTGCTTAGCTTGTAAATGTCACTTTCATAGTGACGTCAGCCAAAGATGCTCAGTGGTTTGAAATGTACTATAAACAGAATAATAATTGTATAGTTCTATCGATCACTTCTTCTACACAGTATGTACGAACAAATTAGAGTGGTCTTAGGCTGAGGTGGAGTTTATAATTTGCATGCATACGCGATTAATATTATAAAAGCATGTCAATGAAAACAATCTTTCTATTGTTGTGATTTCAAAGTTTTACATTTTTCCGCTACACAGTTGCATTGATTATTATCTTCTTTCTTGATTTCGTCCAAAACATTCACATTAATATCAAACTCAGATTCTAATAATTGGTATCAGAGCGTGGTCGTTCAAATTCGATTTAACAATCAGTTTGATATAAACTGGTCAGCTCTCACTGCTAATTCGTTTATTCGTTTGTATTGAAAATAGAGCAAAAGTTTATTTATGTTCAAAGATTTTAAACAAAAACCTGTTTGTAAATAATCAGAATGTCTCAAAATCTATAAGATCCACAGAACACTGGTACCATGTACAAACCTCCGATACTTGTCAGATTAGAGTAAAATATCTGGCAACGACGGATGAGTCACATAATTGCACAACAGAATACGGGTTGCTGGAAATCGGTTATTTTCGGACCACATTTTCCGATGGTACTGAGTGCCAAAGACCCAAATGTTCAAGTTCCAAAGAGTCCTGAACATTACTCCGAGCAAGATTTTCAGAAAATTGAGCTAGATGCAAAGGCATTTAATATCGTGGCAACTGTTTTGCCTAAAATATCTATGTTGGCCTGTTGCACTAAAATAGTGCAAAGGAGTTAGGGACACTCGGAAAGAACAATTTGGTGGCATTGAAAAGGTTATTGAAAATAACAGAGAAGGTTTGAACCAACAATATGAAACATTTTGTCATGTGAAAGGAGAATCATTAACTCAACAATTTGAAAGGTTTAGCTTTCTCATTAGTGAGTTAAAACTGGTAAAAGTCGAATATCCAAATTACACTTTGGATAGTCGATTTCTAAGATCTCTACCAGAAAAAGTGGGACACTATTGCCTTTACAACTAAAATCGTTGTTTGGTTCAAAGAGATGAGTTTGACTCAGCTTCATGGTAGGCTTCTTACATATGAGAGAGAGCTTAACAAGAAAAAGAAGCTACAAGAGTCAGGAAAAGTGGCTGATGATTATTCTTTTGGTAGTACAACACTTTTTGGTCAACAAGAAACCTCTGGTAGTTGCAAGGAACAAAGTTATGATTATTTTATTGACATAACATCTGGTGGGAATTTCAACTCTGATTCTTGCTCACCCAACTTTGCTTTTGCAGCAAATGGGGAAAACCAAGTCTCTGAAAACTTATCCTTTTAACTTAATAATCTTCACCATTTTGATCCAACTGATTTAGAAGAAATTGACATATTACACCAACTAGCATTGCTGAGTGTAAGGAACAGCAAATTCTATAAAATAATTGGTAGAAAATTCCCATTGTTGCATGAAGGGTTAAAAGTTGGCTTGGATAAGTCAAAGATTAAATGCTACAAGTGTAACAGGTTAGGTCATTTTGCTAGGGAGTGTGGGAGTCAAACAGATGATCCAATTATCACACACCCAAGTCCTAGACCTCAAAACACACAAAACACTGTCCAGTATTCCCAATGTACCCATGCTCTTCATATGCAAAACATTGCTCATTTTGCACACCATGTAACCACAGTTCCAGTTCAATATGTCCAAACCACTGTTCCTCAGATAAAGTATGTTCAAGCCCCAAGTCCTCAGGTTCAAGTGCAATCTGCACCACAAGTTACACAAATCTCTGCTTCTATAGAGACTAGTCAACAGAGCTTCTTTACCCAATGTTTTGTTGATTGGAGTAGCTTACCTAAGGAACTGAGTGATGAAAATTTTGCTCTAGTTGCTAATACTGAAAAGAAACATGATGATTTTTTTTCATGGCACTAGACACAATACTTGAAGGGGATGAGTGAGGAGGTAGTGTTAAATTCTAATGATGTTTGTGAAAATGTTGTGGCTGATGTTTCAAAAGAGAAAGTTGGTGAAGAAACTGTGATCTCAGTGTCAGACCCATGGGAAACTAGTGTTTGTGAAGGAGAATGTGATTGTGCAATGATGGTTGTTGCTAAGGTATCACCGGTTCTTAAAGAGCTATGTTCAGACAAATGTATTATTGCTTTTGCTAATATATAAGAGGTAAATGAAAACCTTAGAAACAAAATTTTAGATGATGATAATTCAGTTTGAAAAACTTGCAAAAGAGTTAAAATCTAAACTGTTTGGGAAAGAGTCTGAAATCAGTAGCCTCAAACACAGTCCAGCATAACCAAGGATCAACTCCAAACTATGTTAGAAAAATATCAAAGTTGTAAAAAGGAGCTTGAATCTACCCAAATTACTTGTGAAAAGTGGGTAGAATCCTGTAAAGGTTATGAGCTTATGTTAGAATCATAAATCAAAAGCAATGTAAAATTTGGTATAGGTTTTAGAAAACATGACCATGATTCTCGAAACACTGCAGTAAATGATTGTGAGTTAGTTGAAATTATTCCAACAAATTTGGAAGGTCAAGAAATTAAAGTCACTGAACCAAATGGTAAGAAAATTGTTTTAGATAGACCAGCAGGATCCTCAACTTTTTGAGGAAATTGAAAAGTATCAATTCAAACCTGCCTGGTCAGATGAGTGTGACATTCTTGACAACTTTAAGCCAATGGATTTTTCAACCATTGAAGGTGTAAAGACCCCACAAGTCAAGATCATTCCGCTAAAAGATCTTCTAGCAGATGTTACAACATCTGCTAACAAAAAGACAGAAAAAAGGAAGAAAAGAGAGAGAATATCAAACTTGTTTTGTGATTTTTGTGAAAAGAAAATCATGTCACAAAAAACTGTTTTCTTCTAATAGCTTATGATATAAACAAAACAAGTGTAATCATTGCTTCACCAAATTGCACCATTTGAGGCAGATCAAACCACAAAACTCAAGAGTGTGTTTTTCTCAAAAAATTTGATGTTAAAAGAAATGAGTATAATCTAAAACACTTGAGAGTTCAAGAAATGAAAAGACCAAACAGACCTTTGTCCCTGTCCAAACATCTGTTACCAAACAATTGAATATTAATTGTAACGCCTCGTTTTTCGCAACTTTCCTTTTTTAGAAAGAGTGTATCGTGTTTCTATTTTTGGAAACTCGTTTCCTTGTAACCGTATTTCGTTTTAAACCATTATAAATCCGAGACTTCGATCATAATGAAATGAATCTTTTATATGAAATACACATCGTTTATGTATTGTTTTTTGTTAGGATCTGATAGAAAACATTGATGACAACCACTACTAAGCTAACCACAACTATACGCTAAACATTACAACGACTGATAGAAAACATGATAACAACCACTGCTATACAAGGACTGATAGAAAACAGTGATGACAACCACTGCTAAGCTAACCACTGCTATACGCTAAACATTACAAGGACTGATAGAAAACGCTGATGACAACCACATCCTATACAAGGACTGATAGAAAACACTGATGACAACCACTGCTAAGCTAACCACTGCTATACAAGGACTAATATAAAACACTGATGACAACCACTGTTGGTCTTCAGCAAAGGTTTGCCTTGACAGACTTTTAGCTTTGATCTTCAGCAGAGGTTTGCCTTGGCAGGCCTTGGACATTTAGACTTCAATAGAGCTTTGCCTTCAGCAGAGCTTTGCCTTCAACAGAGCTTAGCTATAGCAAACCTTGGACATTTAAAATTTAGCAGAGCTTTACTTGGGCAGATGTTACATTATCATTAGGATCAGAGGTTGTAGTATATTTTGGCTTTCTATCATCTATTCTTTTATAGGGTTCAATTCCAACAATCTTCCTCTAGAACAGATGATGCCAAAACAAAACTTTGATGCATATGTGATTCCCATAAGCATAAGCTTAACTTGTAAACAATCATTGTGAATGCGTAATTCGTAAGCGTTCCATACATTCAAACACTTTACTATTCGATTACGAGACTTATGCATAATCGACACTTTGTTATACATTACACATACTTGTTTAATCTTTACAATATTTATTGTGTTATTACAACACAAACCGATATTTACATACTTGTTTAACACATGTTTTCATATTCCCTGTGTACATTAGGCCTTTTTACATGTTGGTCATATATTAAATAACACGACACCTGAATATGCAACAAATATACACCTTGTAATGTTCAAAAAAAGTATATATATATATATATATTTTATATGGGCTGGGCAGATTCCGACCGCAGCCTTTGGGTCGGGTTTACTTGTCTTGTTTCAAGGTTAATTACCCACTAGTCATATTCAAAGCCCAACCCATTGAAACCCTAATTCCTTCCCTATATAATGAGCACTTCCCCGTCCTTTATCCCACTTTTACAACCATCTAACACTCTCAAAAACACACTCAAACTCAGCTGAGTTTTTCAGCAACACATCCAAAAGTTCCAGCCATTAAAAGTGAGTTTTAACTCACTTCTCCTTCTAATTTCTTCTTGTTCTTTCTTTTACAACACTTGGATAACCTCTATGAAAGGTTTTCACAAGTTTGCTTGGGCAAACCAAGGGGAAATCTCACCATTTTTGAGGTCCAAAGTGCCTATAACTTTCTGCTTGTTTTTTCTTTTTACAACTTCATTATTTTAATGTTTTCTTCATTTTTTCTTCCTCTACAATGTTTGTAATGCCTCTAGGGATGTTACCATAGGTTTTCCATGGAAACTCAAGGTGGAACAATACCACTTTTAAGGCTAAAACTTTCTGTTTTGGAAGATGAACCTGTAAACTTTAGTTAAACATACTTTTCTAAACAAACTTGTGCTACTTGTTCCCCTAATCAAGTCCATTGTTAGGGAGCTAAGCCAAGGTTGTTTCATACAAATTAGGAGGTGTAAAATACCTCTAAACTTTCTGATTTTGTAAGGGTTCTAACCTACAAGTGTTTAGATCATCCAAGCTTGACAAGGCTTGTGTTTTGGTGAAGGTGTGATTACTTGGAAGCCTTAGCTATCCTACTTTCAATCCACCACCTCACTTGATGATTTTCTAAGTAACCACTAAATTATGTTCAACCTTCAATTGAGTAACAAGGCTACAACACGTCCCCAAACGTTACCATGTTCGGATGCACGCACCTAGCTTGCTTACTTGGTCGATGCATAATTTAATGAAGTATTTCTTTCATTTCATTCATGACCATCCGAATCGTCCATGTGACAGTTTGTGTATTGGTGAATCATATAAAAGGTTTAATGGATGCTCATCATTCTACTCCATGCTTGACTTCTATGATAATCTATGACATACATGATGAACTTAATATATATTATATAATATAATACTATATAATATATACGTAAATAGACTTATACATAACCAAACTTTTGACAATGATCATATGGTTACTTGTCCTAAATTAGGTTATATTACCTAAGACTTGAACCTCTCGTTACGATTCTAATGGGTCCAACTACGTGTTCAACGAGTGTTTAAGGCTAGATAATTACTTTCTTGAATACATACTTTTAATTTCCGAATCCGAAACCTCTGTTATTATCCAAATACTTACACCCCTACGTTTCCTCATGTCGGATAACTCTGTGTTCCATCCTTCAAACTCTCCAACTTTTCACTAGATTACCAAAGGAAGCTTGCAAAACCGTGGGTACACTTGAAAGCCTCTTTTTCGCTTTACACTTTTTGGGTGCAATGTGTTTTACCTATCAAAATACACGCAAACACACTTATACTTTATACAAACACAAACAATCCATTATACATGCTTAAATACATGATACTTGATTTGTATTCTTGGAACATTTTTATGTGATCCGCTTGTCATTAACTTCGTACGAGCCTCCTTAACATGTATAGCGCTATAGGAGTAATGCACCACCCGTATTCTTGTGGTCATGTTAAGTCTTTAAATTCTCGCGGTAATCAGAGGGTTGACTTGTAAAATTGCATGCCTTGATACATTAATCTAGTTAACTATTTTTGCCATGTGGATTCGTTTAAACCTTTTTCATACTTATGCTATCATTAAACTTGTGTACTCGCCAATGTCTTGTGTGTTGAACTATACTTTACATGTTAAGGTTGATGATGTTGATGTTGACGAAATCTAGTAGGGATGACTTAGAAATGCATCTAGAATTACTAGATTTTATTACTGTATTGTTATTGAGTTTTGTTATACTTTGAGATTTCCAATTGTTGTACTTTGATTTCTTGTGATGTACTGGACAATTTTATTTATGAATGAAATCGGTTTGAATTAAATATTGTCACAATAGTGTTATGAAGTCTCGAGCAATCTCGTTCGTCTTACTTCGATGTTTTAGCCATCGGTTGGGATGTCGCATAAATGCTCAGAAAGGTTCAGGTAATAGATGCACCACCAGCTAATAAATTTCCAAGAGGATATGGCCAACCTGCTTACAAGAGTGTATCACTTGGCTATAAGGTCTACAAAAGACCATCTAAACCAAGAGTTAACATGCATCCTAACGGTTATGATCAGTTGATAGGAAATGGTACACAGCAGATGTTATCAAAATCTGTTCAAAAACACTGACGATATTCCTAGACTTGAGACTGGAATGTCTGTGACCCCATCCAAAGCCATCATGGCTTTTTAAAAACTCACCTAAACTAATTGTTTACTTATATGCAGAGAGCTTCTACTTGCCTTAATAGTTTATGGTATGTAGATAGTGGAGGCTCCAGGCAATGACATGATGTAGAGCCCTACTCAAAGATTCATGGCACATGGAGCGGGTGATATATCTTTTGGTAACAATTCAAAAGGGAATGTGTTAAGGCAGGGACTGTCCAGGCTGGGAAACTCAAGTTTGAACACGTCAACCTTATTGAAAATCTGAAATTTAATTTTCTTAGTGTATCTCAAATGAGTGACAAAGGCTATGGGTCATTATTCACTAAGAAAACTTATCAAATTGTTGGGCCAGAAGTGGTTAAAAAGATTGATCAAATCATAGCTGAGAGCAAATCACAACTTGTTGCCACAGGAGTGGCAATGTGTATGTAGTTGATATGTTGAAAGATAATCCAATGTCCAATGCATGTCTGTTCTCAGTTGCTTCTAACAAAAAGACAGAACTATGGCATAGAAGACTTGGTCACACAAATCTTAAAAGTATCATTACTCTCTCCAAACAAGGTCTTGTAAAAGGTCTTACATCAAAACAATTCACTTGTTATGAACATTGTGTTTCTTGTTTAAAAGGTAAACAACATAAAAGTTCATATAAATCAATTAAAGAGTCCAAAACAAGTCAGATGTCTGCAATTGCTACATATGGACTTGTTGGTCCTGTAAAACTCATGAGTCTTAAAAAGAAGAGTATACTGTCTTGTCTAGTTAATGATTTTTCAAGGTTTACATGGACCTTCTTCATGCACTCAAAGATGAGACTGCAGGTATTTGCAAAATTTTGTAAAACAAGTTGAAAAGCAATTTGACCCGCCAGTAAAAGTCTTTAGGAGTGACAATGGGACAGAGTTTAAAAATAAGGAGTTTGATGATTTCTGGTGTCAAAAGGGATTGTTATGTAATACAGCATCTAAGGACACCAGAACAAATTGGGGTGGTTGAAAGGAAAAATAGAACTTTGATTGGTGCTAGAACAATGCTTGCAGACCCATGTTTACCCTTGTCTTTTTGGGCAGAGACTGTAAACACTGCATGCTATTACAGAACAGAGTTTTGAATAACCCCAGGCATCAAAAGACTGCCTATAAATTCTATACAAAATTAAACCTCTGATCTCATGATTCAAAATCTTTGCTGCCTATGTTTCATTTTAAACTTAAAAGATTCAATTTCATAATTTGCAGCCAAAGTAGATTGTGGTTATGTTTTGGGATACTCAATCATTTCTAAAGCCTACAGAGTCTTTAATTTAGTACTAGGTGTGTGGAAGAGACCTTGAATGTAAAATTCAATAAACTTTCTTTATTAAAACCTAGCAAATCCTTTTGAACTGTTTGATTTAGATAAATTTACATTTGAAGATGTGTCCATCAAGACTAACAATGCAAGTACACCACAGTCTTCACATCAAGATTATGGATATGACATTGCGATTCCACAATACAAAGTCATTTCATCCACCATAGAAACAGATGTTAATAACAACTTGAAAACTCTGACCACTACTGGATCAACAATTGTTGATCCCCAAACCTCTGCCAGCTCATCTAATCAAACCTCTGTTGACAAAAATCCATTTCTGTGAACAAAAGTCAACCTATCTTTACACCCATTCCACCTATACCTCCACCTCCATTCCAAACAGATGTTGGTTCTTTAAAATTGCCAACAAATGTTAGCTCAGATGATTCCCATCTGCAGCCTTCACCTCAAAATGTCATCATTCCATACAAAGGAGATCTAATCTACCTTAAAAACTATCCATCTAACTAAATCATTGGCAACATCAATGAAGCGGTTCTCACAAGAAGTCAATCCCAAAACATTTGTCTTTTTGCTTGTTTTCTATCACTCCACAACTTGTCAAGTACCAAGAGAGACTAAAAGAAAACAGTTGGGTAAAGGCCATGTAAGAAGAGCTCATAGAGTTTAAAAGACAACAAGTATGGGAACTTGTACCATTGCATCAGGATTTATGTCGCATAGGCACAAAATGGGTTTTCAAGAACAAAACAGATGGAAGGGGCATTGTTGTCAAAAATAAAGCTAGGCTTGTGGCTCAAGGCTATAGTCAAGAAGAAGGCATTGATTATGATGAAAATTTTGCTCTTGTTGCAAGATTGGAGGCCAACAGACTGTTTTTAGCATTTGCTGCCAACCACAACATCAAGTTGTATCAAATGGATATCAAGTGTGCATTCTTATATGGCAAGATCAAGGAAGAGTTATATGTTTGCCAACCCCCTAGTTTTGAAGATACTTTTTATCCAGATCATGTTTACAAGCTAAACAAAGCTTTATATGGCTTGAAACAAGCACTTAGAGTCTGGTATGAAACTCTTTCCACCTTTCTCTTATCCATAGGTTTTATAAGAGGTAAAATTGATAATACTTTGTTTTTAAAATGGAGAGAAAAGGATTTGTCCAAATTTATTTGGATGACATCATTTTTGGATCCACATGCAATGAGTGCTATGGGTGAAGAGTTTAGAGAACTCATGAAAGCAGAGTTTAAAATGAGTGCTACGGGTGAACTCCAATGCTTTCTTGGTCTTCAAGTTAAGCAATTGGAAAATGGTATTTTCATTCATCAAAGTAAGTATGTCAAAGAACTACTTACCAAATTTAATATGAATGATTGTAAAGCATGTAGTACTGTAACATTCGTCGTAAAACGGGTTTCCAAACCCGCTTCGTTTTATAATCAAATGATCAGTTATAAGTTCGTTGCGTATTTATTGTGCCGGTTATTTTAAATAATGCATAATTAATAAATATTTTAGAATTTAAAAACCATAATTAATAAATAATAATAATAAAATTAAATAAAAGAACAAAACAGGGTAGCCGGGTCTCGAACCCGTGTCTACCGCGTAAACACACACACATCACACCACTCCGCCACACACATCTTTTGTGTTTAATACTTAAACAAATATCACTTAAGGTAAAACAAAAAAATCAAAACCTGTAAATCAGAGACCTCAGAACCCGAAATCGCCGGCAAGAACGAAGATTCCGCAATCGTTGCTACTTTCCCTTGACTGAAACGCGTAAACTGATTTCGACATCAGTTATAACCGTTGCTTAACACTCAATTTAATCAAAACCGTTTCCTATGAGAATTGAAATCATTGACCGCGAATCTTGGCCCCTAATTCGAAACCAATCGGCCTGTCCCCCTTATAAATACCCACTCAAACTCCTTGTAAACATTTCGTTCAGAACCGCATTCTTTTCCTGAAGCTTTATTCCTTTCAAAGCACGTCGCCGGAGATTTTCGCACTCGCTGGAATATCGCCGGAATTTCTAAACCAGAAAACCGTAGTTCTCCAAACCGGTATAATCATCTAAACCTCCTTGCTATCTCTTGTTTAGTAAATTAATAGCTCAAAACAGTAATCAAAACTGTTTATCAGTTTATTCAGTCGGAATCATTGTCAGGATTTTGAATGGTGAAAACGATGAAGTTGAGTTAGTGTTTAAATATAAATAAAAACAGGTATTTAACCGGGTTAGACACACAGTCCAACGGTGCACTGTGTGCAATTACAAAGCATACATCCCGAGTTCGAATCGCACATGTTTCCGATTTTCTGAAATAAAGCCAACACTTTTTAAACTTATTCAGATCAATTCACAGTATATATATAAACGGAATATAATCCAGTATTTAAGCAGATTAGACTGGGCTGTGTGCACATGAACCATGGATCCTGAGTTCGAGTCCGGGTTCTGAAATCAGTTTCGGCCATATTAAAACCTTTTTAATAAAAACTAAATAAGGTTAAAGCTAGTTAGTATATATATATAATTAAAAACAGAAATATTTCGGGTTAGACACGTAACTCAGTTGGTAGAGCTGCGTGCACGTATACGGGAGGTCACGGGTTCTAACCTCACTCGCCACCTGAAATTCATGCTATCCGACCGGTCAGACCTGACAAAGTCAACCCTTTTCTTTAATTTTTGTTTTCTTATTTTCTTTTTATTAAATTGAAAAATTATTTAAAAATACTTAAAAATAAAGATTTTGAAGGTTAAAAATTTGCATTAACCTCACAAAAATAAATCTAAAAATCTCATTAAGAGCACTAATTAAAAATATTAATCTCAAATAAAATTTATTTATTTATCGAATCATTTCGTTATTATTTAGGTTAGTTTTCCCTCGTCGGTTGAATCATAAATTCATGCGCATTCATCGTCATCAAGAAACGCATCCACTGTGAGTGAATCTCTACCAATTCCCCGTTTTAATCATGTTTTGGGGTGTATCATGTGTCGTACTATTCTTTTATTTTATTTAAACACTTGTGCATACATCATATCCGTGATCAAATGTGTATTGATTGTTGTGTGAATTATATGTAGATTAAATTTATCATTTCAGTGCACGCATTTCATTAGGCCCATAAGTTCCCCGTGGGATACGGGTTGAGCATCAGGAGCCTCGTTAGATCGGCTCTGTTTGATTGAGCCTTGATCTCAAATACATCATCATTCATGTCATATACTCATCCAAAGTGGTTTGTGATTGTTTACATATATATGTTTGCTCACATGTGATTAATGCACGAATTTTCTTTAATAAATAAAACAAGAAATTAGTTAAAATGTTTTATCAAGGTTCACTCGCCAACTTTTGTGACCCAAAATCTCCCCCGTTTTACACATGATACGGGTGATCCAGCCGAGACAGGAAACACTTAGGATGGCCTAGAAGAATAAACAAGTTTATGCTTTGGAATAAATATATAGTTTCATTTTCCTTTGTAATTGTATAAATTTTGTTTTTGGATATATAAGTTTGTAATTTGAATTTAATAAATATGAAACATCTTAGTAAATATCATGAGCTTTGGTGATAACCCAATTATGCCCCGACTTTTATTCCGATGCGGGTCGGGGTGTGACTGATTGATATCAGAGCTTGTGACTATAGGGATATGGATAGGTTATTACACCCTTAGAGCCTATACTATAGTTGATTAAATTTTAATTGTTTATGCGTTACATGCAAAATTCATGATGTTTATATATTTCATGTTTATTTTCACACCCAATATTATGCAAGCACGCTCACAAATACATGTTATTATGCAATGCTCATCATAGTTCATATCCTCATAACATATCATATCTATGAGAGGACACACCTCACGATTTCCATGATTTTTGCAATGATTTTGTATTTTTCAAATCACATCAAAGTGAGTTCTCACGACGGGCATGTAGTAACTGGAAGGGTACGAGTACCGGTAGTCGGAACGTCCTGTCTAGGCTTGGCATTCGTATAAATCCAAAATAAAGGACCAGTTTGCCTACCTGGGGACTAAGGATGAGAGTATGAAGGACCTGTTAGGCCAAAGCATGCTATACCAAACGTCGTGTGAACTAACCCCACTTTGAGTTGTCATTGTGTCTACACCTGGACACCCTCCTACCATACATCTCGCAATCATATTTTACGATTTTCATTCGGGTGGTGCGAGTGTTAACCCGCCGACACCAATGTGAATCCTACCAAGCCCAATAGTCATGGGGGCCCACATGACTACACAGGCAATGGTATGGGGGACATTTGGAGTCCCAAACATGAGCAAACCCAAGACATCCTATGGATGTAGTTAAATTATTGTCAGTTATGTTGTTTTTCATTCTTTTTATGACACATGACAACTAGAAAATTCTTAAACTCACAATCTTCCTATATATGTTCCTGTAGATGTCGGCTAGGCAACTACGTGGAGGTAGAAAGTCAGGAAAGTCAAGCGAACGCTTGGCCACACAAATTGCTAAACAAATGGCCGCAGTACTTCCTGACATCGTGCTTCAAGTTCAACAAGCTCTCACCGCTAATCCCATCAACCCTCCCAACTAAGAAGACCAGAGCGTCGCTAACCCTCCTTCCAAAACCCCAAGTGCACCTACAAACACTTCAAATCCTACGATCCCCCAAAATATGAAGGGACCGAAGGTGTTACCGCCCTCCTTTACTGGTTTGAAGAAATGGAAAACACTTTCCTCAATTGCGATTGTCCCGAGGACCGTAAGGTACGTTACGCGACTGGAAGACTGTTTGGGGTAGCCCTTACCTGGTGGAACACGGAAAAGGGTAAGCGAGGAGTTGAAGATGCCATGGCCTTAACATGGGAAGAGTTAAGGGAACACATGACAAGACGCTTCTGTCCAAGAAGCGAAATCAAAAAGGAAGGAGACCACACTTCATATAATAAGAGATTTCTCGAGTTGAACCAGATGATCCCAAATTTGTTCACCCTCTTGTACCGCTTAGGTGAACACTACATTCGAGGCCTCCCCTCGAAAATTCAAGATTCGGTTTTAAGCACTTCGCCTGCAACACTTGAAGCCGCAATGGAGTTAGCTACAGAACTCACTGAAAATCGCATTCGAAACGGCAAGTTCAAAGATGAGAAGAAGAAAGCACCCATTGAGACCCCAACTCCAAACCACCCAGTCTCATCCTCGAAGTTTGCTGGTAAGAGGAAGCGAAATGGCAAGAATTTTGCTGTCACTCAAACCAACCCTCCTATCACTGCTGCACCAATCACCCAAATTGCTCCTCCAGCTGCACCATTCAAAAAGCCATACACTGGCCCACACCCAAAGTGCAACCGCTGTCAATACCATCACCCTCCCGAAAACCCCTGCCAACATTGCACAAGCTGTGGCCGTGCAGGTCACACCATCCAAACCTGCCGTACCCTTCAACGAATGAACCGCAATCAACCTCCAACCCAAACCCAAAATCAGATAGTGGGCCAAACCCAACAACCCTTACTTCTACCACCTTCACAACACGCAGCCCAACCTTACTACCAACCCAACTACCACATGATGCAACCCATGCGAGCTTGTTTCAACTGTGGGGACCCAAACCACTTCAAGAACACATGTCCACGCCTAGTGAACATCATCCATGCCCAAGCTCACGCAAACCCGGTAAACCAAGCTAACCAAGCTCCCCCACCTGCCAGAGGGAGAGCTTTCAATATCAATGCCAACCAAGCAAGGGCTGACAACAACGTGGTCAACGGTACGTTTCTCATCAATGGTAGTTTTGCATCCATATTATTCGATACTGGTGCGGATAAGAGCTTTGTGTCCTTAGAATTTGAACCTATCCTCGACCAACCTCGTGTTAATCTCATCGAATCTCTAACGGTGGAAGTTGCTGACGGAAAACCCGTTTCATTTATACGCAATTGTACTCTCACCCTAAACGATCATGATTTTCCAATTGACCTTATTCCTATGAAGTTGGGAAGTTTCGATGTTATAATCGGTATGGACTGGCTCAGCCAGCATCATGCTGAAGTGGTGTGCCACGAAAAATTCATTCGCATTCCTCTTGCAGACGGTCAGACACTACGTATTTTTGGGGAAACCCCTTCGAAAGGACTCAAATTAATGTCCTGCCTTCAAGCCCGAAGATATCTCCGCAAGAACAACGTCGCATTCCTAACTCACGTCATCAAGAAGGGAAACAAGGAGAGGAAACTCGAAGATATCCCAATTGTGAAGGAATTCCCACAAGTCTTTCCCGACGACATTTCAGGACTTCCTCCTGTGAGAGAAGTCGAATTTCGCATCGATCTTGTACCTGGCGCTACACCAGTCGCAAAATCTCCTTATAGGTTAGCCCCATCCGAAATGCAAGAGCTGGCCAGTCAACTGCAAGAGCTGACTGACAAAGGATTCATACGTCCTAGCTCATCGCCTTGGTGTGCACCTGTTCTTTTTGTGAAGAAGAAAGATGGAACGTTTCGCATGTGCATTGATTATAGAGAACTCAACAAGTTAACGGTTAAAAATCGCTATCCACTGCCTCGCGTTGATGACCTCCTAGACCAACTTCAAGGCGCCACCTGCTTTTCAAAAATCGACCTTCGTTCTGGTTATCATCAACTTAGAGTGCACGAAGAAGATATCCCAAAAACCGCCTTCCGGACTCGTTATGGTCATTACGAGTTCATGGTCATGCCTTTCAGTTTAACCAACGCCCCCGCTGTCTTCATGGATTTAATGAATAGGGTATGCAAACCCTACCTCTACCGTTTCGTCATAGTCTTCATCGACGACATCCTTATCTACTCCAAGTCTAAATCCGATCATGAGCGACACCTTCGACTCATCCTTACACTCTTAAGGACTGAAAAGCTTTACACTAAGTTCTCAAAATGCGAATTCTGGTTAGGAGAAGTACAATTCCTTGGACATGTCGTCAATGACAAGGGAATTCATGTCGATCCTTCAAAAATCAAGGCAGTACAGGAATGGCAAGCGCCACGTACCCCTACCGAAGTTAGGTCATTTCTTGGTTTGGCTGGTTACTATCGACGCTTCATTGCCAATTTTTCCCGTATTGCTGTACCACTCACGGCCTTGACTCATAAAGGAAAACCATTCATATGGGGACCTAAGCAAGAGGAGGCCTTCCAAACTCTAAAGCAAAAACTTTGTGACGCACCTATCCTCACACTCCCTGAGGGTTGCGATGACTTTGTAGTATATTGCGACGCATCAGGGCAAGGGCTAGGCTGTGTATTGATGCAAAGAGGAAAAGTGATAGCCTATGCCTCTAGGCAACTCAAAGTTCATGAGAAAAATTACACCACCCACGACCTGGAACTTCGGGCCGTTGTGTTCGCTCTCAAGATATGGAGACATTACCTCTACGGTACCAAGTGTGAAATATACACTGACCACAAGAGTCTCCAACATATCTTCAACCAGAAAGAGTTGAATATGAGGCAACGAAGATGGGTCGAACTTCTCAACGACTACGACTGTGAAATTCGGTATCATCCTGACAAGGCAAACATGGTGGCCGATGCGCTCAGTCGAAAAGGTTTGCGAACTCCATTCGTCTTCTATGTTCGCAAATCATAACCGACATCAAAGATTGAATCCTGGTAGCTCAACATGTTTCTGTAACAGAAAATGACGTACGCGATGAGCTGTCATGTGGAGCTGAACTAAAAATCGAAACCAAATCCGATGGTATTCTATACTATTTAAACCGCATATGGATTCCTGATCGCGATAAGCTTCGTGATTTCCTCATGAATGAGGCGCACAAAACACGATACTCTGTACACCCAGGAGCCGACAAGATGTATCAAGACCTACGATACACCTACTGGTGGCCTGGCATGAAAAAGGATATCGCTGTTTTTGTTTCCAAGTGCCTTACCTGTTCCAAAGTAAAAGCTGAACATCAAAGACCTTCAGGAATTCTAGTCCAACCCGAAATACCTGTATGGAAGTGGGAAAACATAACCATGGATTTCATTACCGGGTTACCTCGCACCTCCAGTGGGTATGACACCATATGGGTAATAATCGATCGTCTTACAAATTCATCTCATTCATTCCGATTCGCGAGGACTTCAAGAACGAGAAGTTAGCTCGTATCTACATCAGCGAGATCGTAAGCCGTCATGGTGTACCATTAAGCATCATTTCAGACCGTGATGGTCGTTTCACTTCAAGAACATGGCGAGCCGTACAAACCGCTTTGGGTACACGATTAGACCTCAGTACCGCTTTTCATCCTCAAACTGATGGTCAATCTGAATGCACCATCCAGACCCTTGAAGACATGCTGCGAGCATGTGTCATAGACTTCAAAGGGAACTGGGACGCTCACCTACCATTAGTTGAATTTTCGTACAACAATAGCTATCATTCAAGTATCGGCATGGCTCCTTTCAAAGCTTTATATGGTCGTAAGTGCCGATCTCCAGTATGTTGGCACGAAATTGGGGAAGCACAAATCACCGGACCAGAATTAATTCAAGAAACAACCGACAAGATCCTTCAAATTCGAAACAATCTTCTAGCGGCTCAAAGTCGTCAAAAGAGTTATGCTGACAAACGACGAAAGCCCTTGGAGTTTGACATTGGTGATCAAGTACTTTTAAAAGTATCACCGTGGAAGGGAGTGGTTCGTTTTGGCCAGAAGTCTGTAGCATACAAGCTAGACCTACCAGAAGAGCTCAACAGAATTCATCCCACATTCCACGTATCAAACTTGAAAAAGTGCCTTGCCGATGAAAACCTCCATATTCCTCTAGAAGACATTCAAGTCGATGAATCGATGCACTTCATTGAAAGACTAGTAGAAATCATGGATTTCGGAGAGAAGCGTTTGAGGCGAAGTCGTATTCCAATTTTCATGGTATGTTGGGAGTCAAAACGAGGACCCGAGTTTACTTGGGAACGTGAAGACTCAATGCGCGAAAAATACCCGCATCTTTTTCCGGTCACCACTACTGCTTAAATTTCGGGACGAAATTTCTAAAAGTAGGGGATACTGTAACATTCGTCGTAAAACGGGTTTCGAAACCCGCTTCGTTTTATAATCAAATGATCAGTTATAAGTTCGTTGCGTATTTATTGTGCCGGTTATTTTAAATAATACATAATTAATAAATATTTTAGAGTTTAAAAACCATAATTAATAAATAATAATAATAAAATTAAATAAAAGAACAAAACAGGGTAGCCGGGTCTCGAACCCGGGTCTACCGCGTAAACACACACACATCACACCACTCCGCCACACACATCTTTTGTGTTTAATACTTAAACAAATATCACTTAAAACCTGTAAATCAGAGACCTCAGAACCCGAAATCGCCGGCAAGAACGAAGATTCCGCAACCGTTGCTACTTTCCCTTGACTAAAACGCGTAAACTGATTTCGACATCAGTTATAACCGTTGCTTAACACTCAATTTAGTCAAAACCGTTTCCTATGAGAATTGAAATCATTGACCGCGAATCTTGGTCCCTAATTCGAAACCAATCGGCCTGTCCCCCTTATAAATACCCACTCAAACTCCTTGTAAACATTTCGTTCAGAACCACATTCTTTTCCTGAAGCATTATTCCTTTCAAAGCACGTCGCCGGAGATTTTCGCACTCGCCGGAATATCGCCGGAATTTCTAAACCATAAAACCGTAGTTCTCCAAACTGGTATTATCATCTAAACCTCCTTGCTATCTCTTGTTTAGTAAATTAATAGCTCAAAACAATAATCAAAGCTGTTTAATCAGTTTATTCAGTCGGAATCATTGTCGGGATTTTGAATGGTGAAAACGATGAAGTTGAGTTAGTGTTTAAATATAAATAAAAACGGGTATTAACCGGGTTAGACACACAGTCCAGCGGTGGACTGTGTGCAATTACAAAGCACACGTCCCGAGTTCGAATCGCACATGTTTCCGATTTTCTGAAATAAAGCCAACACTTTTTAAACTTATTCAGATCAATTCACAGTATATATATAAAAGGAATATAATCCAGTATTTAAGCAGATTAGACACACAGCCCAACTGGTTGGGCTGTGTGCACTCGAACCATGGATCCCGAGTTCGAGTCCGGGTTCTGAAATCAGTTTCGGCCATATTAAAACCTTTTTAATAAAAACTAAATAAGGTTAAAGCTAGTTAGTATATATATATAATTAAAACAGAGAATATTTCGGGTTAGACACGTAGCTCAGTTGGTAGAGCTGCGTGCACGTATACGGGAGGTCACGGGTTCTAACCTCACTCGCCGCCTGAAATTCATGCTATCCGACTGGTCAGACCCGGTCAGACCTGACAAAGTCAACCCTTTTCTTTAATTTTTGTTTTCTTATTTTCTTTTTATTAAATTGAAAAATTATTTAAAAATACTTAAAAATAAAGATTTTGAAGGTTAAAAATTTGCATTAACCTCACAAAAATAAATCTAAAAATCTCATTAAGAGCACTAATTAAAAATATTAATCTCAAATAAAATTTATTTATTTATCGAATCATTTCATTATTATTTAGGTTAGTTTTCCCTCGTCGGTTGAATCATAAATTCGTGCGCATTCATCGTCATCAAGAAACGCACCACTGTGAGTGAATCTCTACCAATTCCCCGTTTTAATCATGTTTTGGGGTGTATCATGTGTCGTACTATTCTTTTATTTTATTTAAACACTTGTGCATACATCATATCCGTGATCAAATGTGTAATGATTGTTGTGTGAATTATATGTAGATTAAATTTATCATTTCAGTGCACGCATTTCATTAGGCCCATCAGTCCCCGTGGGATACGGGTTGAGCATCAGGAGCCTCATTAGATCGGCTCCGTTTGATTGAGCCTTGATCTCAAATACATCATCATTCATGTCATATACTCTTCCAAAGTGGTTTGTGATTGTTTACATATATATGTTTGCTCACATGTGATTAATGCACGAATTTTCTTTAATAAATAAAAAAATAAATAAGTTAAAATGTTTTATCAAGGTTCACTCGCCAACTTTTGTTGACCCAAAATCTCCCCCGTTTTACACATGATACAGGTGATCCAGCCGAGACAGGAAACACTTAGGATGGCCTAGAAGAATAAACAAGTTTATGCTTTGGAATAAATATATAGTTTCATTTTCCTTTGTAATTGTATGAATTTTGTTTTTGGATATTCAAGTTTGTAATTTGAATTTAATAAATATGAAACATCTTAGTAAATATCATGAGCTTTGGTGATAACCCAATTATGCCCCGACTTTTATTCCGCTGCGGGTCGGGGTATGACAAGTACACCCATGGCTACATCTAAGCTGGTCACTATTGATGAAAAAGATGACTTGGTTGATCAAACTCTTTATAGAAGCATGATTTGGTCTTTATTGTACCTAACTACATCTAGGCTAGATATCATGTTTGCTACATGTGTCTGTGCCAGATCCAAGTCAGCACCTAGGAAGTCACATCTTATTGTTGTGAAAAGGATATTCAGATACATAAAAGGTGCTCCCACACTTGGTATCTGGTATCCTGCTAATAGGAATATTAAGCTTTCAGGTTACTCAGATAGTGATTTTGTTGGATGCCGTGCCACAAGGAAGTCAACTTCAGGACGTTGTCAATTTCTAGGAAATTGCTTAGTTTCTTGTCAAAGCAAAAAGCAAGCTGCAGTTTCAACATCCACAGCTAAGGCTGAGTATATTGCTGCTGCAAGTTGCACTACTAAACTCCTATGGCTTCAAAACCAATTGCTGGATTTTGGTGTAACTGCTCTAAAGACCCCTCTCATGATGGATAGTTAAGCAGCTGAAAACATCATTAAAAATCCATTTTCACATTCAACAACCAAGCACATTGACATCAGACATCACTTTGTGCGGGATTGCTATGAAAAAGGTTTGATTTATCTTCATCATGTTCCAACTAAGGATCAGCTAGCAGATGTTTTAACAAAGGCTTTAGATACATCTATTTTTGAAAGCTTGATCTTTAGAATTAGCATGCTTAACATGGATTAAAAGCAAATTTTTTATTATCCATGAATAAAAAGCATTAAAATGTTTTCAAAAAATCAAAAATCCATCCTTACAAATAGCTAAATTTGAAAATTTCAATAATCCTAAAAGTCTATTTTAAACTACTGTTTCAAACCTCTGTTTGGCTTAAATATCTATCCACTGCTAAATGTAACCTATGTTATCTTGTCCACTGTTTGGGCTAAAACACTGTTTTACCTTATCCACTGATATCTATCCTCTGATATAGTAAAATCACCACTGTTCATGACCACTGTTCTCAACCACTGCTGGTTCTTAGCATCGGTTTCCCTAACAACTGTCATCCATTATCCATCAGAGTTTACACATGCACAGATGATTAGCCATCAGATCTTTGAAATCGTTGCCACGTTAGCATTCACTTTTTCCCTTTATATATCACTGTTCTATCCAAACAAAGTTTTTACTTGCCGTCTCGAATTCAAAATTCTCTAAAGCGGTTTTCATTACTCTCATCTTCTTCATTACTCCTCACTTCCATCTCCAATCATGGCTCTCAACATCAAACTCCCACACAACTACCTCCCCACTTTCGAAAAAACCGACACTAATACTTCATTCCATTCAATAATTGATGTTCTCACATCATCAAAATACAAAGACATCATGGTTGCAAATGCACCAATCTATGTGGATACACTCCGACAGTTCTGGGCAAATGCTAAAGTTGAATCTCAAAAAAAGAAGCCATATGCTATCATTTCCAAGGTCGGAGAAACCCTTATCTAAATTTCCCCATCCTCAATTTCCACAACTTTTTGTCTCAATGACCTAGATGGGAATACTTCTTTTGGCAAGCAGGAATTACATGTTGAGTTTATAGAACGTGGGTATGAGGGTCAGTTATCTGGTGTTACCATTTTTAAACCAAACTTTCCTGCTGAAATGAGATATTTTTTTTCATACCTTACTTACTTGTCTTTTAGCAAAGGCCACCTCATTTAATGAGATTCCACAAAATGTTCAATTTCTGGGATATGCTTATTTTTTGACAAAATCTGATTTTAATCTATACTAGGTATTGTTTATGGACTTTGTGGCAAATTATAATAAAATTTCAAAAAACAAAGCTTTTTCTTTTATATCAAAGGCTTTTAAGCTATTATCTACAAAAGCAACTTCCAAAAAAAGATTTTAAACAAGGAGTTGTCTTTGAGATGAAGAGTCTTACTACTGAAACCTTTACAAGTATAAAAAATATGGAGTCAAATGTTTCCAAAACAAAAGCAAAGGGGATGAGAAAATTTTAGATGAGTCCACATCTCAAGCTCAAACCTCTGTTGCTGAGCCTACTGCTCCTGGTGATCATGACAGCACAATCGGTGTTGTGAAACCCACATAAGAAAAATCCAAAAAGAAATCATCCAAATCCAGAAGCCTACCAAAACCAAAATTCATAAAAAGGCATATTTGGAAGATGAGATCCCAGAGGATAACCTTGTGGTAGCACAAAAGCCACTTGAAAGCACTGTTGTTACTTCCTCACAACAGTTGGAAAGATCTCCATCTCAAAGTCAAACTCCTCCTGCTTCCTCACAAAAAGGAACAGGTTGTAAGCATAAGGATCCCACATTATGAAGAAGATGATGTCACACCCCGACCCGCAGCGGAAATAAGAGTCGGGGCATAATTGGGTTATCACCAAAGCACATGACATTTACTATTATGTTTCATAATTAATAAAGTCAAAGTTACATTTTCAAACATCCAAACATGTTCATTCAATACAAAGGAAATAACCAAACATAACAATCCCAATACTAAATCGTTTTATTCTTCTAATCCAGGTCCTATGTGTTCCTAGCTGCTGCTGGTTCACCTGTATCATGTGTAAAATGGGAGTTTTTGGGTCAACATAAGTTGGCGAGTGAACCTTATTAGATAAACATTTGATAATGATTTTATGGTTAGTTTATCAATGAAATATTGTGCATAATCATAGATGAGCAAATGTAAGTAATAAAGTAATGGCAAATAGCAGTCTCAACTATAACATACAATAACACATGGCAGCATACATGAACATACCAATATCATACGATAACTAACATAACTGAACTGTGCGATCAAGGCTCAATCAAACGGAGCCGATCGTATTGCATATACTGAAAATATAAAATGAACTGTGCGATCAAGGCTCAATCAAACGGAGCCGATCGTATTGCATGTACTGAAAATGTAAAATGAACTGTGCGATCAAGGCTCAATCAAACGGAGCCGATCGTATGCGGGCACGCCAGGTTCAACCGCATAATAAAATGGGGAACAAGCTCAACGCGCATAAATGGGGAGCGGCGGCCTCGGCAATTGCATGTACTGAAATAATAAATTGCATCCAATAATAACTACTTAACAGCAACAAACTAAATACACATGTTCATGATATGATGTATGCACAATGGTTTAGTTATAATATGTATATAAACAAAGACACATGATACACCCCAAAAACGTGATTAAAACGGGGAATTTGTAAGATTCACTCACATTGGGTGCGTTGAATTGGAGATGGTGAGATGCGCACGATTTAGATGAGCGGATCGACGAGGAATACTAACCTAAATAATAATGGAAAAATATATTAAATGGATGGATTTTATTAAGGATTTTAATGAAATTTTTAGATATATTTTTGTGAGTTTATGGCTATTTTCTATCTTTAAAAATGTTATTTTTAAGTATTTTTAATTGATTTTTAAATTAAATTAAATAAAAAAAATATAAAAAAAAATATTATTTCTTAGCGTTGACTGTTGACCGTTGACCGGTTCGGTCAGCGAATAAATCTGCGCCGGGTGGGATTCGAACCAGCGACCTACCGTTCCCGTGCACGCAGCTCTACCAACTGAGCTACGTGTCTAACCCGAAATAAACTCGTTTTTAATTATATTTATACACTTATTTGAATTAACCGAAATTTCCTTTATTTGCAAAAACGTTTTAATTCAATCGGACCGGTGCTCGTGACGAGTTTCGAACGCGCGACGTGTAGTTCATGTTGCACACAGTCCACCGCTGGACTGTGTGTCTAACCCGATTATTATCTCGGTTTTTATTATACTTAACAACTATCTGATTTAACCTGGTTTAGTTCTTGATCAAAAAGGCATGTTATTACACAAGGCGTGCGTATAGCAGGGATCGAACTCGGGACGTGTATAGTTTTTGTTTGCACACAGTCCACCGCTGGACTGTGTGTCTAACCCGTTTAAAATTCCGATTTTAATTAATCTTAAGTCATTACTGAACACGTCTTCTTCATTACGAACGCAGACATCAATCAACAATCCGATTCGTGATTAAATTAGTTAATAAACATGATGTCTAGCTTGAATGCATTAAACCGAACAGTTTGGGGAAAGAAGATACCGAACAGGTTGTCTTCTTCAGAGAGTCCGGCGAAACTTGTCGGCTCTGTTTTTGAACCTTCGGCTGAGAGAATCTATTAACAGGTTTAAGGGATTAGATATGAAATTGAACTAGTGAGTATTGATTATCAGTACGTTGGAATGTGCATACCGGTAATTAACGAGTTTCCGGCAATTCCAGAAATTTTCCGGCGAACACAGAAAGTCCAGCAATGTCGTCTGTGGTTGATTTTGAGCGATGGGTTAACGTTAGTAAGGTTCTAACAATAGATTGAAACCGTAAAGTAGAAGTATTTTACCGGTTTGTGTTGAATACGGTTTTCCGGCGACTTTTGCAGAGAATTCCGGCGAACTGATTTAGGCGCTCTGATGGTCTGAAAATGCGATGAAAAGGAATTGGAGTATTGGTATGATATCTCTGAATCGCGAGAGTGTCTGGAGTTTGAGTTATTCAGAACTTGATGTTCTTTTTCGGTTTTAAAATCAACAATGATGAGTCTTTAAGTTTAATCAATTTCCGATTGATTAGAAACCGTCGTGCATCGGTTATAACTGAATGTGTGAGGTAAACAATCGATTTGACGCTTGGTTTGCCGATTGACGTTTCTCAGATGGCGCCTTCGGTTAAACTGAGTTTGTGTATAAATTTCATTTGTTTTCCTAGAGTTAACAGAAAACACATTGTGGCGGAGTGGTTTAGGGAATGAATGTTAAGTTGTTAAAGAGTCTTGGCTGACCCGGGTTCGAGTCCCGGCAGCTTCATATATTTTTTATTTATTTTATTTTAACTTTTTATCAAATATAATTTTTATAGTTTAGTTTATTTATTAATTATGTATCGTTTTAACTCAAAATAATCATAAATAATTAATGCAACTTTTATAACTTGGTACTTGATTACAAAACGGAGCGGGTTTTGGAGACCCGATTTTTTACAAATGTTACAGATGATTCAATTAAATCTTTGTTTCTAAGCCCCTCTCCAAGTGCAAATTCTCTTTCTACTCCACAACCATCACCGTCAATTCCACCTACTATCATACCCCTGTTTCGTGCAATTGAGATAACTCAGTCACAAATCAGTTCCTCTCAATCACCTGTTCATGAGAGTTCACCTCCACATGTGACTGAGTCTGAGTTAAATCTATTTTCTAACCTAGAAACAGCTGAGGAGGTTACACCCCATGAGTTACAAGTAACTCTTGGTGGTAATTTAAGTGAAGCAGCCACTACAACTGATGACACAACAATGTTTCAATTGGATAGTGGTTACATCCATCAGACTTCCTTAAAGGTAACAATTATTGAGACTACAAGTGTAACCTCTTCTCCAGTTGGAAGTCCCCAGTACCAAGACAAATGGGCATTTGGGTTCTATAACATGGAGATTCCTCCTGTTGATGATCCAAATACAACTACCTCTGGTAGGAATTCAGATGATCCAATTAAATTAGGTGATGAATTGAGATACAAAGAATTGATAGAGAGAATGACATCAATGGAGTCTTCAATCACTGAAATGAAAGATATGATGAAGAGATGTTACAAAATTCTCAAAGCCAACTATCAACACAGCAAATTACTAATGAGTTATGGAAATCTGTGCAACCAATCAGTATAGCTCCAAGGAATTTGGCTGACATTCACCATGTAACTCACATGAAGCTAATCAGGAACATGGTTGAGGCCAGATATAAAGATACTCAATCAGACATCAAGGCCATCAAAGAACATTTGATAAAAACCATTGGCTCTGCCCCTATAACAATCCTTCAAGAAGAAGTTGATGATGATGCCAAAAATGGGAGAAAGATAAACTGAGAAAGTTGCAGCCAGATTCAAAGGTGCAACAAAAGCCAAGGTCTGTTACAACCACTGCTGCAAATCAAACTTCTGTTGTGCCATCAGATGTTGGTGTTCAAAAAGGGATTGATGAGACCCTAAACAAACTAGCATATGAAATTGCAACATAAAAGCAGAAAAGGAAAGATAGACCGGAAGTTAAAGCTTATAAACTCATTGAAGAAGTAAAGCCAAGCAGATGGAAAGAAGACATTTGCACTTCAAAAAGAAGAAAGTCAACAAGAAATGTCAGACAGTCAATAACCACCTCTTCTAAAACCACTGCCATATCTACAACAAGTGTATCCTCCGCTCCAACAAAACCAACACCACCACCTCAAAAGAAACAAAAACCCTTATCAAAGAAATCATTTTCATCACCAACAGATGTTAGTACAACTGATGTGCCAGCAGATGCTGGAACAACAGATGTTCCAACAGATGCAAATCAAACCTCTACCATGATCACATTTCCCACTTTAACCCAACCATTATCCACACCACCAAGAATTCCATTTTGATCACCTTCACTACAAATCAAATTCCAACGCAAATGATGATGATGATGAAGGGATTCCATCACCAGTTCCTTTGTCATCAAAACCTATCACTTCATCACCATCCACATCAAAATTACCTAAAACCACTACACTTCCAACCATTTATCAACCACGATCCATCATACCTTTTGATACCAAATATCCTTTGGAACAGATGGTTGTGCGAAAAGAAATTGAATCATTCTTCACAGCAAAGGATAATACAAAACTTGACTTTCCATCTCTCTTTGGTTACAGAAAGCCAAGAAATATAGATGAATATCTAAAGTTGAAGGCTAGACAGGCTGAGTATATTGCCAAATAGAAGAGCAAAGGGAAAGATGACAGGACTACTCAAGGCATTTTGTCTTATGAACCGAGTAAAGTAATAAAGATTGAAGACTTTGCCAAAGAGATGAGTAAGTCTATGCCAGAAAGGTTTGTAAATGCTGAGCTTGATGAAGAACTAAAACAGGATTATCTTGACCACATTATGCAACACAAACCTTACAAAGCTACCAGAGCACAATTCAAAGATTGGTCATCAAATGATATCAAAGAAGAAATTAACAGAATACAAGCAATGCTCAAAGATCCTCTACACAAGCCAACACCATCTGATTGGAAGAAAAATAGGCAGATAGATCAGAATAGAGCTTTAAAGCTTAAAAGGATGAAACAAGAGCTGGTTGCTGCAAATTATGGTAGTGCAAGGTCAGCTGCTAGATGGTCTTAGTCTAGGGTTGTAGATATCTACAACTGAAAACTGGAAGAGCTTAGAAAGAAAGATCCTACAGTTCCAAGAAAGCCAGACTACCCAACAGATGTTATCCCTCATCAGTAGGGGTGTTCTTCGGGTTATTTTTTCGGGTTTCGGGTTTTTCGGGTCGGGTTGTTCGGGTTTTTGGCTAGGAAAAAGTGACCCGATAACCAACCCATTTAAAGTTCGGGTTGTTTGGGTATGGGTTATTCGGGTTCGGGCTAGTACGGGTCGGGTTGTTCGGTTTTCGGGTTTAGATGTAAATGAAAAAAAGAACGCTTTTTTTTCACAAAAGATTATCAAATATATCACGTTGTTAAAGAAATATCATCACAATTCAAACATTATTTAACAATATGGTATGATAATATTCAAAAGTCTTAAAACTTAATGTTTCAAATACAAAACACTCCAAATCAAATCGCATCTATAAAAAAAAAGACAACTAATATTCGGGTTTTTATTCGGGTTTCAAGTTTCGGGTTATTCGGGTGGGTTGTTCGGGTTTTTGGTTGGGAAAAAGTGACCCGATAACCGACCCATTTAAGGTTCGGGTTGGTCGGGTTTGGGTTGTTCGGGTTTGGGTTTTTTCGGTTATTCTCTAATTCGGGTTCGGGTGACTTCAAATTCGGGTCGGTTTTCGGGTTTCGGATAAAAAAGAACAGCCCTACTAATCAGACCCAAACCCTTAAAAAGCAGCCCTTATCCTCTATCTTACCCACAATTGCCTTACATCAAGTAAAAAGGCAAATGCAGATGAAAGAGGATGATGAACAGAGGTTTGAAGAAAACAGAAAAGAGGGAATCAAAAATTAATTACTCTATCAGACTGATGCTACAAGTGAAAAACTAAAAGAAACAATCTCTAAACTTGTAAGCAAATCACTTCCACCAAGCTCAACAATAAGTCTTCCACAACAAAGGCCAATTGATTCAAAAATTCTAAAATGGAAGTCATCCCTAGACACCTATGAATTGACTTTGCTCAGATCAAATGGCAAGATTCAAAAGCTGAAAATGGAGGCTGCATATTGTCTGGATGCAGATGACCTCCAAGATCTATTGAACCTTGAATTGCAAAGGGATTTTGAAGACATGTTTTCCATGAAATTTGAACTATAGTTCAAAGGGAAAATCAGGGAATTACTGTTGAGAAATAAAGATCAACAATAAAGAAGGGTTTTGGCATCATCTGTTCTTGGGGGAGATTGTTAGATCTATCGAACCTATAAAAGAACAGATGATTGAAAAGCCAAAACAATCTATAAATCTGATCATTCATAATAAAGATCTACTGCTCTAAACCTCTACTGGGAATAAAAGAACTGTTCACAAGATCTACTAGGATAAGCTCTGCTAGAAGCAAAGTCTGTTAGAGACAAACTCTGATAAATAACCAAAGAACTGTTATGCAAAGGTTTGTTGAAGACCAACAGAGGATATCTTAGCATTATATCAACAGACTTTATATTGTATTTTAATGTAACAGTGTTTAGGTCTAGCAGTGTTTAGAGTTTGTTTAGTTTGTAAATGTCACTTCATAGTGACATCAGCCAACGATGCTCAGTTGTTTTAAATGTACTATAAATAAAACAGTGACTGTACTGTTCTATCGATCACTTTTTCTACACATTTTGTACAAACAAATTAGAGTGATCTTAGGCTGAGGAGGAGATTGTAATTTGCATGCATATATGATTAAAATTACAAAAGCATGCCAATGAAAACAATATTTCTATTGTTGTGATTTCAAAGTTTTACACATTTCCGCTGCACAGGTTCATTGATTATTATCTTCTTTCATTGATTTCATGTAAAACAATCATATCAATATCAAACTTAGATACTAACAAAAACTCGCTCAGTTCAAGGATAAACTAGCAATCTTCGCCGAGTCTTCCATCATCACCAGATGCTGCATAAGTTAATGGAAAAGACTAAAATCATACCTAAATCAGTATTTTTTCAACACCATCTCCTTGGCAATTGATCGTGTTTATTCCTAACAATTTCTTCATAGCTGGAATTTCTAATGGCAATTTATTGGTCTTAAAAAACATCAATAAAGTCTTGATAATGCCAATAATGAATGATGTAATACTTTATGGTGGGCCAATAATGAATAGATGAAAACTATATAAAGTTATATTATAATAGTTAATATCTAAATAAAAATTAAATATCTTCTCTAACTTTTTAATTTTATTATAAATTATCTAAATAAAAATTAATGATCTTTCATTTTTATTGTGTCTCTAAATGACATGTTTTTATTTTATAGGAAATATTAACATGAATCTTCATCTTTTAATCTTCTCTGATGATATTTTTTTTTTATGAGATTATAATGTGTAAAAGAGAAAGAGAGTGTTCAATTTAAAACTAAGAATTTACTAAAAGAAATATCATAATCACATGATACACTTATACATGATGTTTTATATTACAATATGGTTACATTAACGTCACACTTTCACAACATATTTTTTGTTATGAATATAACTCGTCCCTATATACACACATATATAAATTGGCTTGCGAAAACTTGTTCACCATGCCTAGCGTGATTGATAGCCGATTGATTAGTTCAACCGGTTCTTAACCTTTATCTTATGGTTAGGGGTGTGGCTTCAGTATGGCAGGAGCCAAGGCGGCATAAATGAAGTGACAGTGAGGTGGGATGGTGGTACTGCACGACAGCTTTGCTCCACCTCGTGATGTGGCTTTGTTATGGCAAATCGGAGTGTTGTGTGGCATAGCCATGGTTGTGGCAAGAGGAAAACAACGGAAGGAAAAGAGGAAGAGCGGAGTGAGGCTTCGGTATGATGGTTGACGTGCCATCATTATATGGGTGAGTAACAAGATTTGACTTATTCACTTATAAATTTGTAGATTTTTATTGTGTTTTATATCAATCATGTCTATTATAAAAACAAGTTAACATGATAGAGGGTAAAATTGGTTAGTGTGATGGCTATCCACAACCGTTGTAATACAAACTACAAAAATTATTTTTATGTAAGAATGTGGATTATTAGCATAATTTTAGTTTATACTACAATTGACATATTAGTATTTATTAAAAAAAGTAGATAATAATAATAAGGTTAAAAAATCAACAACCCATATGCTAGCCACTCCTATTTATACATTTGTAGTTTATATTATATTATTGCATAATCGTTATAAGTTATAACCCTCCAATAGTGATGCCTATATTTACATGCATGCTTACACTAAGACACCATCAAAAGCATTGAATTTAGAAGATGATAAAAAAGTATGAACAATTTGTAGAACAAAATAGGACAAAAACGTAGTAGGTATAAAGACACTTATAATGATGCGTTAAATTTATAAGTGTACCCGTTTGGCATTAACATTTATATCACTTCAAGTCTAAAAGGATGTATGATATGATAAATATGTATACACAAGTATATCAATATAAGGTGATCGTCTTTGTGTAACATGTGTATGTGTATGTGAAGTTGTGTATCCCACTTCCTACGCAAACACAAAATTTTATAGCTAATACGTATGAATTAAAAGTAGACAGAATTCTCAATGTGGACTTTTAAGTTGCGCCCCACTAACCCTTATTAACGTGACATACGAGTTCATTGACTAAAATTTAAGTTAAAGTTTGGGAAGGATTAAGTTTGACTATTTTTTCTTCTTTTTTTGCATCTTCCATGCAATGCCTAACCCATTACCAACATGGGCCATAACCACCAAACTAGTTCCGTCTCTTTTACCATAAAGCAAGCATTGTCATCTAAATGATATTTTATCTATATATCTTAAATGATCAATGATCCTCTTAAATTGAGCCTCATAGGTTTTATGTTATAAAGAACTATTCCACGGTTATTAACCGTATTTAAACGAGTATATTACGCAATTAAGCTGCTTAATACTGGTTGAAAAAATTAACACTTTGTTTAATCAGTTGATAAAACCATACATGTTCGGCACAATGAATGCAATTAGAGTACGGGAGGCCAAGAGTTTAGTTGACATTCGTGTCAACATGTGGATATGAATGGGGCTTTTTCCAAGGAATGTGGTTTGAACTTTAGTGCCCCTATTACACGCCATTACTATGATCTAAATGTCAACACCAATGTTATGTATCTTTCAGCCAACTAATTACGATAGTAATGTATGAAGCATAATGAGATCCATGTCTACTTGAGTGAAAAAGGTTTATCTAAGTCAGCTTCGAGTTCTTCATGTTTCATCTTTCCGAATTCCTACCGTCCAAAATGTTTAACCGTATTGAGAATCGATGTCATCACTTAACCATTAGATAAAGCTCTAAATAATAAACTTTTATTTGTGTTGATATAAGCTTTAAAATATAATTGCTCATTGATCCCAATTGTTATATGTCAAAAAAATATAATTGGGATTGTTAATTTATGGTACAAAAAGTCAGGATACTGGTTGAAAATGTCAAATATATAGGCCTACCAAATTCATATGTCGAGTATGACTTGACTTTTGACTATTCACTACTAAATTTGGCGTCACCGTACATTTCACGCATCTATCCCTAGCAACTATTTTTTGTTGGTGTCATAAAGCCATAAAAGGCTTCACTAACCAACCACCGCTAACCCTTTATCTCTTTCATTTTTGGATCATCGACTTAAGTGGCTACTTATGTGGGTGACGGGCTTCCTTGGAGAATGATTCGTCACGTTAGAGTTCTTGGAGGACGCCCCTCCAATGATGGAACTAAGGAAATGGATGACGACCCGACACCACCTAGTTAATTTATTTTTCTTTTTTAATTAAACTAGTTTTTAACATTCACTAATATAAAATAAAATCATTGGTATAAAAACCACACATTACATAACCTAAAAAAACATAAAAAATAAAAAAATAACCGAAAAAAATAAAAAAAAACATAACCTCAAAAAATCCTAGGAACTCCACTTTTTTGCGATTTTTTCTTTCATTCTTCGCAAAATCGGTCGATTTTCTTCGGGATACGAGTTTACGTCGGTTGTCATTATCTCTCACTCTTTATACTCGTTTTTCTCATGCTTCAACCGAACCCGTTCTTCCACCTCACGTTCCTTAGCCTTTGCCTTTTGGGTCTTGACCTCGGTGAACGCTTTGAACTGAGCCATAAACTTATCCATTTTGGAATCGCCCTCCGTGGCGGCTTGTTTTTTTGCAGCTGCCGCCTTTTTGGATTTGTCCCTGCCCGGGGCACGTTCCTCCTCTCGAACCAAAAACTCTTCATCGTCAAATTCGGGCTCGTCGTTTATATTTAGTTGGCATCGTGCTTCCGAGCCCCCCGCACTGTAACTACCGGTCTCCGAGGTTTTTGTTCGTTTAGCCATTGCAACCTCATTTGGAACCGACGCCCACTTGTTACTGGTTCGCAAAACTTCCCAAGCACGTACGTGGGGGAAAACAGTCCGATGCGTATCTACTATACGCCTCTTTAAAACGTCTTCATCACTCATCCCACCACGGCACCAGTATACAAGTTATTATAAATCGCCAAAAACCGGTTAACGGCCGGATGCATCTTTTGCCACTTTGAAGAGATGGAATCGATGTCACGATAATGACCTTGTTTCATTATTGCAAGAAACTTCTATAGTATTTCTCTCCAAAACCCTTCGTCGGTTTGGTTGTTACCTGTGTTTTTAAAATGTAGCAAAAGTTATATTAAAAAAAGTATAATCTATAAAGTTTTGGTATAAAATTTATATATTTTTATGGACCAATAACGGGGCTTTTTGAAGTGCCAACCCACGCCTTGGCTAACGCCTCCTCCTCCATCTTCGTCCAAAGTTTTGCCTTCCTTTCGAAGGTTGATCTTTCTCAACCATAGGTTGCTTCTCTTTCTTTCGTTCGAAGATTGCGGTTGGGTCTCCGGCACAAATTCTTGAACGTCATCTTCTTCGGGTTGTGGTTGGGGAGACTCCGGTGTTGGGGAATATTGTGGTTGAGATGGAAATTACAAATTGAACGAGTTTCGCATCATCATTTGTTGCACCGACTGCATTTGTTGCATTGATTGCAGTTGCCTCATTTGGGAAAACGCGTTGGGGGTTTTTTGAAAACCCCCAAAAGCGTTGTACGAAAATTGCGAGGATGACCAACTCGGTTCCATACTAGGATAGTAGCCGGGTACCGAGAAAATGTTTTCGTTCAGGTTTGGGTTCGCGTTTGGGTTTAGGTTGTTTAGGTTGTATTGATCCATGACAAAAGTTGGATGATTTTATAAAAGGTTGAAGAATTGTAAAGAAATGGGAATGATTTTATAAATTTGAGAGAGAGAAGTGGTTAAAATGTGTAAAAAAGTGGATGGTTTTGGTGTATTTACAGGTAAATTTATTAATTTAAGAATTTTTTTTTAATATTATAGCCGTTTAACGGCTAAATTTTTAAAATATTAGCCCCGTCTCCAACATCTCCTAGGGGACCCTTGCGACGACACAGACCACCCAGGGCGGTGTTGGGGGGCGTCGCCGGAGCAGGCGGGCTTGAACGACCCCCACACTGAGTGACCTAAGATAATGAGGTAAAAACGGATCTACCACTAGCCTCATTCACCTTAACAAAAGATTGTGTTGGGGAAGAATAATCAGGTCCAATAACTTTACCACCTCAGAGGCATATGGGTAATAATTAAATCTGTACAATAACTGAGTGTTGTGGTATAACTTACGAATGGGTATTTGATACATGTATTAGTACTCAGTTTTATTGATTTTGGTACTCAATACTTTCGATATCGGTACGGGTACGGGTAAAAAGGGTACTAGTACCGAATTTTATATAGAACTTTAAGAGTTTTTTTATACTATGTTTTATTTCATATTATGGTATTTGTGGTACTCGTATTGATTTTACTTATTTGGTATCCGTATCGTATTGGTACTCGTACCAATTTTACCTATTTGGTACTCGTACTATTTTGGCATTCGTATCGATTTTACCTATTTATTACATGTACGAGTGCTCAAAAACTAATATAAAACAAAGTGGTACCAAAGCGGGTACCGTACCGAAACACCCGTACCATACCAATATATTTGGTACCCAGTTTTGTTTAAATTAAGTACCAGTATTTTCGATAGTGATATAGGTACGAGTACGGAGACTATACCAATCACATCCCTAGTATAAGTACACTTCAATCATTTCAAAATTATCTTTCAATTATTTATTTAAATATATTTTTATAATTAAATGTCATACCTTTATAAATAAAACTATATTATATTAAAATAAAATAAAAAATACACTAAAATTACAAAATACATAAATAAAGTTACACTAAAATAAAAAAAAACAATTAAACAAGCTTAAAAAAACCAACATAAATGAATTTAAATTAATACTAATCGAAACTCGTTTTGCGTAAGTGTTCGCGAATTATTGTTTCCTTTACGCGTAAAATTCTCCTCAAGATAATAATCTTAGTCTTTTTGGAGGAAAGAAGATCGACTGCGATGCGTTCATCTTCTCTAACGCCAATTAGCCGGTCAAATTTTTAGTCCAAACTATCGACAACGGCCATCACCTCAGATTTGGATTTCGATGTAGTACTTTTCAAGGATGATGGTCGGGATTTATTGCGCATCGACTTTGTTTTCGTCCTCGAAGTCTAAGTAGTTGAGATTTATATACGAGCAAGCATCTGATGTGGCTTGTGAGGAATTCAGCTCATTTGATGATGTAGTTTTTGACCATTTAGATCGTGTCGGTTTTATCATCATTACTAAATGCCACTTTAAAGATTTTCTTAGACAAACCCAAATCTTTTCCATCCCAAAGGGAGCATTGTGTTGACTTCTAAAATGTATATTAGCCTCCACCATGACGTCCAAGTCACTTTCCACTTCCTCAATTATGGCTATTAACAAGCCGATTGTAGATCCTCTCAAAGTGATTGATTCTTTGTTTTATCGAGTGCCGTTTTCCCAATATTTTGTCTTGGTTCTGGTACCCTTCTTGTTGCATGACTTGGTGAAACTTCACACAAACCTTTTTCCAAAAATCTTTAGCCGTTTGACCATCTACTAATTAAAAAAAATCTAAAACTCAGTATGTATATAATCAACATTCACAATATAATATTTAAGTCTCTAAAAAGTAAATAATGTACATGTGTAAAAATAAATTATAAGTGTATCTAAAACATAAATTTATTAACATGTATTAAAATAAAATTAAATAGTACCAATAATTGGGTCTTCGGATTCGTGAAGTCATGCTTGTGCTAAAGCATATTCTTCATCACTCAACCATTTCTCATGCTTTCTGTCAACCACCTTGTCTTTGGTTTTTTTTCTAGTGACTATGTTTTTTTTCTTTCGTGATGATTCTGCTTCACTTTGCGGTGGCGGTTGTATATTAGACATAAATTGTGTCTCCGGAACCGAACCAAGACCAAAATCAAATTCTAAGTTGGGTGAGTCTTGGCTCTATTGTGTAGGACGATACACATAACCTTGGTCGAACTACCTAGGATTGAAGAGGCTAGACAGGTTGTTTACATCATTCATTAGGTGTGGATTCGGTTGTGTCTTGGCGTAAAAAGTGTTATTAACATCGGGTTGAAGTTTTGCAAAAAACGGATGTCTTGGATCCCATACACTCATCTCTTGCCTTGAAAGATTGTAGAGTAGTGTGAATGATGTGACAAAAATAGATGTGAATAGTATTATAGTAAATTAATAATACACAACCCAATGGTTCCCCCATCCCAACAGATACTTTTTCCTCGATCCACGCAATCACACAATGATCGAAAGTGCCTCGCGCCCATTATTCGGTTGGCGGGGGTTCCTTTGGCGCCCCTCAATAACAAGCCGAGATAATTAATAATACCCAGCCTAACGGTCCCCCCATCCAACAGATACTTTTTCCTCGATCCACGCAATCACACAACAATCGAAAGTGCCTCGCGCCCATTAGTCGGCTGGCGAGGGTGCCCTTGGCGCCCTTCAATAACAAGCCGAGATGGTGTTTGAAGCGTTATTGGGCTTACATGGCTTAAATTGTTATTCCACAATGAAGAGTCTAAGGATGCTAGAGGATGTAAACAATTTGACTAATTGCGTTGTTTTTCAACGACTATAATATTCATGCAAAGAAGATGACAGTGTTGACAAATTTGAGTCTATGTACTAAAAGTTATGGACCTCGTGCTAGTATGTTTCAGCGCCCGATATTGATACAACCAAATCAATTTCCTTTTTTAAACACATTGAGTTAATTTATCTTATATTAATTTACAAAAAATTCTCGATAAACAAAAACACAATTTTTTTTCTTTTTCTTTTTAACTCCTATACTTTTTATCTTTTACACTTTTAACTCAATAGTTTTCATCCTTTATATAATCCTCATAGTTTTCATTTTTTACACTTTTAACCTTATAGTTTTCATCATTTCACATCTTTGTCACAAACATTTTCTATTGAGTAAACTGTTAAAATGTCACTGAGGTTTGATCACTTTTGCCACTTTAGTCCAAAACTCAAACCTTTTGAATCTGGGTCCCTGTGGTTTCAATTTTATTGCCATGTTCATCCAAAATCAAAATCTGATCAGATTAGATAGTTAACATCCAGTTTTTTTTTGTCTTTTTTCTCTCTTTTTTAAGACTTGATGGTCTTTTAACGTTTTATTATAACAAATTAAAGCAAAATCTGACCATTTCGCCTTTTATTAAAAGGGAGGAAAAGGATAAAAAAAGTTAGATGTTAAAAATCTAACCAAATTTTGTTTTTGGATGAAAATGGCAATAACATTGAAACCACATGGACCCAGATTCAAAAGATTTGAGTTTTGGACTAAATTGTCAAAAGTGATAAGAACTCAGGGACCATTTTGGCAGTTTACTCTTTTCTATTTTAACCTCAACACTTATCCACTTTCATCTTTGGTCCCCTATACTTTACAGCTTTTGCAAATTTTTCGTTTTACGATTCATTCTAGATTTTGCGAGTTAACACGCTACAATGGGTTCTGGTGATTCATCGTTTTTACTTCTATTTTTTACAGTTTAATGGCTCCCTTGAAACTCGCGGTCCTAAGCCGACTTACTTATTCTTTTCTATGTTTTACTTTTTGGGTCTATTTTTTGCGAGTAAACACGCCTTAGCGTGCGTGCGTCATCATTTTTACCTTTAATTTTTGTTCGGCTTAACACTTCCGCTGCAAAGCACGGGTCATAGATACTAATTAAATAAAATATGTAGGTGTTTTGTTAATTTAAGTTTTTATAAAATGTGACTTAATAAAATCAGTTTATTATGTTGTCAATTAGGTTTATAATTCTAAATGTAGTTTTAAAATAACTATAAATATATATTTGTTAAAGAAAAAGAATTTGAATTTATTAAGTTCAATTGATAAGTTAGTTTTACAACTTAATATCTTTTAAAAAAGAACTAATAAATTGAGTCCGATAACTTTTTTCAATAGATCAAATAAATAACATATATCTTTTTTGTAAAATACAACTTTCTATAAACATGTTTAAGGACTAGTGTTTAAATAAAGGAGGGGCGAGCAACTTTAGAGGGCAAATGTTTAAGGACTAGTCGCTCTAAGATTGAGTATCTTTACTGCAATTCAGTGGGGTAGGCGACAACGAGGAAACTTAGGCACCAATAAGGGCCATGTGGTTCCGTGGGTAACTATTCAAATGACATGAAATGAACTTAGTTTATGATTAACTATTCAAATGACATGAAATGAACTAAGTTTATGATTAATTATTCAAACAACATGAAACGAACTTAGTTTATGATTAACTATTCAAGTAACATAAAACGTGCTAATTGCATCATGGATGGATTTTCGTACTCGTACGTGCCTAATTATCAATAGAAACATGTAGGGTGATAATACTAAAACTTGATTTTGACGATATACTTATATGGGATGTAAAAGTTACCATGGAAAGTCCTCTATTTAGTAAATTCGTTAACTAGTATACTCATGGATATTGTGAATAGATCTATTTAGTTTGACAAACTCTTTATGGTTGGTTGTCACACCCCAACCGTTGGCGGAAACATCGGAGTGAGACGAAATAGATTGCTCAGTGCATCATAACACTATTTGCGACAATATTTAAATAAAAAATTCCTTTCATTTCATAAATCAAATTGTCAATTACATCATAACAAATTCAACAAAAATTACAACATAAAAATCCTAACATTCTAGGTGTGTTTCTATGTCGTCCCTACTAGATTCGTCATATTCAACATCTTTAACCTGCAACATGTTAAAAGTATAGTTCAATACAAAAAGTATTGGCGAGTACACAAGTTTGATATAGCATAAGTACAAAAAGATTTAAACGAATCCACATGTTAAGCTAGCATACAAGATTTATGTAAACATGGCATGCAATCTATAAGTCAACCCTCGCGTGTCACCGCAAAATAGAATAAACTTAACATGACCTCAAGAATACGGGCGGTGCGTTATTCCTTTAGCGCTATACATGTTAAGGTGGAGGCTTTAGCCAAAGTTAATGATGAATAGTATCACATAAGAATGTTCCAACTATACGAATCATGTATCAAGTAACTATAGCATGTATGATGGATTGTTTGTGTGATTGCATAAAGTATAAGTGTGATTGCGTGTATTTTGATAGGTTAACATATTGCACCCAAAAGTGTAAAGCGTAAAAAGGGTGTTCGAGTGTACTCACGGTTTTACAAGCTTTCACTTGTTACTTCGCAAAAGGTTTGGAGGGTTGGATGAACACCAAGCTATCTTTTGAAAGTCTTGAACTTTCTTGATTGAGAGAGAGCTTTAGAGAGAGAGAGAGAGAGAGAGAAAAGTGTTTAAGGTGTGAAATGAGTGTGGGAGGAGGTGAGTATTTATAGTTGAGGTTTGGGAGTTGAGTTAGGTGAGTATTAAATGCAAGAAACACAATCCAACAAATACACTTTTGCCAAATCCATGAGCTAGAAACAACTTTATCCGGATTATGCTATTTTTAGTCCTTAAACTTAGTTTATCTTTCAATTCATGGTAAAACTTGATATTTTCGCATGTTTTCAAGTGTATAATGTAAATGTAAGTATATTTTAGGTATCAAATATGAACGTATGAGTATTTGCACGTATAACAAGTATTGGTTTGTATGTAAACACGTATTTAACAATTAAATGCATGTAGGACAAGTATGTATCAGGTATGAATTTTATTACGATCAAAGTCTCGGATTATAAGATTGGAAAATGAAATACGAATGCGATACGAATACAAGTTTCCATAAATATAATACGATTACACTTTCTAATTAATGAAAATACAAAAAAAAAATGAGGCGTTACATTGGTCACGCTAACCTGTCCGTAATGACAAATGAATGCATGCTATCTATAACGTATAATGTGTTTCTGGTAACACTAGTTTGGGGAAAAAATAATGTCGAGGTTTAAATCATATGACTCATGGTAGTTACAATATTGTTTCGCCTTGTTAGTTAACAATAAGATCACTTAGGATATGTGTATCCATTGTATGGAATGATTAAAACTGATAGAAACCATTAAGGTTATGGTTGACGAAGTTGTAGAGACATAGCTCTTGTGTCTTACATTTATTTGTAGGCCTAGAAATAAAATATATAGGTATCATGTGTTTCCCTGATTTATATGCTGGTTTATTTGAAGACAAATGTGCTAAGTCTTACATTGATTTGTAGGCCTATAAATAAAAGATATAGATATTACGTTTGTTGTTGATTCATATGCTGGTTTATTTGAAGATATTTGTTTTATTTCTTTCTAGATAAGAATAAGTTTTCAAGAATCTATTTATTGACAAGTATGACTGGTTTTCAAAAACACTTTAATCTTATCTTTTTAAAAGACAAGTATGTTAGATTTATAAAAAAATTTGTCTATTATACATTTTAATGATGACCTTTTCAAAAACATATTCCATTATGTTGAATAAAACCTGTGAACTCACCAACGTTTTATTGACGTTTTAAGCATATTTTTCAGGTAAGGTTTAACTATGGCACGGTTGGAAATAGGTGA
Source organism: Scalesia atractyloides (assembly GCA_947069175.1). NCBI lineage: Eukaryota > Viridiplantae > Streptophyta > Magnoliopsida > Asterales > Asteraceae > Scalesia > Scalesia atractyloides. Next base: position 54,568,944 of record CAMTDV010000007.1, on the reverse strand, counting down.
AATGTTCGGAACCCTAGAAGCCCAAGACCTTGACATGTTTAAGATAGGCTTTTAGATTAAACAACTACCTAGAATGTGCATAGATTGTTGTTGTTGTTGTTTGTGACAATTTACTATTAGTGACACTTTGCTATTTGTGAGATTTTACTGAATATGATTGTTGTTGTTGCATTTAATTTTTTAGAATGGCTAACTCACACACACACTTTAAACCTTTCAATTTTGTTCATCATGGAATTTGTCCTCTCACCATTTTGAGAAAGACAATTTTTTAACACATTGGTACCACTTGGCTAAAGTATTTAAGCTAATCAGGTGAATATGTAGTTATAATTTGCATCATTTAAAGGATTGTATTACTAAACAATGATTTGAACTCAATGACTCCTTTCATCAATATCGGCAACATATTAAAATTGGAATCCAAAAACACATGTACTAACTATCACGGAAACACACTTCACAATACTAAATACGAATAAACCTACTTAGGTTATCAAGAGATTCAAAGAGGATGTTAAATTACTTTAAGGTTGTCCTTAAAGGAATAGTCAATATGATTAAGGCCTGTGTCTCACAACAAATCAAAGACCAAGTTAAATTACTTGTCCTTAAAGGAAGATTCAATGATGAAGGCTTGTGTCTCACAACAAAAAATTAAGATTTACAAAGGCGTCTCTAAGAATTTTCGTACCCTGTTTGAGTTTGAAAAAATGTGTCATTTCGTAGTGTTTGATTATTATTATTATATATTATCATTATTATATTTTTTAAATTCAAATTAGTATTGGGCTCAATAAAACTAATGCCAAGTGGCTAAATTCTAAACTATAAAATGATTTGTAAATTGGCCTATGTTGGAATTGGTATGTTTTACTATTTAAAAAATAACATATATATATCGAATTTCTTTTTAAAATCACGTACCCCTCAAAATCACAAGCCTTGTGTTGAGCTCCTTCCCGTACACCATCAAACCCGCCACTTAGATTTAAATCCTGACAAATGCAGGTTATAAGTTTCGATGTGTATCAAAATTTTAAAAAGTATTCTTATAAGTTGGATCACTTTGCAAATTTATATCTACGTAAAAACTATTCTTAAATAAAAGTTGGATCACTTTTCAAATTTATATCTACGTGTTTAATGCTGTACGGATTGCTTTTAATATTTTCTTCTGACTTGCAGCTTTTGGTATTTGGGCATCCAACATATTTTTGATATTCAATATTTTTTTTATTATTTAACCATAAACGAATAAATTTTTACTCTACGAACCTACATATTAATAATTCTATATAATATAGAGTAAGAAATTAAAAGAAACAATAAAAACATCACTATAGCAATCTCTATAATAGAGAAAGTTTTATAGATATTAAAGTAAACTTTTATATTTAGAGGCTCATATCTATGTCTCTACATATTTATTGTGGCGTTTAGGAAAGAGAAAAAATAATAAAATAGGTGATTGTGAGTATGATAGAGAAATAGATAAAGAGTTGGATATGAGAGATTTTTAGAAAATAAATTTTATTTACAGAAAAATATGTTTTTTGATTAAATTATAAAAATTGAAATAAAAGTTCCAATATGACTTTGAATGCTCTTACAATAATAACATTCCGTGTTATCTACTTTTTACACTAATGCTACATGGTTATTCTATATTATTGCATTTTAAGTAACAAAAATATGTTTTTGAAAATATATTTTACGTTTGAAATATGTTATGCAAGGAATATGAAATATATGTTTTGTACGTCAAGTTTGCAGATATATAATATGCTCTTCAAGTCACGAACTATGTTCTACTTAAATCATATATACATGGAATCTAGTTCTCCATTTTGTAATTACCCCAGGTGGTGAGCTCATGTGCATCATTGTTACATAAATAGTGTAGTACCAATCGGTGAAAGTATGCATACATCACCAATGTATCAAGTTTCACGCTTACACTCTGGATTGCAGGGGTCAAAGCTTGCCACATCCAGCGGGTGAGGCAGGGAGCACCGCCAAATAGAGGGGCTTTATGGCGGGGGCGTTAGGTGGGCGTGAGCTTGCAAGTGACATGGCATAGAATTTAAAAGTTGGTGCAAGAGGTTTTGGGGGGGGGGGGGGGGGGCAAATTAGTTTAATTTGTAAGCAAAAATCCCGATCGCGCCCTTTAAAAGTTTGTTAAACCCTCTGATCGTCCCTCAGGAAAAAAATTCTGGATCGACCATCGTAAAGTGTAAAAAGTCTCTGATAAAATTACTCATGAAACAACTTATATAATAAATAAGTTGAACAATGAGTACACATAGCTTTGGACGTGTGATTGAAGTACGCCAAACCAAATTTAACGAGATCCGGAAAATTATTACTTTGAACATAATTCGGTGCTGGTGAATATATAATGTTAAAGACTCATATTCACATTTTGTACCGATTTGTTTCTATTGGCTTCCATGTATTTTATTAGAGAAAGTGTAGGAAAAGTCAAATATTAAGGCTCTAACATGAAACACATGTCCTCCTGTTGAAAATTTAAAAAACGGGAAAGTTTTTGTAGGCAACTCAAGTTGTATTAGATAAACCCTTAAATATCATGATAAATTTACACTTTTCAAAATTGCATTAACTAAAAAATCATTAAAAATAGTTTTAAAATATTTTGAATATAATATGGTGCATCTACATCTGATAAATAACTAATTCCTTGTGTTACGTATTATAATTTTGTGAATACAATATACTTTTTGTGCTTCTCTTATTTTAATCGTATTTTATTTCTTAATTTTAGTTTAATGGTCTCTTATTTCAAAATATTATTTTGTTAATCACTAAATCTTCATTACTAACTACTTGATATTTATTTTATTCAGCCATGCTATACACGAGCTTCTAGCCTAATATATACACACAAAAAAAATTACGGATGTATGTAAAATTCTCCATTACATCTTTTAGCATGAATTGCGAGATTTTTCTTCATCAATCACCAAAATTTTATATCTAAAATGGATTCATGCATGAGCTCTCTCAATGTAGTTCTGTTAAAACATAAGATGGATACATAACTCAAACTTTATACGGTAATTCGTCACGCAACTCTCCTATTTGTTGGCTTAATCAATTCTTAACATGACTATATCGGTATACGAGAACTAAAATATGACTCGATTTCATCATTTACATACAAAAATGGCTTGTTTTATGATTTTGTTTTTAATTTCACTAAATAAATATTTGATAATAGTATAGAACTTCATTAAATGATTTTTGTTTTTAATTTCACAAAAAAAATTTGATAATAGTATCGAAATTCTTTAAATGATGAAAGCAAGTGAAGATCGACCAATGAAAGATAGTGCACAAATGCATCACAAATCTAAGTCTTCGTTTTCTTTAAAGGTTAATGTTACACTTGTTCTGTGTTAAATCCATCCATTACCTCCTTTTATCTAAATATCTAAAGAGTTTTCTCACTACCTGGGCAAAAGCCTCAGTGACAAATCTGTTGATTAGTTTTGTTTAAACATAATGGAAATCATGAATGAAATACATGTGGCGGCAGACATGCCGGCAGAGAATCCAGTCAGGACGCAGCCATAGAGTTCGACATCTTTGTCAGTGTGATCTGGTTTCTCCTTAGGGTGTAAGATTATGATGGTGATAACCAAACTAAGGTTGAATTCGGTTATGGAGAGAGAGGTGTAGAGGATGGCGACTTTGATGATGATGATGTTATTGTGACTGTCTAACCCTAAACCTCTCTAATCATCTCCTTATACATACACCTAGAAGAAAACCCTAATTAATTAATAAAAGTAATATGATCCATCAACAATTACCAACTAATATATAATAGGTTTAATATTATTTTGATCTAATATAAATAAATAATTATAATAACTACATAATTAAATATTATAAATATAATATAATTAATCTTACAAATTCTTCATATTTGTTCTTTACAGTTTCTCACTAGCTATATTTGTATTGACAGACTCTTGACAAACCCTTTAATAAAGGCTTCGATAATGTCAATAAAGTAATAGTTATTTTACGTGCCAAAAATGTCGATAAAGTAATAGTTATTTTATGTGCTTGTAAACTAAAATAAATATATAGAAGTGTTAAATTTTTCTAACTTATCTTTGTAACTAAATCTATCTATCCTTTGTAATAAACAAAACAATTATATGTCATTTGACATTTTTTTAGGATATCTTAATTGTATTTAGGAGGAAAAATTTAAGCTTTTTTTCACCTCCTATAATTAAATCGAAAATTAAAGAAATTGCACTTTACTTTTTTTCCTGAACCATTTCCTTTTTTAATGTCGAAAATTAAAGAAATTGGATTTTCCTTTTTTAATCGTTTCCTTTTAATGTGATTGCAAATCACAAACCCTATCTCTCTTCGATTTCCCAGTGGCGATATACTCTTGCAACCGCTTTCATCTCTTGCTTTCTACGATTTCGATTTTTTCATGAAAATTTATGTTTGTTTTGTGCTTAGTTCATGAATGATTTTTTTTTTTGAATGCAACTTTTCAAAGTTTAAGAATTATCTTTGTCTTTTTAATTTATTAGCACCAATTGATCGTTCTTTTCAGATTTAATTATATTTGTAATTCATCCATTTATTATACGTTTTTAAGGGTTTTTTATATTAAGTTAGAGAAAGAACGAAGCTAGAATTAAGCTTTTTTCTTCAATGGTGAAAATGATGATGATATGAGGAATTGTAATTTGATTTTATTATAACGATCACTGTTTTTATTTCTCTTTGATTTTTTTTTCAATTATTGATTTAATTTAAGGCGTCTCAGGATGATAGAAACAAGTCAAAACCACAAAATGGATTTGACGGTTTTTGATTTGTTCAATTTTATTCAAAGAAATCGGCTTTGTATGCTTTCTCTGCTCTCTGCTTAAAACATAACTTCTTTTCATTGAAATGAGAAATTTTGGTTGAGAAGTGTAATTCTTTTGTTGCTAATGTGGAAGTTCATATGTAGAAATGGAAGAAATGAACTGCCATGTTGCAAAGAAAATATAATAATATGGTATATTTTTAATTTACCTTTTGTCTCAGTTAATCTTTTACCTTATATTTAATTGGGGCTTAATTATTACGTTGTCATAATATTATAAAAGATAAGAACTCTGTCAAAAAACTGATTATTATTGTTAATAAGATGAAATGACAAAAAAAAAAACTGATAATTTTCATGTTATGTTAGAAATTCCCACACCTGTAACATAGACTATAGAGTTTTGAAATGATGGGTTGCTTTTTGGTGGTTTTTGAATAGGTTATGACAAATGCAGAAACACCTAATGAAACCTTATTTACCAGAAACAATTGTGCTTAAGGGATTGGACTTTATAGGACTGGATGGTGCTTAAAGTATTGAGAGAATAATCGCAGGCACTTGGTACATCAGTCCTTTAAGAAGTTCTAATCATTTTAACTTATTTGGAATCCTTCATTAATCTAACAAAGGTACATTAATGCATCCAAGTGTCTATTTATCTTTTATAACAATGTGACATAGTTCATATCTGACATTGTAAATAGGAAATAATAAATGGGGTATTTGTTCTTCTAAAAATAGTGAATCTAAGCTGCAAGCCACACATGCTAACGTTGAAGCAGGACTTTCACTACTGGTCAACTTGGGAACTGAGGTTTGATCCAAAAACCACAATGTGGTAGTGTAAAATGATTAAATCATTGTGAGTTTTAAAGATCTTTGAAGACACAATGACTATAGTATACGCATAGAAACATTCAAGATAGTAGCATCTACATCTATATGTAAATTATTAAGGGAAAAGTGAATACGGTGCTATTAGACGCCTAGCCTTACACGCAAAACCAATCAAAACTACATCGTTTTGATTAAAAATCCTATAATCTATTTGAATCACTTCCATATTTCATTTAAACCATCTTAAAGTCAACCAACTGGTTCATAAGATTGCTTTATCTTATCTTGTTCAACCGCATTTTCGATTTAGAGATGCAATTGTCCCGTTCTTCGTATTTTTAAACCTTAAGTTATATTTATGATAATGACTTTTTTTTTACTATTGAACAGTCTTTGCAAAAATTGAGCCTCAAATCTTTTGAAATATCATAAGCATATTCAATCGACAAAATAGAAGACTAAACACAAATTTACAAAAGACCAACAAACCTATGCAACCATCGAATCTTGTTTGTGAGTGTAATTATTGGGTGAATTATTGTAAAATTAAAGTCATAAACAGAAATCTCCAATAACAAAGATTTGTTTATTCAGATAATGAATTCAAACAGTGCTTGAATTTGAATGAAAAATTCCTATAAAAATATCAACTTTCATTAACAGCATAAAATTTGTTTTCCTGTGAAATATCAATTCTAAACCTTACTAAACTATTTTATAATCAACATTAAAAGTCTTTAAATGGAGTCACAGATATCATTTTAGTTGTTATGTACTTTCAAAGAAACGATGAGATGAATTGACCGAAGGAATAAGTGTGGAAATTGGAAAAGTAGAGGATTTTTTAATGAAACTGAAAAAAATGAGTCTTTGAGTCAATGGATGTAGTCTTTGGAATTGATTTCAATTGGATTGTAGGATTTTTAATTAAAATGACATAGTTTTGATTGGTTAGATGTGTGAGGTTAGACATCTAACAGTATTGTATTCACTTTTTCCAATTATTAAATCAATAGATTTATAAGAAATATATTTATTTTATAAAATCGACAAGAAGTTAAACTAGTGACCTAATATAAACATAACATGTATCTTCATATATATATATACACATATGTAGATAGAGATATGTGAATGTAGATATATATGTATACATATATATTTTAAATATGGGATAGGATCATATAAAATGTAGATTTTGTCTAAATATAATATGAATATGATCACATAAAAAGTTTATATATTTTAAAGGGAAAAATGTTCGGATAGTCCATGTGGTATGCTTCGATTTCACCCCTATTCTCTATATTTTCAAATTACAATTATAGTTCCTAACTTTGTCAAATTCGTTCTCAGATAGTCTCTGGCTTGAATGGGAGTTAGCTTTATTAGTTAAGTTGGTGTGAAATAACTATAATGCCCTTACTGTTAAATTAATAACTAAAAAGTTAAAAAGAATATAATTAACATTTAGATTTTAAATGAGAATTTTGACCTCAAACAAACATGTTAATCTTTATACGAACCCTAAAAACAACAAATCTACATCAACGTTGACATGCAACCGTCTTTCTTTAACCATAGTCAGTAAATCTGAGCTCCAAGTTCATCAATGGCGGAAGCCAATCTTCAACTCCAACCAGGATGAAGACCAATAAGAAGACCAAGCGGAGCCACACCCTCACGCGCCCTTCTTCCTCTCCGTCACTCCCCACACCTCTCTAACTCCATTTCATGCTGGTATACTGTTGATGCATATTTGTGACAACAACTTAATAGTTTGCTAGTTTAGTCTTTGGATATTTTGTATTGGGCTTAGCATTTGTGTTTAGCTTGTCTAGAGTTGTAATGGGCTTGGAGAATGGCCTAGCCCAGTCTAAAGCCTAGTATGCAGACATGTAGTATATATACATGTTGTGCATTAGGGTTTGGTAGTTGAAGATAAGTTGTTAGAGTAGAGATAGTGTGAGAAATCTACAGAGAGTAGTTGTGAGGTTTCTAGTGAGTCTTGAATTGATTGTAAATATTCGTGTTGGATAATCAATAGAAGACGATTGAAAGTGATTTTTCGTGTTCTTGATATTGTTCGTTTTCTGTGATAATCTGATCTAGAGGATTCCGCACTCTAGGTTGGATAGACGATTCTGTGAAGATCCATACGGATTAAGGGACCTACAATTGGTATCAGAGCATTTCGCTCTTGTTTTTCTTGGTTCGGAATCGCTACAACAGAAAAAGTTGAAGTTTTGGACGTTTTTGAAGGCTGGTTCGAAGTTTTAACGGCTGTGTCTAGGGTTTCTGTTGTTATTTTGGATAAGCAGCAGGGATCTCGGATAGAGGAAGTGTATTTCCGATCATTAGAGAAGCATCTCGGATCAGAAAACTTGCATATCGGATTATCAGAGTTGTATTTCGGATCATCAGAGAAGCATCTCGGATCAGAATAGTTGCATCTCGGATCAGAATAGTTGCATCTCAGATCAGAATATCTGCATCTCGGATCAGAACAGTACATCTCGGGTGATAGGTGTTCATCTCGGATTGCATCTCGGATCATAACAATGCATCTGGATTTTTAGAATTGATCTCGGATCATCTCGAATACCATCTCGGATCACTGTTCCGAATCACCATATCAGATTAGCATCTCGGATCACTGTTCAGAGTTTCCATCTTGGATTGTTAATCCGAGTTACTATTTCGAATTCGCTACTGCTCTGAGTTGCACCCACAAAGGTTGAAAGTTAACCAGCTGACGTAACCGGAGTTAAACGTTTTCATACACAGAATTCGATCCATAGACAATCTTGACAAACTAGTTGCACGGTTAGACTCGTGTGATTTTTAGGACAAAAAAAGGCACGAAAATTCTAAAATCACTATCAGACATTATACATCATTGGATTCGTATCGTCGAGTCGAGTCTAATTGTACAATTTGGTAATCACACATTTCGGGAAAATTCTGAACGTTTTTTTAACGCTACGGTTATGGTAAAACACGAAGAAGGACCAGGAGAGAAGTTATATTTGGATTTTGACACTTGTATACCAAAATCCATTTAAACTGATACTCTGCGTGTTAAAGATGGTCAGAACGAACAATATCAGTGAGTGTGCTAATAACTACCCAAAGTTGATAAATGTTGAACAATATGTAGTCTGGAAGAAAAAGTTTGAGCATTTGTTCAATGTGAAGATTCTAAGATATGGAACTGTATGATTGATGGGTCTATTGCTCCCATACGTCGAGTTAATGGGAGAATTCTTGTACTTTCATATGAGAAGATGGAAGACTCTGAGAAATGTATGTATGATGCTGAGAAGAAAGCTTTAGCAGCAATAAAGATGTCCTTGCCAACTGATATGAAACACATTTGTAATAGGTATGGATCGTCTAGAGAGCTGTGGGAAGCTTTAGGAAAACGTTATCAGAGTTCTTCAAGATAAAGTACATGTGAACAGGCATGTTTAGCTGAGACTGGAGCTGTGAAGATTGAAGAAACAGCTGCTAAGAAAGAAGAGAAGAAGAAAGCCGAGAATGATGCAAGAGCTAGAGTGTGCATGGATGATACAAATGAGCTTACAGTAGAGGTACAGGTACAAATTAAATCTGCAAGTCATACTTGTCAAAATTGCACCTAACGACAAGGTAAGGTTGACAAACTATACGAACAAAACAAAATTTTGTTAGCGGAATTAGAAAAACAAAACGAGTCAAATGTTCTTTTGAGTAAAAGGGAGTCAAATTGTTTAAATAAACTCAAATCAAATGAACAAGACATCCATAGTTTAACCAGCAAAGTCAATGAATTGTTACAAATCATTGATTTAGCTCGTGAAACTGTGAAGGATAAAACTAACGAGCTTTTAGAAAAGTGCACAGAATTGGCTTGTGCACAAGCCAAAATTGTTGAACTTCATGGTAAGTTAGACAAATTTGGAAAATCCTCGTTAGCCAGGACTCAAATTTAGAAAGGTTTGAAAAGGAGTAGTGATAAAACGGGAGTGGGGTTTAGTAAAGCTTCATCTTCTGAGGATCAGGATTACTCCTTTTTACCAAATGAAAATGAGCTAATAGATTTTGTGCCTACTACACCAGATGTAGTGGATCCGATAACATGTCATACCCCGGATTTCCAACCAAATCCATACACCGGTGGGCCCGGGTGGGGAATATCGTGACGTAAAGTTGATATCATCATAGTCAATTAAACACAGCATAGCGGAAGTCTTGGATTTAAATTACTATTACAAACCAAATGTTCGAAATACAAAATAATATACAGGCTTGTAATAGAAGATCCACAGGCGGATCATTAAATTGTACAAGAAAGAATACAAAACAGACTTTGGGCAGATCTAAGATTTGCAAGATCCTCTATCACTACTGAGCACCTCCGGCCTATTTTCGTATTGTACCTGCAGATTAGTCATTTGAAAATACGTCAGCTTTCGCTAGTAAATACACCCAACTGACTCATTTTGAAAATATTTGAAAATGATCTTAAGTGCATAAAGGCATAATATCTTTTATAACTTGGGAAAGTTGACTTTGCAATCTTGTTAACAGATTCACATGTTTGTCCATACATAGAGGGCCCAATACAAAGACGAGATATGATTAACGTACACACCACTTATGAACTCATGAAGGAGTTATCCCCAACAAGTGTGGGTAGTTGCATTTGAGCATCAGTCAGGTGTATGCCTACACCCGGCGCTAAGGTCGTGGCCATTATCTAATGTAATGAGCCGAGGATATCCAGGACACGGTAGTTAACCCTCGATGTTTAAGTTATCAAACAAAACTGATTAAAACAGAATATGCGGATTTACTGCCACAATCCGGCATGCGATTAATCCCATTTCCGACCAAGCGGTAATAATTTACCGTATCCCAAGCCCGTATAGGGAAAATAAGTCGAGAGTATTTACCTGAGCTATTCTTCGTTTAAACGCAAGATTTATTAACTCAGCCGTACAAAATAGTACTATGTGCAGATAGCATTTACCGGCAAGTCTCTAGTCTGTATTATGGCATAAACTTACCAATTAAATACTAACGGTCTTATTTAAGTCATTGACTTAGACCGACTAGCGTACTTGATCAAAACGTATAATGTTAGATTAAACGATGATTGGATAGAATGTAGTTTAAATCCAACAAGTACCTTGACTTGTGTAATATGGATAAACTATAAACATTCTGGATTTTGAGACTTAAATGACAAGGTTAGACCTGTTTCGGTTAATTTTCGTAAACTAGTTACATATGCTTAACCGTGAGCATATTAGCGATATCGGGTAACCGTATAAGTCATGGATAAGTTCTATATGCCATTATACTTTAAATAAGTTGTAATATCAGTATGATACCAACTTATACGCCCGTTAAGGTGTTAAAATGAAACTATGCCTCATAAGGGGCATTTTGTAATTTCATACTTATAAAAGGAACTTGAATATAATTTGATGTTAAAATCATAAGCATTCTAGAAAAATAACTTATTTATGATATAATAACAATAGGATATTGATTATATGTGTAATTTATCTTTTATGACCAAACTATGCACCGAAGGGGAATTTTGGTCTTTACACATAGTTTATAAATTATTTGGGATTCTGAGTTCATATCATCTACCTACTGTAAAAATATTTAAAATAAGTTTTAAAATCAGTAGGTAACAGGTCTTGGGTGATAAGTATGGTTTAAGACCATGTTATGCACCGAAATGACGTTTATGTCGTAAAATGATGATTTATGCGATGTTAAATGAAAACTGATGTTATGATCAGATTATAAATTCTTAGATATGTTACTTAATATAACATATCAGTAGGTAAAATATATCTTTGAAAAGATCTGATTAAAACCATTTTATAAGCCATAAGGGCCTTATCATTTATCGACATAATACAAAGACTTGCTCATAAACTTAGTTTACAATCTGATTTGATATCCCAAATAATCTTACTTATAATATTACATCAGTAGGAAACTCATTTTCAAGTTCATTATCATTAAAACCTCTTTTTATGCACAAAGGGCATTTTAGTCAAAATGGCAAAATTAAGAAACTTGTGCATAAACTCAGATTCTGATTATGATCATGTAATATAACCTCAGAGGGTTATGCTATATTATATTACGATCATAATGTAACTTTAGATCAGTAATCTAAATCGGGTCAGAATCGAAAGTCAAAGCAGAAGTCAAATGCTAAGGGGGTGTAAAGGAAGCTTACAAGTGTCCTAAAACGTGGCATAACTGTTTGGGAATCCATAGTTTCGAATTCATTGGTTTTTTTTGCAATTTGTGTGGAAGCCAAGCAAATTTTCTGCAGATACAGTCCTCTCGCACCTCTCGAGAGGCACAGGGCTTGCCTCTCGCGCCCCGCGAGCGCTCCATAGGCAGATTTGAAGTTTGTCACTTTTAGCCCATCAACTTATTAAAACCTCCTAGAACCTCCGAAAACACCTTTTAGCATATTTAGCCCTCCGTATCCAATATTTGACGTACTCAGGATTATGCCCGGGCATTGTCGAGCTCTCGGTTCATTAAAAAGTCAATCAGATGTATAAATTAACATGTTGACACTTTTAACCCCTCCATTATCCAACTTTCACATATTTACAGAATTGAACCCTCTCATCTAACAAATGGGACATATGAGAGTTAGGACTTCATAAAGGATCACTCAGAGGCTCATTATAAGCATGTTGACTCCGATGTCACTCAGAGGCATGTTGACACAACGGTCACTCAGAGGCCAATTCTTAGCATGTTGACACTAATGGTCACTCAGAGGCTATGTTTTAAGCATGTTGACACTAATGGTCACTCAAAGGCTTGGTTTATGCATGTTGACATCAGAAGATCACTCAGAGACTTAGTTTGAGCATGTTGACGCTTTTAGTCCTTGTTAGTCTTTAATAGACTTAAAGTAAAAATATAACACGTGTCACTATATTATTGGACACGATTTTTACAGGGTGTTACATAACAGTTGACATACCAATAGTCTAGGCTCTTTAAAAGAATCAGTTAGGTCTAACAGTCACCTCATAAAGTGGATGAGGATAGTGAAGACAAAACGGTCAAAACATTTAAAAAGGGATCTAACAGAAAGAAAGTTTTTAAGAAAAGATCTTGTTTTGCATGTCCCAACAAAGGACATGTGGCTAGTTATTGTCCTTTTTAAAAAGGGTAAGAAAGTGGAGGCTGAGGTTGAGGCTAAGGAAGGAAATCAGGTTGGTTCAAATAACAATGTTAAACCAAGTTCTCAAACAAATCAACCGAGATTTCAACCTAAACCTTCAACATCAAGAAGATTTGATACTCCAAGAAACTCTTCTCCTGAATCAAGTCATTATATTGGTCAATCAAATTGTTTTCAAAGGAAAAATTTTGGATATCTAAATCGATACCAGACTTCTAGTAATCGAAATTTTCAAAGACGAAACGAATATAGGGGTTTTAGTAACTCAAATGTTCAAAACAATCCAAAAACTTTTCAAAGTTAAGATTATGATCGTGGGAGTAGAAGGTTTCGAGATAAAAATTTTCAAAGGTCGGAAAATCCGAGAGTTTATTGGAACTCTCGCGATCAAAGATCTCGTGGAAATTATAAAGCTTGTTCAACAACTTGGAAGACATCCAAGACACCAGTAGGGTGTGATGGATATTGGACAGAATTAAGTTATATTGATATCATGGTCAACCAAAAACCGGCAGGGTTTGGGTTCTCAAGTCTAACTAAGTTGTTGAGTGTGTGCAGGATGACCAAGAAGGACTATTTATGTGTTCAACAGTGGTTTTTCCTGTTAAACATCTAAAGTGAATAGTAGGTTACACATGGTAACAAAATATTTACTTCCGTGATAGATAATGTTTTGCTATAAGTGCAAAAAATTTTGTCAGGCTAAAGAGGGAGTCTGTTTGTGTTTAAATTTATGTTTTTAAAACCTTACTCCATAATAACAAAAATTTAGGGGGAGAAATTTTCCTAAGCCAAAAAGAGTTAAGTTAGTGCGTGAGTTTAGGGGGAGTAAGTTGTAAAGTTTAAAAATTTTAAAAATCAAAACATAAAAAATAGAAGATCAAAAATGAGTTTTCACTGTTTGGAAAAGAAGAAATGATTGTACATCTGCAAGTTAGACTGTTATATTAAAATTAAAATTGTTTAAGTGTGACAGCAGCTTCATTATATGATTTACCAGTAGGCAAAAGGTATGAAATAATCAACTTAACTTGGTGATATAAACATAACAAACTGTGTATGAGTGTGTAACATATCAGTGGCGTATGGTTTTATAACCTTAAATCTTGCGTTGATAGATTGCCAAAATCCGAGGTTTTAGGTCTTTATATCGTTACTTCATCCGAGGTATCAAGGTTGTCCTTCTGCTGCATCCAGATATATGCCGACCTAGGCACAACCAGGATATCTTAAAAGAGCTAAAACACCAAATCCCAGAAATTGAAGAAGCTCTCCTAGAGAGTCATTCAAATGTGCAAATTGCATCAATCGTACCAACATTTGGTATTTGCCCTAACCCTTGTTAGATATTGGTCTCTTTGCTGTAAGGAAGTACTGACCTGATCACCAATTATCTAACGTTGTAAATTAAAAAGGATGAATTTCGGTATACTCACCTACTACAAGGAATATTTGTGCATACCTTGATCGTGGGGGTATGTCCTGAAGAGGGACACACTAGTATATCAGTATAAATTATTTTAACATATCACTAGGTAATTGTACTTGAAATGTTCATGTATTTTGTTTAAGTGATAAAAAATACTGGTAATCGTCTTGAACTGCTGTTCATGAATATTTCACATAGTATTATCTAATAGTGTGAAAACAGTTTGATGTTGCTGATATGATCTTCTTACCGGTGATTCTCACAAAAATAGAGTGTTTATTTTCTTGTTAGTTATTTGTTTTCTGATAATATAAAAATACAAAAAGATTTGTTTTTAAAGTCTCCCAGTTTGAACTGATAAGTTGTTTGTTTTTTTTGCATGATAATATAAAAAATTGGTTTATCTTTAATGTAGAAAAGAACTAAAGGTTTTTCGAGTTATTTGCTTGTGTTTCTAAACAGATTGATGCGGTTATCAAATGAAGTGCATAATTCAAGTAAAGTACATATTAAGAGTGGAGTGCAGAATGTGTGAAGATGCATATTCCTTCTACTACATTGCAAAGGGAGATATAGAGGAATTTGGAGATAAGAGCTTAACAAGAGAATGCTAGTTCATTAATCTACAACGAATGAAAGTTCTGGAGATTGGAAGCATCAGCTAAGGGGGAGTCTGTTAATGTCAGAATCTGTGTGTAGCTGAAGCTATCCTAAGACCAAAACATCACAAGATGTTTGAATACAAAATTACACTATGAAGCTATTGTCAAGGGGGGGTCTGTTGGTGCATATTTGTGACAACAGCTTAATAGTTTGCTAGTTTAGTCTTTGGATATTTCGTATTGGACTTAGCATTTGTGTTTAGCTTGTTTAGAGTTGTAATAGGTTTGGAGAATGGCCTAGCCCAGTCTAAAGCCTAGTATGCAGACATGTAGTATATATACATGTTTGCATTAGGGTTTGATAGTTTAAGAGAAATTTGTAAGAGTAGAGAGTGTGAGAAATCTACAAAGAGTGGCTGAGAGATTTCTAGTGAGTCTTGAATTGATTGTAGACATTCATGTTGGATAATCAATAGAAGACTGATTGAAAGTGATTGTTCGTGTTCTTGATATTGTTTGGTTTTTTGTGATGATCTGATCAAGAGGATTCTGCACTCTAGGTTAGATAGACGATTATGTGAAGATCTATATGGATTAGGGGGCCTACATCATCATCATCATCATCATCATCTGTTTATTCGTTTGTTTGTTGTTTGGCTACCCGGAATTTTGACCCAGCTCACGAGTGAGTTGGAAAACCCTTTGATGTGGCCGTCTTTAGCCGGAGGGTAGGTGGATAATGGAGATGCCGTGGTGCACGGCGTCTACAACAAATGAATTTATGATATACTAATCGGCGGTGATGACGACGGTGAGTTACAGGTCACCACCAATTCTTGTCTGCAACAACAACCTCCGATCACCACAAGAAAGTTGGCTCAGCGGTTTGTTCTTATCAATCAATGATCAGAGAATATTAAAGACAAAGGTTTTCATATATGATATATCATTCTTGGTTACAGGATGGGGATTAAATACAAAAAACAAAGAGTATAGGAAGGAAACAGAATACTGACTATCTAAAAATACTGGCTGTAAATACCGGAATGATTGGCTAAGGATATGATGAATTATTTTCTGATCCTTAATTTTTTCCACTTATTTCTTCACTTTCTAACACTTCCCCACAAGTTGAGTAGTGGGATTCCCAAAACACAACTTGCCTAAACAATTACTCAGGACTCTTCCACTGATAGCTTTAGTTAGAATGTCTGCAAGTTGATCTTCAGATCTGACAAATGGAAGCTCAATTATCCTTGCCTCTAATTTTTCTTTAATGAAATGTCTATCAACTTCAACATGTTTTGTTCGGTCATGCTGAATAGGATTTTCTGAGATTTGAATTGTAGCTTGATTGTCACACATTAGGGGGGTTGCTTGGTCGAGGGGAAATCCGATATCAATTCGAGAAGTTTTCGTAACCACAAAAGTTCTGCCACGCCTCGAGCAATTCCCCCGAATTTAGCTTCTGCACTAGAGAGAGCAACTACCTTTTGTTTCTTACTCCTCCAGGTAACCAGATTTCCACCTATCAGAGTGAAGTATCCTGAGGTTAACCTCCTGTTATCTTTACCTCCAGCCAAGTCTGCATCTGTATAACCTTGAATCTCCAAATGCCCATTTGACTTGAACACGATGCCATGATCAAAGGTTCCTTTTTGATATCTAATGATCCTCCAGACTGCTTCCATGTGACTCTCTATTGGTTGATGCATAAACTGACTCACTACCCCAACTGCGTAGGCAATATCTGACCAAGTATGAGACAAATAAATTAGTTTTCCCACCATTCATTGATATCTTTCTTTATCAGCTAACTTTGCCCCATCCTCCATGTGTAGCCCATGATTAACAACCATTAGGGTGTCTACAGGTTTGCACTCGATCATTCCAGTTTCAACTAATAAGGCAAGATTATATTTTTCTGACAAATAAAAATTCCATTCTTGGATCTCAAATCCTCTATTCCAAGAAAGTACTTGAGTCTTCCTAGATCCTTCATTTCAAATTCCATAAACAAGTTCTCCCTTAGCCTTGATATTTCCTGATGATCATTCCCTGTGATTATATCATCAACATATATAACTAAACAGGTCACAAGGTTACCCCTTTGTTTTAGAAACAAGGTATGATCAGAATTGCTTTGTGTAAAACCATATTTCTTCATCACAATGGTGAACCTTCCGAACCAAGCCCGGGGTGATTGCTTGAGCCCATAAAGAGATTTTTCAACCGACATACTTCCCCTATATTGAATTCTTCCATGAAACCCGGGGGAGCTTCCATATACACTTCTTCTTTTAACTCCCTGTTAGAACTTTTGAGACCGTTGGTGCTTGATTATCCATAGTTTGAGCTGGTTTGTATTAGTTAGACAATGTTGAAGGGTCAAAAGTGTAATAGTATGAAACATAAATGTTGGCGGCGTATTTAACTATCCAGCGTAATTATTAATTACGCTGGGTAGTCAGTTTGTATAAATATGTTCATGAATGAATGGCTTGTCCAAGTTTCTTGGACAGATTTTGGTGATTCTCTTGTGTTGTGATTGTTGCTATTGTGCTTACATCCGAATATCTAGGTGTTGTTATTGATTACATGTTATTGGGATTTCATATACAACACTAGTTGTTTGATCCATTCAAGATTCTTCATCTTCTTAGTTTAGTTTTTCTTAACTTTTACACATTCAAGTAACTAATGTATAGTTGTTTGGGTGATAACAATCAACCACTGTGATCCGAATCTGTTTTGGGACTCACAATTTGGTATCAGTGCCTTTGTGCTCTTGATTGTTTGAGTTTTTGTTAAGATTTTTCAAGTTTTGAAGGTTTTACAAAAGTTTTCAAAGTTTTATGGTTTTTCAAAATTTTGGGCTTAAAATGGCTTGATCTGGTGCGTTAATCTTTGGGTTGTTGTTAATCAGTGGTTTGGTAAACATTTTGGTCATTTAGTTGCAAAGAAACATGAATTTTGAGTCGTTTTTGGGTGATTAGAGGGTTTTTGTTCATACTAAAACCCTTCTGGGCGTAATTATTTTTGAAGCTAGCGTAGATATATTTGAAGATAGCGTAATTAACTTGAATCTAACGTATTTAACAATTACGCTGGTTTTAAACCAGCGGATTTGTAGAGTTTCAGCGAAATAGTACCAGCGAAATTAATCGAAGGCGACTTCGAAATCAATGATACATATCCTCTGCGATTTTATCACGGTGTTCAGCGAAATTAACTAAACCTTTTGCTTGTTTTCGAATATCCAGCGGATTTAGCTTTTTGCAGGACAAAGTCGCCGCTCCCCATCAGCGTAATTGATTTCAAGTGCAGCGTATTTGATCCAAGTGCAGCGAATTTATTTCTGGTCCAGCGCATTAATCTCATTTGCAGCGTATTTGTCCTTTTTGAAGCGAAATTGTCTTCTGATTCAACAATTCCCAGCGTATTTAATCACCAATCTTCCATTATGTCTCTAATCAACTCAATCCGATTGCTCAAGCCGAGCTAGAAACTGGAACCACTACAAGACCACCAAAGTTGAAAGGGTCGGAAGACTTCAGCAGTTGGAAAAACAGGATCAAGGCCTTCTTTGAGTATACCGATTATACTCAATGGATGTCAGTCACTGTAGGCCTGCATGTTCCTATGATAATACGTGACGACATCCGTACTATCAATGAAGATCCTTCAACGTTCACAGATGAAGATAGGACACTCATTCAACGTGACCGGAGGGCTCATGCTGCTCTTACTATGGCTCTGTCTAAGGACGATAACAACTTATTTGAAGAGTACACCTCAGCACATGAACTGTGGTTGGCACTAATCGACCACTATGAAGGAAATGAGGAACTCATGGACAACAAACGAGACATGGTCCATAAAGAGTATGACATGTTTGGAAGCATTCGTGACGAAAGCTTGTCCGACCATATAAGTCGATTTCTAGGAGTGCTAACTAAGATGAAGAAAGTGGGAAGCCCTGTCGCAAATTATGAATCGATCAAGAAGCTGCTAGACTCTCTCCCCAAAGAATGGAGTCTTCAATGTATGATGATTAAGAGAACTTTCTTAACCAGCACAACTCCTGTTACACTCTCAGAATTGATCAACACTCTAAAAGCCTTCGAAATGGACATTGTGAAGAGAGAGATGAATGAAACTGGTTATTCTCAGAAGATTACTCAGCAAGCTGCTGCAACCTCGGCCCCTAAGAATATGGCATTTCTTGCTCCTATCACCTCATGTGGATTAAACTCTCAAAGTGCTGTCGAATCTTATCCGAATACTTCCGCAAGCTCTGTGAAGACCTCGTCATTCTCCGAGAAGTCTACTGTGGCCAGCGACGCTCAAGCACTTAAAATATCCACATAACATGTCGCTTTGTTTAATATCTTTCTAAGCAGCTATGAGGCTCTTCAGGAGAGTTGAAGAGAGATTTCCTCACAGCTGAGGATATGTATCAAGTGGATCCTGACGACATGGAGGAGATGGATCTGAAGTGATAGATGGCAATGATAACTCTTCGGTTGAAGAAATTCCAAGATAAGACGGGAAAAAGTCTGGCACTTGGAAAGGATGGATTTGACAAGTCTAAGCTGAGATGTTACAATTGCAAAAACTTGGGCCATTTCAAAAGGGAGTGTCCATTGCTGAAGAACGAGAATGCCAAGCTCAACCAAACAAGAAGACTGGTGGCCATAGAAGGAAGTGACAACATTGTTGAAAACAATCAAAAGGCTTTAGTGGTGGAAGATTATGACTGTCAGACAAAATAGCTGAAGCTAAAGGAGAAGTTAACAAGACCCTCATGGCAAACATCACC
Source organism: Scalesia atractyloides (assembly GCA_947069175.1). Lineage (NCBI taxonomy): Eukaryota > Viridiplantae > Streptophyta > Magnoliopsida > Asterales > Asteraceae > Scalesia > Scalesia atractyloides. The sequence goes on along the minus strand of CAMTDV010000007.1, from coordinate 54,549,156 downwards.
ACTGTCTCTGTCACGTCTGCTTCAAACCGTGTTGAAAAGCAAACCGCCAAGATTCCAAAAGATGACACTGGTCTGAAAAGCATCATCAATTCTGCTGAACAAACCGCTGAGAAGGGAAAACAGAAAGCTGAAATGAATGAGTCAAAGCCTGCAATTCAGGAAACCATCAGTTGCGGCAAGAATGAGGCGGTTGGAACTTCTACCACCGCCAAGTCAGAAACTGAGGATAAGGATTTGGTAAATAGCATACCATATGAATTCAAAGCGAAGCTGTGCTCCAAACCATGCTTGAACGTTGTGGCACACTACAAATCTCTCAGCCGTGACATCATTAAAGAAAAAGAAAAGATTTTTAAAATTAACCAAGAATTAAAAGAAAATGAAGTTGCATATCAGTGAAAGTTAAATTCAACTATAGCTGAGATGCAAACTTTAAAAGAATTTGTTTTCAGAAAAGATTTTATCATAAATGATTTGACCGAAAAACTAGAAAAATCTTAAAACGAAAATAACAAATTGCAAATCATTATTGATAAATGGAAGTAAACTGCCAACGACCGACATTCATCAAGGATGGAATTAGATATAAGGATAAATTCGGAAATGAAAGAAAATTATTTCCTCCTTCGCACAGCAAAAATTATATTCCTATGCCATCTCCTCATCCTAAAAATGATTTAATCGATAAAAATGATCCTTTGGATCAAAATGCTTTCTGCAAACAACAAAACAATACTAACATGTTTGAAAGCAATGCAGATCTGTGTGAGGGTCAAGAAGATGTGTACGATGAGGAAGATGAATGTGGAGGTTCAAAAATAGGAATCGGTTACTCAGGCGACAGTTACTCAACAGTTAACTGGTTTGCCTGGAACTGTAATAAGACAAACAGAATTTCTATTCAGGATAACTGTAATAGTTTATCTAGGATGGATGACTGTAACGGCCTTGAGCCAAAATTGAACATTCGGGATGACTGTAATGGCCTTGCGCCTACACTTAAGACTCACAACCAATTTCATGCTAAGGTTGAGAGTCATGACTTAAACTCTGTCTTTACTGATGAAAATGTTATGCTTGAATCTCCTGACTTTGTGCCAGAATTGAAGAAAAACATATTTGGAAAGTTCCTCAGAGAGGAAATTCCCGAGTTTGTTCCATCAGTTGCAGGTACTTCAGAGACCGATAAAGACTTTACTGAAGAAAGCAGCAGAGATGATTCAAGCACAACAACTTCAGAGAGTGATGAAGAAATGTCAAATGAAAGTCAAGAATCAACAACCTTGTCATCAGACAGTGAGCACAGTGAGAATGAATTTGAAGATAAACATCATCCTGAAAAGAAGAAAGTCAAAGATTCAAGTCATGTTACATCATCAGATTCCTCAAGCAGCTCCAGATTCTCATCACATACATCGTCTTCGCACTCAGCACCCAGGAAGAAAAGATCGAACTACAAACAATGCTTTCGCTGTGGTCATTTAGGGCCTACTGCGAAACATTGCAAAAGCAAGAATTTTTCTAAACCTAATCAAGATCTCGTTAAGAGTTTTACTGACCAATTTGACAATCCAAAGAAATCTGTAAAATGCTTTGTTGACGCAACTTGTTTTTGGAAAAGAAAAGAAAACTCTCTTTTCAAAAGCATGATAGATCTAATGTAAAGAAAGTCTGGGTTCCAAAAGCTAGCTAACCTTTAAATATTCTTTGTTGTTGTTGTATAACAGAATAAGATTCATAAATGGCTTCGGATGCTCAAGGAATATATCTGGCATGTTGACAGTGGTTGCTCCAGGCATATGATCGGGTTAAAGGATCTGCTCACAAACTTTCGAGTTATCGATGGTGATTTTGTGTCCTTTGCTGGAGACGAAAAGGGAGGAAGATCGTCGGAATGGGTGACGTCGTGTCAGAAGCATTATACTGTAGAATGTCAACTATGTTCCAGAATTTGTGTTACAATCTCATGAGTGTTTCACAAGTCTGTGACAAAGGAATTGCGGTGCTCTTCAATGGCACGGAGTGCTTATTCCTCAAACCCGAATACTCCGTCCCTACAGAAATGATCATGCTTAGAGCTCCCCGCCAAAATAATACCTACGTGCTAAATTTGAAAAATGCCAAATCAAATGAGCAAATGACATGTTTATTTCAAAAGCATCTGAATCGGAATCACTGCTGTGGAACAGGCGTTTGGGGCATGTGAACTTTAAAAACATAAATAACTTTCTAAATTAAATCTAGTAAGAGGTTTACCTATGAAAGATTTTCCTTTTTCTGAAAAATGCATCGCATGTGCCCAAGGAAAGCAGCATAAACAGCCTCATAAGTCCAAAGCAGTGAATACAATATCTGCCCCACTGCAATTACTTCACATGGATCTTTTCGGCCCAATTAGTGTTAAAAGTTTAGCTAAAAGATCTTATTGTTTGGTGATTACAGATGATTTCTCACGGTTTTCATGGGTATTCTTTCTTGAAGCCAAAAGCGAAACAACATCCATTCTGAAGAGCTTCATTCCCATGATTGAAAACGTGATCAAGCTGAAGGTCAACTCCGTTAGAAGCGACAACGGAACTGAATTTAAAAATCATACGTTTGTCTCCTTCTGTGAAGATTAGGGAATTCGCCTCCAATACAGCGCTGCCAGAACTCCTCAGCAAAATGGGGTAGTGGAACGTAAAAACAGAATTCTCATCGAAGCTGCAAGAACTATGCTTGTCGACTCTAAGCTTCCCATAATCTTCTGGGCTGAAGCGGTCAACACAACATGCTACGTTTTGAATCGTGATCAGATTGTCAAACCTCACGGAAAGACAGCTTATGAACTACTTTTCAAAAGGAAGCCTCTGATAGATTTCTTCAGACCGTTCGGATGCTCGTACACACTTCTTAACACAGAAGACAATCTAATCAAGTTTGAAGCAGTCGGTGACGTGTGCTACTTCATGGGCTACTCATCTTCTCAAAAGGCATATCGAGTCTACAACAAGCGAACCAAGATGGTGATTGAATCATATTACGTCGACTTTCAAGAAGGAAACTCCACTAACACTGGAAGCGCTCCAAACTAGTTTTACGGCGTGGATATTATATTCAGCATTTTCAACATCGATGAACCCGTCACTGAGTCTGAACCTGCAGAATCCACTCCATTGGAGCCATTGTTTGATCCTTCAGATATTGGTTTCACTCCTTTTATAACCCGTTTAACTCCTGCCTCTGCCTCTCCTACTACTCCTGTTATCGAAGTAAATAGTGACACATCTGCTGAGAATGCATCCGCACATGATGATTCTTCTTCATAGCAGGCTGTGGATGAACCTTTTAAAGAAGACGAAACTCCAATTATCTATGTCGATGAACACGTCACCAATCTGCCTCAACAAGTGGAAACTCAAACCAACGTAGGGTACAAGACCAATCGTAACCATCCAATTGAAAATGTCATCGGTTTTATTGAAGATGGAGTTGGAACACGCGGACAAACACATAGCATCAACACAGGACTGTATGCAGCTTTTCTCTCGCAGTCTGTCCAAAGAGATATCGAAGAAGCAATTTAAGACTCAAGCTGGGTACAGGTAATGCAAGAAGAATTAGCCCAATTTCGGAAACTTAAAGTCTGGGAACTCGTTGATTTACCAGATGGAAAGTATCCAATTGGTACCAAGTGGGTGTTTCGAAACAAGATGGACGACAGTGGTGTAGTTATAAAAAATAAGGCGTGATTAGTGGTTCAAGGTTTTCGGCAGGAGGAAGGGATTGACTATGAGGAAGTTTTTGCACCGGTTGCACGCTTAGAGGCTATTAGAATCTTCTTAGCCTATGCCTCGTTTAAAAACTTTAAGGTGTTTCAGATGGATGTAAAGAGTGCTTTTCTGTATGGGAAAGTGAAAGAAGAAGTTATGTCTGTCAACCTCCAGGTTTTGAAGATTCTCACTTCCCTACAAGATTCTATAAGCTTGACAAAACACTCTATGGTCTTCATCAAGCTCCTCGGGCATGGTACGAGGCTTTCTCAACATATCTTCTGGATTGTGGATACTCAAGAGGCAAAATCGACATTACCCTTTTCACTAAAAGGATTGGAGAAGACGTGATGCTGGTGCAGATCTACGTAGACGATATCATTTTTATGTCAACCGATGAAGCTCTTTGCAGGGAGTTCGAGAAGGTCATGAAAGCGAAATTCGAGATGAGCATGATGGGAGAACTCACGTTTTTCTTAGGATTAGAGGTGAAGCAACGAAAAGATGGCATCCTCATTCATCAGGCTAAGTATATCAGAGATATTCTTTCCAAATACAACATGAATGATCGCAAATCTGCCAGCACTCCTTTGCTGCTCAGACGGAACTCACTTCAGATCTTCAAGGAAAGCCAGTGAAGAAATCTTTCTATCGGCTCATTAATGTATCTAACCGCTAGTAGGCCTGACATAATGTGGGCTGTTTGTCTCTGTGTCCGCTTTCAGACGAATCCCAAAGAATCGCATGATGCCGCCGTTAAGAGAATCTTTCGCTATCTCAAAGGAACTCCAAATCTTGCTTTGTGGTATCATAAAGATAGTAATTTTGATCTAATTGCTTACTTTGACAGTGATCATGCAGGTTGCAAAGTAGACATAAAATCTGTCTACGGAGGTTGCCAATTCTTAGGAAATCATCTCATTTCGTGGCAGAGCAAGAAGCAGACGACAGTCTCTACATCTACCGCTCAAGCTGAATACATGGCAGCTTACAGTTGCTGTTCACAAGTCCTTTGGATACGGAATCAGTTGTTGGATTATGGGATCAACATCATGAAGACTCCAATATTCATCGACAATGAAGCGTGTCTGGGAATTGTGAAGAATCCGATCCACCACTCCAGAACGAAACACATCGAAATACGCATTCATGCGATTAGAGATGCGTACGAGAAAGGATACATCCAAGTGGTGCCAGTGGATTCAGTGTAACAAAAGGCTGATATATTTACGAAAGCCTTCGATAAAGCTCGCTTCAACCAGTTGGTAACCTGGTTGGAAATGGTGAACTTCCTTGAATGGAATTGACCTTTGGTGATGAAAAAAACAAAAATAAAAATAAAAATAAAAAATTTGGTTTTCATAATAAATAATAATCTCATAAAATGTGCCTAACAAAAAGATTTTCTGCAAGGTTAAAATTTCTTTTCAGGCAATGGATTCTCGAACATAAAATTTTAAGGGGGAAGTTTTGCAGAAAATATTGTTGAGACATAATTCTTTATTTGGCACCTGCACGAGAATTGATAGAACAACTGCTAACACCTTGTTTTGATCTTAAAAATAGAAGAAGTTTGAGGCCTCAAGCAGCGACGTGTCAGTAGATTCAGCAATACCTTGAAGTAAACTGCGAAAAGGAGACAAACTCTAATGATCACACAAGAATTCTGAATACCCACAATGTTGTGCATCTTGCGGGTAACACGTTGCGACGTATGGCTTAATGGTCTTAAATCTTGCGTTGATAGATTGCCAAAGTTCGAGATTTTGGGTCCTTATATTGAGTTATCATTCAGGGATATCATAGTTGCTCTTCTGCTGTATCCAGATATATGCTGACCTAGACACAATTATGATATCTTGTCAAAAGAGCCAATGCGGCCAAAACCCTGCACAAATGAAGCTCTCATTGAGAATCATTAAAGTGCTTAAATCGTATTGTATTTGGTATATGTCATAGCCCTTGTTAAACTTTGGTCTCTTTGCTGTACGGAAGTACTGACCTGAACAGCAATTGTCTAATGTTGAAATTTCAAATACGAATGAGGTCAATATACTCACCTGCTATGAGGAATCTTTGCGCATACCTTGATCGCGGGGGTATGTTCTGATGTGGGACTCACGGGCACAACATTCTGACTGTTTCAGCATGAGTGGGGGAACATTGAATTTCTTGTCAATATTTCCGCAACATGATAAAAAGGCTCTCCGATCGCATATTGAAAGATAGGTGCATGGATTTAAAAGGACAAACATACTGACAGTTTTTCTTGTGCATTAATTATTTAATATATCTAATATTTTATCTCAAAAGAACGAAGTGTTACCAGTATGATATTTTGCAGGAAAGTCACAGGATTCAAGTCAGTTAGCATAAATTTTATGTGAAAAAGGAGGCTTCCGGACTCAAAAACGACTATCAGGATCCAAATTGCGATTTTCTATTTTTCTTAAGCTTATTTTTAATTTCCTGCAATATTTTAACCAAAAGGGCATATTTTTCGAGAAAATTTGAAGTTTTCGAGCGTAAATTGATTTCAAAATTCTTAGGCTTGAAGTAACCTTAAAAAATATCTGGGCGGCGTATTTATTTCTCCAGCGTAATTAATAATTACGCTGGAATGTAAAATCATACAAATACTTTATTTTTCACCGTTTGTAAATATTTTCAAATTCATCTTCTTCTTCATTAGTAAAAACTCACATCCTCTGTTTTTCAATCCGCACTCAGTAGATCTGAACAGAATCGATATTGGTATGAATTCGATATTTAAATATCCATTGCTATATGTTTGAGTGTGTTTAAACCATTTCAGTCTCTGTTTTGTGTAAATAGTTTCCTTCATCTAGCTGGTTCAGGTTTGATAAAAGGGTTTATCAAGAAATTTATGAATATGGCGTATTTACTTTGAATATAGCATAATTAAGTTGAAGATAGCGTATTTAGTCAGGTCAAGGATTGGCGGATTTAAGTCTTGAACGCGAGTTCAAGCTATCGGCGTATTAGACAAATACGCCAGTTAAGCTAGCGTAGATAGTCATCTACGTTAGTTACACTTAAATACGCTATCAATGATCAGCGTAAATATGTTTGATCAGCGTATTTGTACGAGACATCTAATGGCGGATTTAAGTTTTGAATGAAAGCTTAAGCAACCGGCATATTAGAGTAGTACGCCGGTCAAGACAGCGTAATCAATCATTTACGCTGAAGATCACTTAATTTCGCCAGACAGGTGTTCTGCGTATTTATCTTCGATGTTCAGCGTAGATAACAACTTTTTTAATTGTTTTGTATATATATATATATATTTTAATTCGCTTTAATATTTGTATTAATGTATTTCTATATTTATATAAAAATCTAAATTGGCTCGTTTCCACATTTCAGAAATGGCTCAACAGTTAGTATGGGACGGTACGAGAAAGCATAATCAACAAATCACTCTAGTTCCTCCAGAGCCAGATTTTGAAGATGTGATGGACTGGCTGTCTCGGAGTAAAATCAGCTATGCAGTCCAAGCAAATCCCACTATCTACTCAATTCACATAGAAGAATTCTGGAGAAGGCAAGGGCAAGAACGCTGAACAACGTCAAACACATCACAGCGACAGTGCGGAACAAGGAAATTAAAGTGACTGAGGAACGAATTCGAAAGGTGCTGAGCCTCGGAGACAATGCCAGTGATCCATTGAAGTTAAAGAAAGAGGAAATTCTAGAGGGATTTCGTGGGATGAACTACATTGGAGACTTCCGTCACAAAAACGAGATCAAGAAGTCAGGGCTTACGAAAGACTGGAGGTTCATTTTGCACACGTTCTGTATGAGTATCTGTCATCGAAAGGGCGGGTATGATGGTTTGAATTTAGAGTGGTCTGCGGCTATGCTGAATCTGTGTACGAATCAGCCCTTCAACATTTCCTGATTGATTTTCTATTGCATGATCGACAACGTCAATAAAGGTGCATGGGTAATGTATCCTAGATTCGTGCAATTGCTTATTGATGATCAACATCGAAACCTGCCACATGATGGAAATACGTATCAGTTTCAACTACCGAAAGGAAGGCAGATTACTGAGTTAAAAACCAAAGAGTGGGTGATGTTACACCACTGGATGTATCGTGAAGAAAGACTTCCAGTAGTTCTAGCTGCTTACAACAAGTATCGAGAAAAGACAAGAAAAGTTAAAGAAGGCGGAAGTCATTCAGTTGATGTTGATGAAAAGGCTGAGGTGGAAGAAGAAATTCCACCGGTAAGTAAGCGTAAGGAAAAAGGAAAGAAAGTGGTAGAGGGGGAACCGTCAAGGAAGAATAGCAAGAAAGATGCACCAAACCCAGAGCGAATCATGGCTGATAGCATTCGCGCTGGATCGAATAGGGAAGAGATTGAAAGAATGCAAGCCATCCATGCGGTGGCGGAGGCTGAGAAACGGGAGAGGAGAATGAAGAGAAGGGAAATGACTGAATCTGAAACCCCTGTGGTTGTTACATCAGAACAAGAACAGTTGGATAGATTTGTGGAGGGACTTTTTGCTGATCCACTAGAGCCTTCTCCAAGCAAGGCTGCTGCGCCAAAGAAGAGAAAAACAGGAGGAGGATCATCTGCAAGCGTTCCACCCAAACCTCTAGTATCGGCTCAACCTCCTCGTCAGCAAGTTTCCTCTTGACCCAGACCTTTTCAAGAGCTTTACAACCGTCTATCTAAAGAAATCGGTTCATTCTCTGCTAAGGAGTTCTGTTTATTGAAGAACAACGTCAATGACACTGATGTTCTCAAGAGAAAGTTGAAAGAACAAAGATTGAAGAACAAAGAACTGCACGCATACGTTGCTAAGCAAACAGAATTTATTAGATTTCAACAAGAAGGGATGGAGAAGCTTCATGAAATGGTACAAGAATTGTATGTGACAACAAACAGAAAGCCAAAGTACTCGAACGAAGATATCTTCAACTTTGACTTATTTAGGGAAAGAGAACAGAAAAAGAAAGCTGAGGAAGCTGAAAAGAAGAAGAAACGTCTGGAATCAGCAGTTGACGTTAGTCTTGAAAGTGACAGTGATGAAGAGGAAGTTTATAAAGACGAATTGCCTGCTAAGTTTCTAGAGTGGGGGTTGGAAGAAGATGTGTTGTATGAAACGGACGGAGGAGATGAGTTTGAACCACAACATCCACAGTGGTTTAAAAGGGAAAGAGCAAGATGCCAGATTTTTATCAAGTTATCACAGTTGAGAAGACTGAGATCACGGATAAAACCATAAGTTGGAAGTACTGCAATCTAACCGGATGGTTCGTGGTGAAACGAAGAGGCGGAGTGATACAATACTTTCGAAATGCCCACGACATGCAAAGCTTGCCTACATGGGACATACGAGAGCTCAGTAAACACGATCTGATTAATCCGATAAATAGCAGCATTGGCGTAGATTTAGAAAGATTGATTTAAAGAGAATGCATGCATGGATTTTCAGTGTTCAAGCCTCAGCGCCCTAGAAGACGTGTGTCTAAGACCACCAAAGACCCATTCACCGGAAAGGGAAAGATAACATGGGTTATAAATCCAGCAAAGGTGGTTACAAGGGTGAAGCTTCCTCCAGAACAACCTGTGACGCTCACCAATTTCAAGAAGTGGTTTTATGACGGCAAGACAGGTGAGGCAGTCATTAGGTCTAACTCAAATGAAGACATTCGCATTCTGGACCCTATGGACGTCTTTATGTTCGGTCTCTCCGACCTGAATATCTTGTACGGGCATAAGATAAACGTCGGAGCTGGAAATGAATATCTTGAGGAAGGAATGCTCTTTCAGAGGCGGTCGAGCGTGCGAGAGCTCGAAAGATTGAAGTAATGGAAATCTTACTCAGAATGGAAGCTAAAAAGAAAAAAAGAAGAGTCTAGAAAGAAGAAAGCAGCTGAGCAAGAATCATCCTCTCCACTGACAAAAGATCCATCTGCAGATTCAGATGTTCAGATCATCCAACCACCTCCGACTTCATCCACATATGAAGTCACAACGAAGGCCCATCCAACCATTAGTGAAGCTTTTGTCAAACAAACAACTGATGCAGCAACCGAACAATAAACAGAAGAACCAGCCGCAGACCCTGAAGCTCGAAAACAAGATTGACGAAACTCAAGTACGCAACGGTCTAGGGGGATATTATTAGAGCTTTTGAGACCGTTGTTCTTGATTATCCATAGTTTGAGCTGGTTTGTATTAGTTAGACAATGTTGAAGGGTTAAAAGTGTAATAGTATGAAACATAAATGTTGGCGGCGTATTTAACTATCCAGCGTAATTATTAATTACGCTGGGTAGTAAGTTTGTATAAATATGTTCATGAATGAATGGCTTGTCCAAGTTTCTTGGACAGATTTTGGTGATTCTCTTGTGTTGTGATTGTTGCTATTGTGCTTACATCCGAATATCTAGGTGATGTTATTGATTACATGTTATTGGGATTTCATATACAACACTAGTTATTTGATCCATTCAAGATTCTTCATCTTCTTAGTTTGGTTTTTTCTTAACTTTTACACATTCAAGCAACTAATCTATGATTGTTTGGGTGATAACAATCAACCACTATGATCCGAATCTGTTTTGGGACTCACACTCCCATGCAAAAAAGCATTTTTAACGTCGAACTGATGAAGTGGCCATTCCTTATTCGCTGCAATCGAGAAAAGAATCCTGATGGTGTCAAGCTTCGCTACTGGGAAGAACGTTTCTGAGTATTCAATTCCATACGTTTGTGTATACCCTTTAGCAACTAGTTGTGCTTTATATCTTTCAATGGTGCCATCAGGTTTGCGTTTAATAGAAAACATCCATCGACATCCTACCACCTTTTTTCCTGTTGGAAGCTTACTTTTTTTCCATGTATTGTCTTTCATTAAGGCTTTCATCTCCGTCTCCCTTGCATCCTTCCACACTTCTGAATTTAAAGCTTGCTCCACAGTGGTAGGAATCTCTTCTGAGTATAAAGATGAAACAAATGCCTTTGCTTCCTTTGATAAGTTCCCGATAGGTACGTTTGCCACTGGGTATCTTGAGCTTTGGTTCTCTTTCTCTGCCAAATACCTTTTAGGGGGGACTCCTCAATTTATCCTCAGAGGTAGAACATATATTTCAGTCGTTTCCTGCGATTGTTCTTCTGTTGTTGTTTCACCTTGTTCTTGAAGTGTCTTATCATGATTAGAAGTATCAACAGGTTCACTCTTTAGTTGAAGGATGGGAAACTGAGTAGATTGACTTACCTCTAGTACCAGATTAGTAGGATCATCTTCAATGGTACTGATTGGCGATTCCTCAGACTGTAAAGAAGTTCGTGACTCATTTCGGGTCTTGTGAGATAATTCTTCTGATGATGATATCCGGTTCAACCAACTTAGTGCGTCAACGCACTCGTTCTCCCCCTGACCACTAAGTTGGTCGTGATAGAAAAATCCAGTTTCAAAGAAGTCACAGTCCATTGTTGTATACACGTGACATCTTTTCGGACTATAACATCGATATCCTTTTTGATTTACTCCATATCTTACAAAAACACACTTCTCTACACATGGGCCAAGTTTATGTAGGTCGGTCTTGGGTATATGGACAAAGACCGAGCGACCACATACTCGAGGCTCAAGGGTAAGTGGTAGTGGAATCTTGGTGTATTTAGTAAGGGGTTCAATTGGGGTTTTGAGTTGGAGAGCTTTGGTTGGGAGACGATTAATGAGGTATGTGGCGGTAGCCATTGCCTTCGGCCAAAAAGATATGGAACTTGTGATTCAATTATTAAGACCCGAGTAATTTCACGTAGTATCATATTTTTCCGCTCGGCTACACCATTTTGTTCAGTAGTGTGAGGGCACGAGGTTTGATGGATTATCCCCCTTGATTGGCAAAATTGTTTCATGGATTCATTAATGAATTCTCCCATATTATCAGATCTAAGGATTCGAATAGGTTTTTGAAATTGGTTTCGATCATAGCATGAAACAAAGTGAATTTTTTAAAAACCTCGGATTTGTGTTTTAAAAAATACATCCACGTCATACGAGTGAAATCATCAACAAAGATAACAAAATATCGAAAATTTTGACCGTCCACAACCTTTTCCGGACCCCAGACATCCGAATGAATTAATGAAAAAGGTGCATCAACTTTAGTATCATTAGGTTTGTAAGTATGTCTATGACTCTTGGCCAAAATACATGCCTCACAATTCAAGGTACTTTTGGAAGGAAATAACTTTGGAAATAAAAGGTGTAAGCAACCAGTAGATGGATGTCCTATTCTTCGATTCCATAACCACACCTCTCTATCAATACTCACATGAGCCAACATGACATTCCCTTGATGAGTCACTTCATCTACATAATACAGCCCTTGGCGTTCAGTACCACGCCCAATGATCGCTCCTGTCCTGATATCCTGTAAAATGCAAAAAGTGGGGTGCATCAACATAGAACAATTTAGTTCTTTTGTTATATGACTAATGGACAAAAGTTTATGTGATAGGGAAGGAATATAAAGACAGTTGGATAGTTTCAAGTTTTGTGAGACTTCAATGGTTCCTCCCCCTTTCACCGGAATAACTTCCCCATTGCAGTTTGAATATGATTCTTTGACGGTTTGGTCATTTTTTAATATCTGACAAATCAAATGTCATAGTATTCGTGGCACCACAATCGAATATCCACGCATTTGTGAGGTTGTCACCACTTTCAGCCATATTTACTTTCCCTATATCATATGCTCCCTTTTATTTTTACACAAAAAATATCTATGCTTTAAATCAGAATTTTGAATAATTATGTTTGGTGTATGTACATTTAAAGGGGAGTCATCAAGCAATTCGAGAATTTTAGGGGAAAATATTTAGGGTTTAACAATGTAGAGGGACTAGAACTGTAAATATCATAACAACAGGGATCAAAACATGAAGTGCTTGAGTTATAACCCTCAAACCCTTTACCTGGGTTCTCTCCATCTTATCAGACGCCGCTGCTATTCCCCCGAAACCCATCTTGCCGCCGGTGGTTCTCTGTTGAGCACCGCCTTGGCCGGCGGTTGAATTTCCTTCGACGACTCAAGGTTTTTCACCATCTTTGTCGGTTTTCTTGTGGCCATCGATCCACCACTCCGGAAAACCAACACTTTTAAAGCGTTGTTGTTTTGTGTGGCGAGTTCTTCCACAATGGCTACATTTTAGCCGAGATTTATCTCGGGATAACGATTCAGTTCCACTACGGTGTAACACCTTGTAAAATTCGTGTTCGGTAATATACCGACAAGTGTACATGCCCTCGAATAATACCTCAAAGGAGTTAGCCACTCAACTCCTCAAACGTGTCCAAAAATCTAAAAAAAAATTTAAACCTCACCGTAGCTTACAGTCCTGGACCAGAAGCTACGGTCCACGCTTTCTGGTTAGAATTTATAACTAACCGTAAGCTACGGTCTGGCGACCGTAGCCTATGGCGAGACCCTGAAACCCTAGTTTTTCACCATTTTAACTTTTAACTAATAACCCTAAGGCCCCTATACTTTATTATTACATTTTCCTTGCATAACCAAGTCATTTTTGGACCCGAACGACTCCCGGTTAAGCTGATATCTTTTGATTCACCATTCTTGAGTATCACACATCTTCACCGAACCTTTAAACTTACTAGCTTGGGTAATTTAACCCATGAAACCATAAGTATTCGTATCTTTCATGTTAAAGCTAGTAAACACTTATAAGTCATAAAAACACCTAGTGTGACACTCGTTAACGTTCAGTTATTCGTACTCTTCTTCAACACATCTTGTGTTGAACAAAAAGACCAAGTTGTATCATTATGTCATTGAATATAAGTCAAGGGACAATTCATGACAATCCACAAAACTATTTTTGCGGGACTAAAAGTTTCAAAACCCCAAAATTCTGTCAAGATGCCACCTCTCCTGCAAAATGCCACCCTCTTGCAGCTCTTGACACCTTGCTAGACACTTGTGAAAATCCTACAACACCTCTAACACCTGGCTTCATCTTCACACACCTTCTTGCACTATAAATAGTCCATTAGTTCACCTCATTTCCTTGCTGATTCACTCTTCTCCTCTCTTATTACACTCTTGGAAGTTCCTAACCATTTAGAAGCTTCCCTTTGAGTTCTAATTCCCTTGGATCATTTGCAAGTGTTCCATCTCTGCTCTTTTCTTTTTATAGGCTTCTAATAGCCAAAAGTCAAGCATTTTCGACAAATGCCTTGACTTTCGGCTAAGACCATTATGGTCCAGCCGTTGTTCGAAATGAACATGGCTAAGTGATCGTAATTAGGAAGGTATTAACCCCTTAAAGGGGCACCTCATAAGGATCACGTTTACTAGGTAAATTGACGGGTTAAAGTTTATGTTTTAAAAAGTCAAATGGGTCCGATTTTGTAAATATTATAATCTGAGTTTATATATGTTATAAACATGTTTTTAACACTTAAACAAGTTGGTAATAAATATTAGAACATGTGGGAACATGTTCGATCCGTCAATTTCAGTCCTAGGGTCGGTTCACAATCGAAAGTCGCGAAGCTTGACTTCTGCTTTGACTTTCGATTCTGACCCGACTTAGATTTGTTAACTTCTGACTTATGGTCACATTATGATCATAAAACAAAGTAGCATAACCCCCTGAGGTTATATTACATGATCATAATCATAATCTGAGTTTATGCACAACTTCCACTAAAATGTCAATTTTGACTAAAATGCCTTTTTTACATAAAACAAGGTTTTAATCAACAATGAACTTGCAAATGAATCACTTACTGATATGTTAATATAACTAACATATAATGATATTTTATTCTGATCATAAACTGATTTTAGTATAATATCGTAAACTATAGTTTTTAAATGACCAAAATGCCCTTTCGGTGCATACTTTGTCTTAACCATAAACCACACTTATGTGTGAATTCTTACTATCACAAATTAAGTATTTTTCCATAATGTTATGATCATAACATCAAAATACATGCAAGTTCCTTTTATACGACACATAATGGTCCAAAACGCCTTATAAGGCATAGTTTCGTTTTAAAACCTTCACGGGCATATAAGTTGATATCCTACTAATATTACAACTTATTTAAAGTATAATGACATATAGAACTTGTTCATGACTCATCCGGTTACCCGATATCGCTTATATGCATACGGATAAGTATATGTAACTAGTTTACGAAAATTAACTGAAACGAGTTTAACCTTATCCTTTTAATTTCCAATTCCAAAATGTTAATTGTTTACCCAGATTATACAAGTCTTAAGTACTTGCTGGGTTTAAACTACATTCTATCCAGTCATCGCTTAATCTAGCGTATCGTACCGTTTTTGATCATTTATGCTAGTCGGTCTAAGTCTAAGACTTAAGTAAGACCGTTAGCATTTTAATTGGTTAGCTTATGTCATAATCCAGACTAGAGCCTTCCATTAAATGCTATCTGCACTTATTTCATTTTTGAATACGGCTGAGATATTAAATCTTGCATTTTTAAATCAAGACTAACTAAGGTAAATACTCATGACTTATTTCCCCTATACGGGTTTGGGTTACGGTAAATTATTACCGCTTGGTCAGAAATGTGATCAATCGAATGCCGGATTGTGGCTAGTAAATCCGCATATTCCGTTTTGATCAGTTTTGTTTGATAACTTAAACATTGGGGGTTAACGACCGTGTCCTGGATATCCTTCACTCATTACATTAGTTAATGGGCACGACCAAAGCACAGGGTGTAGGCATACACCTGACAGATGCGAATGCTAAAATATTTTTACCCACAAGTTAGGGATAACTCCTTCGTGGGTTCATAAGTGGTGTGTACGTTAATCATGTCTCGGTCTCTGTACTTGGCCTCATATGTATTGACAAACATGTAAAGCTGTTAACAAGGTTGCAAAGCTGAGTTTCCCAAGTTATAAAAGATTTGTGCCCTATGCACTTAAATTTAATTTTTAAAATGTTTTCAAAATGAGTAAGTCGGGTGTATTTACCAGCGAAAGCTGACGTATTTTTAAAAGACTAAGATGCAAGGTACAATACGAAATAGGCTGGAAGCTGCTTGGTAGTGATATAAGAGGATTTTGCAAATCATTAGATCTGCCCAAAGTCTGTTACACATTTTTGTACATTTTACGATCCGCCTGTGGATCTTTCATTACAAGCCGTCTGTATATTATTTTTTCGTACTTTAAACACTTGGTTTGTAATAGTAATTTTAAACTCCAAGACTTCTGTTGTGCTGTGTTTAATTGACTATGATGATATCAACTTATGTCACGATATTCCCCACCCGGGCCCACCGGTGTTTGGTTGAAAATTCGGGGTGTGACAGGTTGGTACCAGAGCCAATGTTTGAGAGAATTAAACACTAGCCTTCTTGTGTTTAATATCAAACTTACACAAGAACATTCCTTAGACTTCTGAGTCTAGGCTTTGACCTAGGATTACTCATCTCATTATTGAGTTATTAGTATCGTTTTTGATTTGATTTTAACTGGAAAATGCCACCAAGAGTACGAGGAAGAGGTAAAGGACCAATGACGGGAGGACATCAGGACACATCCCTTCTCAACCTCATCATTCGAACCCCTATGAGGATTCAGGGGATTCCTGGCCCCTATCAAGACATTCACCTACCCACACCCAAAGCCCGTACCACTCGTACCATTCGCACCAATCACACCACTCTCATGATTCTCATCATTCATATCATGATGAGTGTAACCCGAGCCAATACTTTAACACACCCCCGGCTGATCAGAATAAGTTGGATAAACCCAATCGAAATATCAAGCGATTCAAACTCCTACGCTGTATCGCCATACCAAGGTCTAACGAATGGGGCCAGTATTGGAACCAATTCAGTTTTGCTAACACTCCTTCCCATCACTCCCCCACACCACCTATACAAGAAGATGTTCATATGGAACATGTGGAACAACCTCAGCCACCACCT
This sequence comes from Scalesia atractyloides, assembly GCA_947069175.1. Classification (NCBI taxonomy): domain Eukaryota; kingdom Viridiplantae; phylum Streptophyta; class Magnoliopsida; order Asterales; family Asteraceae; genus Scalesia; species Scalesia atractyloides. The sequence continues at coordinate 54,532,407 of CAMTDV010000007.1, read as the reverse complement.
GAGCCTCCAAGGAGGAAACGAGGAGCGCGTATGTCGATACGTGCAAGTTAACGGTCAGGTTCGCTGCCACCGTTACCCAAACCTTACCCTACCATTCACGAGGACCCACAAATGGGTGGACCCTCCAATGCTTCACTTGTGGTGGAACCGACACCACCACGAGTGGTTCAACTACCACCCTCGGGTTTTAATAACCCTATTCCTACATATCCGGATATATCTGGATATGATCCTTTTAACCGATCTACGCCGGTAAATTACTAGGCACTATCGCATGACCCTTATATGCAAGTGGTCATGCATAATGCACTTTACCCATCTCCTTTACCACCTGTTTATCCATGTACTAGATACCCAAGTTATGGGTACCAGCATCTGTTGTGCCTCAACCACAACCACAACCTCTGCCCCCTCTTGAGGCCATTAATGAGGCCTTGGAGCGAATGAAGGAAATGCAACAACAAGCGGAGAAGACGGAGAAGAAGATGAATAAATTCTTCAAGAAGCTCTCTAAGTTGGTTAAGGGAAAGAAGGATGAGTAAAGTCTCTTCTATTGTTATGTTATTTCTCTAGTCCCTGCGTGGGCAAGTTATTTCTTTTAGTCCTTGCATGGACAATTTGTTTTATTTATTTATTTCAAGTATTATAATTTCTATTGTCATTTAATGAAATTTTTTTAAATTATATATATACATATATATATATATATATGTGTACTCATCCTCTTCAAGCGATCGTCTCGATTTTACTCGAAATTAGGATCAGCTACATATTTCGAAAAGATCTTAATGGTTTTGATTAGCCAAATGGCAAAGTCCATATTAATTGGCCAAATTATAAATGATAGTTAAGGATGAATAGCCTTCTATCATGATAGTTAAGGAAGAATTATCCTTCTATCCAGAGGTGGTGGACTATGTTCAAGCCTCCAAGTCGTTGAGGTCAATGCGACCTTGACTATTAATCGACCGTTAGGATAATCTGTGTTAACATTCAAGTAATGTTAATACTCTTGGTAGTGTGACTTGAGGAACCACACTAGCCGTCTAGGTAATGGACTACGTCCTAACCTTATATAGCCTATGTGATCAAAATTTGATCCCGGCTAATATCATCAATACGAGTATAATTAAACATCCATTAGTGATGTAGTGCCTATGGGCCATAATTAAACATCCGTTAGTGATGTAGTGCCTACGGGCCATAATTAAACATCCATTAGTGATGTAGTGCCTATGGGCCATGATTATACATCCATTAGTGATGATTTGCCTTCAAGCAACACTATATTGTCAATTAAGACAACGACAGTTGTAACCTTATGGTTCCCTGTCCAAGGTGGTGAGCTATGCTTAGGCCTAATAGTCTATATGATCAATGAGATCATGACTAATATCATTAGTGCAATGATTATCTATCTTAACATCTAGGAGATGTTAATTGATTTGTTATATTATTTTTCCTACGAGCCAAGTTATAATTGTCAATATGACAATGACAGTTGTGGTTAATATGACCCTTTGCCCAAAATTATGTCCATTAGTGAGAGGCCTATGTGCCGTATTTTATGTCCACTAGTGACAGGGCAATGTACCGTATTTTTATATCCATTAGTGACACGCCTATGTGCCATATTTTAATGCCTGAATGACAGGCCTATGAGCATATTTTAATGTCATTTCTGAAAAGCCTATCAGCTATTTATAATTGTCATATGACAATGGCAGTTGTGACATTAAGATCCACTGTCTAAAATATATATGGACTATGTCCAAATTATAATTTGCCTTTGATGGTCATTTTGAGACCTAGGCCAAATATAGATAACATTCATTTAAAATGTTAAGCCTGACAATTGTGATTCTATACACATTGGTTCAAATAGGCAATGGATTTATATATCTAAACTTTATAGCCTATATGGTTATTAATACCATGGATAATGTAAAATTTAATTTGGTATTTAGTACCCAAATATCAGAGATGGCTAACTCAGATGGGCGCAAAGTAGTCGCCGTGATAATAGTGCTGACAAAGCTGAAAATATCGCCATCAATAATGATGATTTCCAAGCTCGCATTAATGCAGCTGTTGGAAAGGCCATGGAAAAATTTAAGGAAGTGAGCGCTACTCGCTCTAAACCTTTATCTATTCCACCATCATCAGCTCGAAAGGAGAGCTTGTTCACTTTCAAATGCGAAGAGTGAACCGAAGAAACTAGAATTTAATGATAGGTCCCGTTTTTCTAAAGATGGATGCACCTATAAATACTTTGTCTCCTGCAAGCCCTGAGATTTTAATGGAGAAAGGGGAGTAGTAGAAGCCTTGAGATGGCTTGATGAAATGGAAACGATAGTGGACATCAGCGGTTGTGCTGATAAGGATGTGGTAAAGTATGTATCCCAATCCTTCAAGGGTGATGCCCTAATTTGGTGGAAGGCAATGGTCCAATCAACAGGTAAAGTACACCTGTACAACTTGGGATGGTCCAAGTTTGTTGACCTTGTCAAAGAGACGTACTGCCCACCTCATGAGGTGGAGAAGATAGAGTCAGATTTTCTGACTCTTACAATGAAAAATCTGGACTATCGGAAGTATGTTTCTGACTTCAACTCCCTATCCAGATTAGTGTCTTATCTAATCACTTTGAACCCAAATGCATTGCGCGTTTTATTAATGGGTTAGCGCCAGAGATTAAGGGGATGGTAAAGGCTGCTCAGCCTGGTACTTATAGGTCTGTTGTTGACCTCTTCTCTCTCTCTCTCTCTCTCTCTCTCTCACTTTAGATTTAGTGAGATAAAAGTCAATCAAGCCTGAGACCGACAGGAAAAGGAAGAGAGAGGATGGTAACTCCCAAAGATTTAATAAGATGAATAAGGGGAGATTTTGTAACACCTCGTAAAAGTCATGTCCAATAGTATAGTGACACGTGTCTTATTTTTATATTAGTCTATAAAAGACTAATAAGGAGTAATGGTGTCAACATGCTCAAACTTAGCCTCTTAACAACTTTTTGATGTCAATATGCATAACATTAGCCTCTGAGTGACCATTGTGTCAAAATGCTTAAACTTAGCCTCTGAGTGACTGATATGTCAACATGCTTAAACTTAGCCTCTGAGTGACCGTTGTGTCAACATGCCCAGTCTCTGAGTGACATTGGAATCAACATGCTTATAGTGGGCCTCTGAGTGATCCTATACGAAGTCCTAACTCTCATATGTCACATTTGTTGGATGAGAGAGATTAAATCTGTTAATATGTAAAAGTTAGATAACGGAGGGGTTAAAAGTGTCCACATGTTAATTTATACCTCTGAGTGACCTTTTAACAAACCGAGAGCTCGACAATGTCCGGGCTTGCTCACAGGTATGCCAAATATTTGTTACGAAGGGCTAAATATGCTATAAAGGTGTTTTAGGAGGTTTTATAAGTTGAGGGGCGAAATGTGTCAAACTTTGAAACTGGCCATGGGCGCTCGCGGGGCGCAAGAGGCAGGGGCCTAGCCTCTCACGGGGTGCGAGAGGCCTGTGTATGTAGAAAATTTGCTTGGCCTCCACACAAATTGCCAAAAACCATTTGATTCGAAACCATGGTCTTCCAAACTGCTATGCCACGCTTTAGGACACTTGTAAGCTCCCACTAACACCCCTTAACACCTGACATTACCTCCATCAAGCTCTCCAACTTAGGTCTATTGCATCCTAGGAATCACTTGTAAGTGTCCTTTCTCTTGCATTTTCGTTTATAGGCTTTTATAGCCAAAAGTCAGGCGTTTTACGCATAACGCCTTGACTTTTGGTGAAAGCCATTATGGTCCAGCCATTATTCATAACGAACATGGATAAATGATCATAATAAGGTAGGTGTCAATCTCTATTAAGGGCACCTCCTGAAGATCACGCTTACTAGACCAATTGACGGGTCAAATTTTAAATATTAAAAAGTCAAATAGGGCATTTTTCAGAAAATTTATAATCTGAGAGTAAATATGTTATGATACCTGTTTTAACACTTAAACAAGTTGGTAATAATTATTAGAATATGTGAGAACATGTTCGGCTCGTCAATTTCAGTTCTAGGGTCGGTTCGCAACCGAAAGTCGCAAAGTTTGACTTCTGCTCTGACTTTCGATTCTGACCCGATTTAGATTAGTTAGATACTGACCTAAAGTTGCATTATGATCGTAATATAATGTAGCATAATCCTCTGAGGTTATATTACATGATCATAATCAGAATCTAAGTTTATGCGCAAGTTCCGTAATTATGCCATTTTGACTAAAATGCCCTTTTTGCATAAAATGAAGTTTTATCTACAATAAACTTAAAAATGAGTCTCCTACTGATGTAATATTATAAGTAGGATAATTTCGGATGTTAAACCAAATTATAAACTGAGTTTATGAACAAGTCCTTGTATTATGTCGATAAATGACGGTAAAGCCCTTGTGGCTCATAAATGATTTTAATCATACCATTTAAAGTAAATCTTTTACCTACTGATATGTTATATTAAATAACATATCTAAGACATATTAACCTGACCTTAACATAGGTTTTCATTAAATATTGCATAAGTCATCATTTTACGACATAAGCGCCATTTCAGCGCATAGTATGGTTTTAAACATTATTAATTAACCAAGACTTGTCACCTACTGATTTTAAAACTTATTTTAAATATTTTAACAGTAGGTATATGAAATGAACTCAGAATCCCAAATAATTTATAAAACTATGTGTAAAATGACCAAAATGCCCATTCGATGCATAATTTGCTCATAAATGATAAATTACACATATAATCAATAACCTATTGATATTATATTATAAATAAATTATTTTTTCAGAATCATTAAGATCATAACCTTAAATTATATTCAACTTCCTTTTATACGGTATATAATTACCAAAACGCCCTTATGAGGCATAGTTTCGTTTTATAACCTTAACGGGCATATAAGTTGATATCCTACTGATATTACAACTTAATTGAAATATAATGGCATATAGAACTTGTCCATGAGTTGTCCGGTTACCCAATATCGCTGATATGCGAACGATTAAGTATATGTAACTAGTTTACGGAATATAACCGAAACCGGTTTTACCTTGTCATTTAAACCTCAAAATCCGGAATGTTTATGGTTTACCCATATTATACAAGTCAAAGTACTTGTTGGCTTCAAACTACATTCTATCTGATCATCGTTTAATCTAGCATTATACGTTTTGATCCTGTACGCTAGTCGGTCCAAGTCTATGACTTAAATAAGACCGTTAGTATTTAATAGGTTAGCTTGTGCCATAATCCAAACTAGAGACTTTCGGTAAATGCTATCTGCACTTAGTTCGTCTTGGATACAGCTGAAATATTAAAAACTTGCTTATTAAAAATCAAGACTAGCTCAGGTAAATACTCTCGACTTATTTCCTCTATACGGGCCTAGGTTACGGTAAAATATTACCGCTTGGTCAGAAATGGGATCAATCTAGTGCCGGATTGTGGCTAGTAAATCCACATATTCCGTTTTAATCATTTATGTTTGATAACTTAAACATCGGGGTTAACTACCGTGTCCTGGATATCCTCGGCTCATTACATTAGAGAATGGCCACGACCTGTGCGCGGGGTGTTGGCATACACCTAGCAAGCGCTAATGCTAAAAACTTTACCCACAAGGTTGGGGATAACTCCTTTGTGAGTTCTTAAGTGGTGAGTACGTTAATCATGTCTCGATCTCCGTACCGGGTCGTGTATGTATGGAGAAACATGTGAATCTGTTAACAAGGTTACAAGCTGACTTTCCCAAGTTATAAAAGATTTTGTGCCCATGTGCACTTAAAACATTTTCAAATGTTTTCAAAATGAGTCAGTTGAGTGTACTTACCAGCGAAAGCTCACGTATTTTCAAAAGACTAAGCCTGCAGGTACAATACGAAAACAGGTTGGAAGCTGCTCGGTAGTGATAAGAGGATCTTGCAAATCCTAGATCTGCCCAAAGTCTGTTATACACTTTTTGTAAATTTTACGATCCGCCTGTGGATCTTCTATTATGAGTCGTCTGTATATTATATTCATACTTTGAACATTTGGTTTGTAATAGTAATTTAACTCCAAGACGTCCGCTGTGCCGTGTTTAATTGTCGATGATGACACCAACTTACGTCACAATACTCCCCACCCGGGCCCACTGGTGTTTGTTTGAAAATACGGGGTGTGACAGGTTGGTATCAGAGCCAACGTTTGAGAGAATTAAACGCTAGCCTTCTTGTGTTTAATCTCAAACTTACATGAGCACATTTCTTAGACTTCCGAGTCTAGGCTTTGACCTAGGATTACTCATCTCATTATTAAGTTATTAGTATTGTTTTTGAATTGATTTTTAATAGGAAAATGCCGCCAAGAGTACGAGGAAGAGGTAAAGGACCAATGAGGGGAGAACCATCAGGACATATCCCTTCACATCCCCATCACCCGAACCCCTATGAGGATTTGGGGGATTCATGGCCATTAGCGCAATTCACCTTCTCATACCCAAAACTCTTACCACTCGTACCATTCACACCAATCACACCACTCCCACCACTCTCATCATTCTTATCATGATGACTTTAACCCCAACCAATACTTTAACACACTCCAGCCAACCAAAATCAGTTAGACCAACCCAATCCCATGGATGAGGACTCCGACTCGGAGATGCCGCCGTCGGGATCACACATACATCCCATCAAAATATCAAGCGATTCGAGCTCTTACGCTGGCTCGCCATACCAAGGTCCTAATGAATGGGGCCAATATTGGAACCAATTTACTTTCGCAAACACTCCTTCCCATCACTCACCAACACCCCCTGTACAAGAAGATGTGCACATGGAACCGGTGGAACAACATCAGCCACTACCTGAGCCCCCAAGGAGGAAACGAGGAGCGCGTATGTCGTACGCGCAGGTCAACGGTCGGGTTCGCTGCCACTGTTACTCAAAACTTACCCAACCATCCACGAGGACCCAAAAATGGGTGGCCCCTCTATTGCTTCACATGTGGTGGAATCAACACCATCACCAGTGGTTCAACCACCACCACCGGGTTATAACAACCCAATCCCAACATATCTAGATACATCTGGATATGATCCTTTTAACCCATCTACGCCAGTAGATTACCAAGCATTATCGCATGACCCTTACATGCAAGCGATCATGCATAACGCACTTTATCCGTCTCCTTTCCCACCTGCTTATCCACCTACTGGATATACAAGTTATGGGTACCAGTATCCTGTTATGCCACAACCACAAGAACAACCTCCGCCGCCACTTGAGGCTATCAATGAGGCCTTAGAACGAATGAAAGAAATGCAACAACAAGCGGAGAAAAGGGAGAAGAAGATGAACAAGTTCTTCAAGAAACTCTCCAAGTTGGTTAAGGGAAAGAAGGACGAGTGAAGTCTTTTCTAATAATATATGTTAGTCCCTGCGAGGACATTGTTATCTCTTTAGTCCCTGCGTGGATATTTTTATTTCTTTTAAGTCCTTGCATGGATAGTTTGTTTCATTTTTTATTTCTAGTATTGTAATTTCTTAATGGCATTTAATGAAATATTTTGGAATCATATTTTGTATTCATCCTCTTCAAGCGAACGTCTCGATTTTACTCGAAATTTATACTCTGCTATATAATTCCAAAAGATCTTAATGGTTTGATTAGCCAAGTGGCACAGACCACATATTTGGCTAAGAAATGATAGTTAAGGATAAGATGGCCTTCTATCATGATAGTTAAGGGAATTTATCATTTTATCCAGAGGTGGTGGACTAGGTTCAAGCCTCCAAAGTCATTAAGGTCCAAGGTGACCGGGACTGATAATCAACCATTAAGGTACTCTTATGTTTAAATTAAGGAATGTTCATACTCCTGGTAGTGTGAGTTGAGGAACCACACTAGCTGTCTAGGTAAAAGGACAACGTCCTAGAACCTATTATATCGCCTATGTGATCAAAATGATCCCGACTAATGTCATCAATGTGATGACAATTGACAGGCCAAGGTGCCATAATTTGTCCAAGTGTCACACCCCGGATTTCCAACCTAAACCCATACACTAGTGGGCCCGGGTGGGGAGTATCGTGGCGTCAGTTGATAATCATCATAGTCAATTAAACCCAGCACAACGGAATTCTTGGAGTAAAATTACTATTACAAACCGAATGTTCGAAAATACAAAATAATATACAAGCTTGTAATAGAAGATCCACAGGCGGATCATAAATTGCACATAGAAAGAATATAAAACAGACTTTGGGCAGATTTAGGATTTGCAAGATCCTCTATCACTACCGAGCACTTCTAACCTATATTCGTATTGTACCTGCAGTTTAGTTTTTTGAAAATACGTCAGCTTTCGCTGGTAAATACACCCAACTGACTCATTTTGAAACATTTCAAAAATGTTTTAAGTGCGTATCAGCACAAAATCTTTTATAACTTGGGTTAATTGACCGTCCAACCATGTTAACAGATTTACATGTTTGTCCATACATATGGGGCCCGGTACGGAGACCGAGACACAATTAACGTACACACCACTTTGGACTCACGAAGGAGTCAATTCCTCCCAACATTATGGGAATGCATAATTGAGCGTCTATCGGTATGCCTACACCCGCGCTAAGATCGTGGCCGTTTCTATTGTAATGAGCCGAGGATATCCGGGACACGGTAGTTAACCCTCGATGTTTAAATTATAAAACAAAACTGATTAAAATAGAATATGCGGATTTACTAGCCGCACCCGGCATTCGATTGATCCCATTTCCGACCAAGCGGTAATAATTTACCGTAACCCAAACCCGTATAGGGGAAATAAGTCGAGAGTATTTGCCTGAGCTAGTCTTCTTTTATTTTTATAACTCAGCCGTACACAAAAGTGCTAAGTGAAGATAGCATTTACCGGCAAGTCTCTAGTCTGGATTATGGCATAAACTAACCAATTAAATACTAACGGTCTTATTTAAGTCATTGACTTAGATCGATTAGCGTACTTGATCAAAACGTATGATGCTAGATTAAACGATGATTGGATAGAATGTAGTTTAATCCTAACAAGTACCTTGACTTGTATAATATGGATAAACTATAAACATTCTGGATTTTGAGAGTTAAATGACAAGGTTAAACCCGTTTCGGTTAATTTCCGTAAAATAGTTACATATACGTAACTGTGCGCGTATTAGCGATATCGGGTAACCGGATATGTCATGGACAAGTTCTAAATGCCATTACACTTTAAATAAGTTAAAATATCAGTAGGATATTAACTTATTTGCCCGTTAAGGTTTTAAAACGAAACTATGTCTCATAAGGGCATTTCAGTAATTTTATACCATATAAAAGGAACTTGAATATAATTTAATGTTATAGTTATAAGTATTCTGGAAAAATATTTTAATTATGATATAATATCAGTAGGATACCAATTATTTGTGTAATTTATCTTTTATGATCAAACTATGTACCGAAAGGGCATTATGGTCATTTCACAAACAGTTTATAAATTATTTGGGATTGTGAGTCCATAACATGTACCTACTGTAAATATTTTAATAAGTTTTAAAATCAGTAGGTATCAAGTCTTTGTCAATAGTGTGGTTTAAAACCATACTATGCGCCGAAACGGCGCTTATGTCGTAATATGACGTCTTTAAGTGATGTTTATGAAAACTGATGTTAAAGTAAGATTAAATGTTTAAAATATGTTATTTAATATAACATATCAGTAGGTAAATAATTTACCTTGAAAATATTTGATTAAAAACTATTTTATGAACCACAAGGGTTAAAACCGTCATTTATCGACATTGTTTAAGGACTTGCTTGAAACTTAGTTTATAACTTGGTTAAATATCCCAAATAATCCTACTTATAATATTACGTCAATAGAAAACTCATTTTCAACTTCATTACCATTTAAAACATTGTTTTATGCAAAAAAGGCATTTTGGTTAATGATGGCATAATTACGGAACTTGCGCATAAACTTGGATTCTGATTATGATAATGTAATATAACCTCAGAGGGTTATGCTACATTATATTATAACCATAATGCAACTTTAGCTCAGTAGGTAACTAATCTAAATCGGGTCAGAATCGAAGTCAAAGCAGGAGTCTAACTTCGCGACTTTCGGTTGCGAACCGACCCTAGAACTCAAATTGACGAGCCGAACATGTTCTTACATGTTCTAATAATTATTACCAATTTGTTTAAGTGTCAAAACAGGTTTTATAACATATATAAGATCAATTTATGATTTTTCCGAAAAACGGCTTGTTTGACTTTTTAATATCATAACTTTGACTCGTCAATTGGTCTAGCAAAAGTGATCTTCAGGAGGTGCCCTTTATATGGATTAAAACCTACCTTATTACGATCACTTAGCCATGTTCATTTCGAATAATGGCTGGACCATAATGGTCTTAATTGAAAGTCAAAGCGTTTTCTGTAAAACGCTTGACTTTTGGCTATAAAAGCCTATAAACGAAAATGCACAAGGAAGGAACACTTACCAGTGATTCCTAGGGTGCAAAAGAACTATGTTGGATGCTCCTTTTAGCTAGGAACTTCCAGAGGAGGGAGAAGAGTGAATGAATGAGAAAGGTGAAGTTGGAATGTGAATTTAAGCACCTATTTATAGTTGGAGAACTCAAAGGAGGTGAAGCCAGGTGTTTAGGGGTGTAAGAAGGAGCTTACAAGTGTCGCAAAACGTGGCATAGATTATTACAAGTCCATTATTTTGATTTAGTGGTTTTGGAGTTTTGTTTGGGAGCCAAGCAAAACTTTCTGCAGTAGAGGCCTTCTCGCGCCCGGGAGAGACCCAGGCCAGGTCTCTCGCGGCCTGCGATGCCCCTTGGCCAGTTTCAAAGTTTGACACATTAGCCCCTTAATTTTAAAAAGCTTCTAAAAAAACTTTTTAAAAACCTTTTGGCATTTTTATCGATCCGTAGCCAATACTTGGCATACCCAGGATTATGTTCGAACATTGTCGAGCTCTGAGTTCGTTAAAAGGTCATTCATAGGTATAAATTAACATGTTGACACTTTTAATCCCTCCATCATCCAACTTTCACATAATTACAAAATTAAACCCTCTCGTCCAACAATTGGCACGTATGAGAGTTAGGACTTCGCAAAGGATCACTCAGAGGCTTATTATAAGCATGTTGACTCCGATGTCACTCAGAGGCTGGGCATGTTGACATATCAGTCACTCAGAGGCCAAATTTCAAGCATGTTGACACATCAGTCACTCAGAGGCTATTGATTTAACCATGTTGACATATCAGTCACTCAGAGGCTGTTATCTATGCATGTTGACATCGGACCATCACTCAATGGCTTAATTTGAGCATGTTGACGCCTTTAGTCCTTATTGGTCCTTAATAGACTAAATTTAAAATATAACACGTGTCACTATACTATTGGACACGATTTTACAGGGTGTTACACCAAGGTTCTAAGGTACCATAATTTGTCCAAGGTGACAGGCCAATGTGCCGTAATTTGTCCAAGGTGACAAGACAAGGTGCCATAATTTCTCCAAGGTGACAGGCCAATGTGCCATAAATTGTTCAAGGTGACAGGCCAAGGTGCCATAAATTGTTTAAGGTGAGAGGCTAATGTGCCGTAATTTGTCCAATAGAGACAGGCATATATGCCGTATTTTATGTCCATTTGGGACAGGCCAATGAGCCATGTTTTAATGTCCTTCGTGACAAGCCTATGAGCTACATATAATTGTCAATTATGACAATGACAGTTTTGACATTACGATCCACTATCCAATAATATAAGGACTATGTCCAGATTGTAATTTTCCTTGATGGTCCTATTGAGACCTATGCCAAATATAGATATGATAAGCCTAGGAGTTGTGATGTTATTCACACTAGCTTAGATAGGTGATGGATTGTTATATCCAATGTTTAAAGCCAATATGGTTATTAATACCATGGCTAAAAGAAATTTTATTTGGTATTTAGAACCAAAGCCCCAAGAATGCTAACTTGGACGAGGCACAAAGTAGACACCAAGGAAATTAAAATCTGCTGATAGGTTCCGTTCTACAAAAGACGGATGTACCTACAAATATTTCGTCTCCTGTAAGCCCTGAGATTTTAATGGGGAAAAAGGAGCAGTAGAAGCCTTGAAATGGCTTAATGAAATGGAAACGATAGTGGATATCAGCGGTTGTGCTGATAAGGATGTGGTAAAGTATGTATCACAGCCCTTCAAGGGTGATGCCCTGATTTGGTGGAAGGCTATGGTCCAATCTACAGGTAAGGTACACCTTTACAACTTAGGATGGACTAAGTTTGTTGACCTAGTCAAGGAAACTTACTGCCCACCTCATGAGGCGGAAAAGATAGAGTCAAACTTTCTGACTCTTACAATGAAGAGCCTAGACTGTCGGAAGTATGTTTCTGACTTTAGTTCCCTGTCTAGGTTAGTTTCCTACTTAATCACCCATGAACCCAAATGCATTGCGCGTTTCATTAATGGGTTAGCGCCCGAGATAAAGGGCATGGTAAAGGCTGCTCGGCCTAGTACCTATAGGTCCACTGTGGACCTATCTCTCTCCCTCACCTTAGATTTGTGAGGCAAAAGTCAGTTAGGACTGAAACTGACGGAAAAAGGAAACGGGAGGAGGATAACTCCCAAGGTTCAAAAAGAAATGGAATTTTGGGTTCAAGAAGAACCAGCACACGTCTAATGATAAACCTCTGTGCAAGAACTATAATTACAAGCATTGAGGATAGTGTAGTCTTAATCCATAGACGAAACCCTGTGGTATTTGTAAGAAAAAGGGGCATAAGACCCTAGAGTGCAAGGATCTTAAGTTTGCCATTTACTACGACTGTAACGAAAAGGGGAAAATTAAGTTTAACTGCCCTAAGAACCTCATAACTAATGATGCAACGCCAAGAGAGGCTAAGAAAGGGAATGCTCGGGCCTTCCAGATGAATGCCAGGTAGGCCGTTAACGACAACAACGAGATAACAGGTACGTTCCTCATTAATGACATATATGCTAGAGTTCTTTTCGATTTGGGTGCAGATAAATCTTTTGTTGACAATAAGTTTAGTAAACTATTAAACTTGCCCATAAGAACTCTAGACATAACCTATGAGGTAGAACTTGCCGATGGAACTTTAAAATAGCATCTTCCATTCTTGATGGATGTTTTATATCCATTAAGAGTCATTCTATCCGTATCTCTCTTTTGCCAATGAAATTGGCGAGGTTCGATGTAGTGTTAGGCATGGATTGGTGACCCATAACCAAGCCCACATTGCCTGTGACAAGAAACTCATCGACATTAAAATCCAATCTGGTGAAACGATCACCATCCCTAGAGATTCACACTACGGATTGCCAGACAAGGTGTCGTTATTGAAGGCATCCAAGTGCTTTGGGAAAGGTTTTGTCATTTACCTGGAAAAAGTAACTATCTACGAGCCTAAACCAGATATTAAAGACCTTCCAGTTATCTCAGAGTATTCTGATGTTTTCCCGAAGAATTACCAGGCCTGCCTCTATATAGGCAAGTGAAGTTTAGGATTGATGTCCTACCAGGATCAACGCCGGTAGCCAGGGCTCCATATCGGTTAGCACCAACGGATATGAAAGGAATTAAGAATTCAATTAGATGAACTTTTAGAGAAAGGCTTTATTCAGCCTAGTTCCTCAACTTGGGAAGCTCCAATTCTTTTCGTTAAGAAAACGGACGACTCAATGCGGATGTGCATTGATTACCGTGAGCTATATAAGTTAACGATCAAGAATCGTTATCCTCTACCCAGGATCGGCGACTTATTTGATCAACTTCAAGGTGCTAGCTATTTCTCTAAGATCGATTTGAGATCAGGATATCATCAGCTAAAGGTTAGGAACGAGGATGTTCCTAAGACTGCCTTTAGGACCCAATATGGTCACTATGAATTCTTGGTGATGCCTTTTGGGCTCACAAATGCACCTGCAGCATTCATGGATCTCATGAATAGAGTCTGCAAGCCATATTTAGATAAGTTTGTCATTGTCTTCATAGAATAGAGGACATACTTATCTACTATCGTAATCAAGTTGATCACGAGAAACATCTACGGTGCATTCAAGAACTACTAAGACATGAGAAACTTTATGCTAAGTTCTCTAAGTGTGAATTTTGGCTTAGAGAAGTCCAATTTCTTGGACATGTTGTAAGTGAGCGTGGTATCCAAGTGGATCCCGCCAAGATAGAAGCCATACTGAATTGGGAAGTACCCAAAACTCCATCGGAGATTCGTAGCTTCTTAGGATTGGCCGGTTATTACAGGAGGTTCATTGAAAACTTTTTGAGGATAGCCACTCCTTTAACTACCTTGACCTGTAAGAATGTCAAGTTTGACCGGGTCCAAAACAACAAGACTCTTTTGAAATTCTAAAACACCAGTTGAGCTGTGTTATCTCTACCTGAAGGTATTGAGGATTTTGTCTTTTATTATGATGCCTCACACACTGGCATGGGTTGTGTGCTAATGCAAAAAGGCAAAGTAATTGCTTATGCATCACGACAATTGAAAGTGCATGAAAGGAATTACACCACCCATGACTTGAAATTGGGTGTTGTTGTATTTGCACTTATGTTGTGGAGACACTACTTATATGGCACAAAGGTATTATATACACTGACCATAAGAGCCTCCAACATCTATTCAATCAGAAGGAATTGAACATGCGACAGCGCCATTGGATGGAAACACTTAATGATTATGATTGCGAAATTTGCTATCATCCCGGCAACGCAAATGTCGTTGCTGACGCCTTGAGTCGCAAGAAAAGGGTAAGCCCTTTAGGATTAACGCCAAGAGCATTGAGCTCAGAATTAGCTTGAATGAGAAGCTATTAGATGCGCAAAAGCAAGCTCTATTAAAGCCTAATATTCCTAATGAGGGATTAGGCGGAACTGTTGATCAGTTTAACGCCTGGAAAGGATGGAATTCTTAGATTTATGGAAGAATCTAGGTTCCAACTTTAAAGGACTTAGAGAACTAATCCTCCAAGAAGCATATAATTTGAGATAATCAGTTCACCAAGGTGGTGACATGATGTATCAGGATTTGAAAAAGAATTATTGGTGGTGGGTTTGAAGAAATCCATAGCCACTTATGTAGCTAAGTGTATGACGTGTTCGCTAGTTAAAACCGAACATCAGAAACCTTCAGGTTGTGTCATTTATATGGCACTAGTAACTATCAACGAGCCTAAGCCAAATATTGAAGACCTTCCAATTATCTCGGAGTATTCCGATGTTTTCCCCGAAGAATTACCAGGCCTGCCTCCAGATAGGCAAGTGGAGTTTAGGATTGATATCCTACCAGGATCAGCGCTGGTAGCCAGGGCTCCATATAGGTTAGCACTAATGGAAATGAAGGAATTAAGAATCCAATAAGATGAACTTTTAGAGAAAGGCTTCATTCAGCCTAGTTCCTCACCTTGGGGAGCTCCAATTTCTTTTCGTTAAGAAAACGGACGGCTCAATGCGGATGTGCATTGATTACCGTGAGCTAAATAAGTTAACGATCAAGAATCGTTATCCTCTGCCCAGGATCAACGACTTATTTGATCAACTTCAAGGTGCTAGCTATTCTCTAAGATCGATTTGAGATCAGGATATCATCAGCTAAAGGTTAGGAACGAGGATGTTCCTAAGACTGCCTTTAGGACCCGTTATGATCACTATGAATTCTTGGTTATGCCTTTTGGGATCACAAATGCACCTGCAGCATTCATGGATCTCAGGAATAGAGCCTGCAAGCCATATTTAGATAAGTTTGTCATTGTCTTCATAGACGATATACTTATCTACTCTCGTAATCAAGTTGATCACGAGAAACATCTACGGTGCATTCTAGAACTACTAAGACAAGAGAAACTTTATGCTAAGTTCTCTAAGTGCAAATTTTGGCTTAGAGAAGTCCAATTTCTTGGACATATTGTAAGTGATCGTGGTATCCAAGTGGATCGCGCCAAGATAGAAACCATAATGAATTGGGAAGTACCCAAAATTCCGTCGGAGATTCGTAGCTTCTTAGGATTGGCTGGTTATTATAGGAGGTTCATTGAGAACTTTTCGAGGATAGCCACTCCTTTAACTACTTTGACCCGTAAGAATGTCAAATTTGACTGGGGTCCAAAACAACAATAATCTTTTGAGATTCTAAAACACAAGTGAGCAATGCTCCTGTGTTATCACTACCTGAGGGTATTGAGGGTTTTGTCGTTTTTCTGTGATGCCTCGCACACTGACATGGGCTCTGTGATTATGCAAAAAGGCAAAGTAATTGCTTATGCATCATGACAATTAAAGGTGCACGAAAGGAATTACACCACCCATGATTTGGAATTGGGTGCTGTTGTATTTGCACTAAAGTTATGGAGACATTACTTATATGGCACAAAGTGTATTATATACACTGACCACAAGAGTTTCCGACATCTGTTCAATCAAAAGGATTTGAACATGCGACAATGCCGTAGGATGGAAACACTTAATGATTATGATAGCGAAATTCGCTATCATCCAGGCAAGGCAAATGTCGTTGCTGACGCCTTGAGTCGCAAGGAAAGGATTAAGCCCATTAAGATTAACGCCAAGAGCATTGAGCTCAGAAATAGCTTGAATGAGAAGCTATTAGATGCACAAAAGCAAGCCCTTTTAGAGGCTAATATTCCTAATGAGGGATTAGGCGGAACTATTGATCAGTTAATGCCTGGAAAAGATGGAATCCTTAGATTTATGGAAGAATATGGGTTCCAATCATTGGAAGACTTAGAGAAGTAATCCTCCAAGAAGCACATAATTCGAGATAATCAATTCACCCAGGTGGTGTCAAGATGTGTCAGGATCTAAAAAAGAATTATTGGTGGATGGGTTTGAAGAAATCCATAGCCACTTATGTAGCTAAGTGTCTGACGTGTTTGCAAGTTAAAGCCGAGCATCAGAAACCGTCAGGACTTCTACAATAGCTTGAAATTCCCACTTGGAAATGGGAAATGGTAAAAATGGACTTAATTACTAAGTTAGCTAAGACCAACGTGGCAATGACACGATTTGGGTAATTGTGGACAGGCTGACTAAGTCAGCACACTTCTTGCCAATTAAAGAAACTTATAACTCTGATAAATTGGCTAAGTTGTATGTGGACAAGATTGTGTCCCTACATGGTGTGCCATTATCTATTGTATCTGATAGAGATACTAGATATACATCTCATTTTTGGAAAAGTTTCCAACAATCTTTAGGCACAAGATTAAATTTTAGTACGACTTACCATCCGCAGACTGATGATTAGAGTGAGCGTACTATTCAGACTTTGGAAGACATTCTTAGAGCATGTGTGATTGATTTAAATGGAAGTTGGGATGACCACTTACCCCTAATAGAATCTCCTATAATAATTTTTTATCAAACGAGCATCAAGGCCGCTCCTTATGAGGCCTTATATAGGAGAAAATGCCGAACGCCCGTGTGCTGGGCAAAAGTTGGGGAAGCCAACTATCATGACTAGAGATTGTCCTGGAGACCACGGATAAGATAGTGAAAATCCGTGACAGACTCAAAGCTGCTCGAGATTGGCAGAAGAGTTATGCGGACAATAGGCGTAAACCTCTCAAGTTCCAAGTAGGGGACAAAGTCATGCTGAAAGTATCACCTTGGAAAGGTGTAATGAGATTTGGAAAGAAGGGCAAGTTAAGCCCAAGATATATAGGACCATTCAAGATAGTCGAATGTGTCGGCATTGTATCTTATAAGCTTAAGCTGGCAGGGGAGCTTAGTGGAATTCATGATGTGTTCCACATCAGTAACCTTAAGAAATGTCTAGCCGATGAGTTGCTAGCAATGTCACATCATGATGTGTAAATTGATGAAAACCTGAGGTTTGTTGAGAAACCGGTTTCGATCGAGGATCGACAAGTTAAGAAGCTCTGAAGGAAAAAGATACCTATAGTAAAGGTTAAGAGGGACGCCCTTAAAGGTCCTGAGTATATATGGGAGGTTGAGTCCACTATGCGATAAAAGTACCCCCATCTTCTTGAATAAAATCTCGAGGTCGAGATTTCTTTTTAGGGGGTGAGGATGTAACACCTCGTAAAAGTCATGTCTAATAGTATAGTGACACGTGTCGTATTTTATTTTAGTCTATTAAAGACTAATAAGGACTAAAGGTGTCAACATGCTCAAACTTAGCCTCTGAATGACTTTCTGATGTCAACATGCATAAACATTAGCCTCTGAGTGACCATTGTGTCAACATGCTTAAACTTAGCCTCTGAGTGACTGATATGTCAACATGGTTAAACTTGGCCGCTGAGTGACCGTTGTGTCAACATGCCCAGCCTCTGAGTGACACCGGAGTCAACATGCTTAGAGTGGGCCTCTGAGTGATACTTTACGAAGTCCTAACTCTCATATGTCCCATTTGTTGGATGAGAGGGATTAAATCTGTTAATATGTAAAAGTTGGATAATGGAGGGGTTAAAAGTGTCAACATGTTAATTTATACCTCTGAGTGACCTTTTAATGAACCGAGAGCTCGACAATGTCCGGGCATGCTCCCAGGTATGCCAAATATTGGTTACGGAGGTCTAAATATGCTATAAAGGTGTTTTAGAAGGTTTTATAAGTTGAGAGGCTAAATGTGTCAAACTTTGAAACTGACCATGGGGCGCTCGCGGGGCGCGAGAGGCAGGGGCCTGGCCTCTCACGGGGCGCGAGAGGCTTGTGTCTGTAGAAAATTTGCTTGGCCTCCACACAAATTGCCAAAAACCATTTGATTCGAAACCATGGTCTTCCAAACTGTTATACCACGTTTTAGGACACTTGTAAGCTACCTCTAACACCCCTTAACACCTGACATTACCTCATTCAAGCTCTCTAACTATAAATAGGTGCCAAGGTTCACCATTTGAACTTGCACCGTTCTCATTACACATTCTATCTCCCTCCTATGGAAGTTGCTAACTGAAAGGAGCATCCAACTTAGTTCTATTGCATCCTAGGAATCACTTGTAAGTGTCCTTTCTCTTGGATTTTCATTTATAGGCTTTTATAGCCAAAAGTCAAGCGTTTTACCATAACGCCCTGACTTTCGGTTAAAGCCATTATGGTCCAGCCATTGTTCGTAATGAACATGGCTAAGTGATCGTAATAAGGTAGGTGTTAATCTCTATTAAGGGCACCTCCTGAAGATCACGCTTGCTAGACCAATTGACGGGTCAAATTTTAAACATTAAAAAGTCAAACATGGCATTTTTCGGAAAATTTATAATCTGAGAGTAAATATGTTATGAAACCTGTTTTAACACTTAAACAAGTTGGTAATAATTATTAGAATATGTGAGAACATGTTTGGCTCGTCAATTTCAGTTCTAGGGTCGGTTCGCAACCGAAAGTCGCAAAGTTTGACTTCTGCTTTGACTTTCGATTCTGACCCGATTTATATTAGTTAGATACTGATTTAAAGTTGCATTATGATCGTAATATAATGTAGCATAATCTTCTGAGGTTATATTACATGATCATAATCAGAATCTAAGTTTATGCGCAAGTTCCGTAATTATGCCATTTTGACTAAAATGCCTTTTTTGCATAAAATGAAGTTTTATCTACAATAAACTTAAAAATGAGTTTTCTACTGATGTAATATTATAAGTAGGATTATTTGGGATGTTAAATCAAATTATAAACTGAGTTTATGAACAAGTCCTTGTATTATGTTGATAAATGACGGAAAAGCCTTTGTGGCTCATAAATGGTTTTAATCATACCGTTTTAAAGTAAATCTTTTACCTAATGATATGTTATATTAAATAACATATCTAAGACATATTAACCTGACCTTAACATCAGTTTTCATTAAATATCGCACAAATCGTCATTTTACGACATAAGCGCCATTTCGGCGCATAGTATGGTTTTAAACCATATTAATCAACCAAGACTTGTCACCTACTGATTTCAAAACTTATTTTAAATAATTTTATGGTAGGTATATGATATGAACTCAGAATCCCAAATAATTTATAAAACTGTGTGTAAAATGACCAAAATGCCCATTCGGTGCATAATTTGGTCATAAGTGATAAATTACACACATAATAAATAACCTACTGATATTATATCATAACTAAATTATTTTTCCAGAATACTTATGATCATAAACTTAAATTATATTCAAGTTTCTTTTATACGGTATAAATTACCGAAACGCCCTTATGAGGTATAGTTTCGTTTTAAAACCTTAACAGGCATATAAGTTGATATCCTAATTATATTACAAATTAATTAAAATATAATGGCATACAGAACTTGTCCATGACTTGTCCGGTTACCCGATATTGCTGACATGCGAACGGTTAAGTATCTGTAACTAGTTTACGGAAAATAACCGAAGCGGGTTTAACCTTGTCATTTAAATCTCAAAATCCAGAATGTTTATGGTTTACCCATATTATACAAGTCAAAGTACATGTTGGGTTTAAACTACATTCTATCCGATCATCGTTTAATCTAGCGTTATACGTTTTGATCCAGTACACTAGTCGGTCCAAGTCTATGACTTAAATAAGACCGGAAGTATTTAATTGGTTAGCTTATGCCATAATCCACACTAGAGACTTTCGGTAAATGCTATCTGCACTTAGTTCATCTTGGATACGGCTGAGATATTAAAATCTTGCTTATTAAAAATCAAGACTAGCTCAGGTAAATACTCTCGACTTATTTCCCCTATACGGACTTGGATTACGGTAAAATATTACCGCTTAGTCAGAAATGGGATCAATCGAATGCCAGATTATGGCTAGTAAATCCGCATATTCTGTTTTAATCAGTTTTGTTTGATAACTTAAACATTGGGGGTTAACTACCGTGTCTAGGATATCCTCGACTCATTACATTAGATAATGGCCACGACCTGTGCGCGGGGTGTAGGCATACACCCGGCAAGCGCTAATGCTAAAAACTTTACCCACAAGGTTGGGGATTACTCCTTCGTGAGTTCTTAAGTGGTGAGTACGTTAATCATGTCTCGGTCTCCGTACCGGATTGTGTATGTATGCACAAACATGTGAATATGTTAACAAGGTTACAAGGCTGACTTTCCCAAGTTATAAAAGATTTTGTGCCAATGTGCTCATAAAACATTTTCAAATATTTTCAAAATGAGTCAGTTGAGTGTAATTAGCGAAAGCTGACGTACTTTCAAAAGACTAAGCTTGCAGGTACAATACGAAAATAGGCTGGATGCTTCTCGGTAGTGATAAGAGGATCTTGCAAATCCTAGATCTGCTCAAAGTCTGTTATACACTTTTTGTAAATTTTACGAACCGCCTGTGGATCTTCTATTACGAGCCGTCTGTACCTTATTTTTCGTACTTGAACATTTGGTTTGTAATAGTAATTTAACTCCAAGACTTCCATTGTGTCGTGTTTTATTGTCGATGATGATACCAACTTACGTCACAATACTCCCCACCCGGGCCCACCGGTGTATGGTTGAAAATACGAGGTGTGACAGATTTGGGTTCAGAAGGAACCAAGATAAGTCGGGCTTGACGCCGACATGTAAGACCTGCAACCGCAGGCACTGGGGACAATGAAATTTTGATCCACAGGCTGAACCCTGCGGTATTTGTAAGAAGAAGGGGCATAAGACCCTAGAATGCAAGGATCTTAAGGATGCCGTCTGCTACGGCTGCAATGAAAAAGGGCATATTAAGACTAACTGCCCTAAGAATCTCAAGAGTAACAATGCGAAGCCTGGAGAGACCAAGAAAGGAAATGCCCATGCCTTTCAGATGAATGCTAGAGAGGCTGTTAATGACAACAACGTTATAACAGATACATTCCTCATTAATGACGTATATGCTAGAGTTCTTTTTTATTCAGGTGCAGATAAGTCCTTGTAGACCATAAGTTTAGTAAACTATTAAACTTACCCATAAGAACTCTAGACATAACTTATGAGGTAGAACTTGCTGATGGATCTTTAGAAATAGCATCTTCCATTCTTGATGGATGTTTTATATCCATTAAGAATTACATTATCCCTATATCTCTTTTGCCAATGAAATTGGCAGGGTTCGATGTAGTTTTAGGCATGGATTGGTTATCCCATAACCAAGCCCGCATTGCCTGCGATAAGAAACTCATCGAGATTAAAACCCCATCTGGTGAAACGACCACCATCTCTGGAGATTCACACTATGGATTGCAAAACAAGGTGTCGTTATTTAAGGCATCCAAGTGTTTGGGGAAAGGTTGTGTCATTTATATGGTACTAGTAACTATCAATGAGCCTAAGCCAAATATCGAAGACCTTCCAATTATCTTGGAGTATTCCGATGTTTTCCCCGAAGAATGACCAGGCCTGCCTCCAGATAGGCAAGTGGAGTTTAGGATTGATATCCTACCAGGATCAGCACCGGTAGCCAGGGCTCCATATCAGTTAGCACCAACGGAAATGAAGGAATTAAAATTTCAATTAGATGAACTTTTAAAGAAAGGCATTATTAAGCCTAGTTCCTCACCTTGGGGAGCTCCAATTCTTTTTGTTAAGAAACAGACGTCTCAATGCGGATGTGCATTGATTACCGTGAGCTAAATAAGTTAACGATCAAGAATCGTTATCCTCTGCCCATGATCGACGACTTATTTGATCAACTTCAAGGTGCTAGCTATTTCTCTAAGATCGATTTGAGATCAGGATATCATCAGCTAAAGGTTAGGAACGAGGATGTTCCTAAGACTGCCTTTAGGACCCGATATGGTCACTATGAATTCTTGGTGATGCCTTTTGGGCTCACAAATGCACCTGCAGCATTCATGGATCTCATGAATAGAGTCTGCAAGCCATATTTAGATAAGTTTGTCATTGTCTTCATAGACGACATTTATCTACTCTCGTAATCAAGTTGATCACGAGAAACATCTATGGTGCATTCTAGAACTACTAAGACAAGAGAAACTTTATGCTAAGTTCTCGAAGTGTGAATTTTGGGTTAGAAAGTCCAATTTCTTGGACATGTTGTAAGTGAGCGTGGTATCCAAGTGGATCACGCCAAGATAGAAGCCATACTAAATTGGGAAGTACCCAAAACTCCATCGGAGATTCGTAGCTTCTTAGGATTGGCCGGTTATTACAGGAGGTTCAGTGAAAACTTTTTGAGGATAGCCACTCCTTTAACTACCTTGACCTGTAAGAATGTCAAGTTTGACTGGGGTCCAAAACAACAAGAATCTTTTGAAATTCTAAAACACTAGTTGAGCAATGCTACTGTGTTATCTCTACCTGAAGGTATTGAGGATTTTATCGTTTATTATGATGCCTCACACACTGGCATGGGTTGTGTGCTAATGCAAAAAGGCAAAGTAATTGCTTATGCATCACGACAATTGAAAGTGCACGAAAGGAATTACACCACCCATGACATGGAATTGGGTGCTATTGTATTTGCACTTAAGTTGTGGAGACACTACTTATATGGCACAAAGGTATTATATACACTGACCATAAGAGCCTCCAACATCTATTCAATCAGAAGGAATTGAACATGCGACAGCGCCATTGGATGGAAACACTTAATGATTATGATTGCGAAATTTGCTATCATCCCGGCAACGCAAATGTCGTTGCTGACGCCTT
Organism: Scalesia atractyloides; assembly: GCA_947069175.1. Taxonomy (NCBI): domain Eukaryota; kingdom Viridiplantae; phylum Streptophyta; class Magnoliopsida; order Asterales; family Asteraceae; genus Scalesia; species Scalesia atractyloides. The sequence continues at coordinate 54,508,654 of CAMTDV010000007.1, read as the reverse complement.
GAGTCGCAAGAAAAGGGTAAGCCCATTAGGATTAACGCCAAGAGCATTGAGCTTAGAATTAGCTTGAATGAGAAGCTATTAGATGCGCAAAAGCAAGCTCAATTAGAGCCTAATATTCCTAATGAGGGATTAGGCGGAACTGTTGATCAGTTAACGCCTGGAAAGGATGGAATCCTTAGATTTATGGAAGAATCCGGGTTCCAATCTTTGGAGGACTTAGAGAACTAATCCTCCAAGAAGCACATAATTCGAGATAATCAGTTCACCCAGGTGGTGACAAGATGTATCAGGATTTGAAAAATAATTATTAGTGGATGGGTTTGAAGAAATCCATAGCCACTTATGTAGCTAAGTGTATGACGTGTTCGCAAGTTAAAGCCGAACATCAGAAACCTTTAGGACTTCTACAACAGCTTGAAATTCCCACTTGGAAATGGGAAATGGTAACAATGGACTTGATTACCAAGTTACCTAAGACTAAACGTGGCAATGACACGATTTGGGTCATTGTGGACAGGCTGACTAAGTCAACACATTTCTTGCCAATTAAAGAAACTTATAATTCTAATAAGTTGGCCAAGCTAAATGTGGACAAGATTGTGTCCCACATGGTGTTCCGGTATCTATTGTATCCGATAGAGATACTAGATATACATCTCACTTTTGGAAAAGTTTCCAACAATATTTAGGCACAAGATTAAACTTTAGTACGGCTTACCACCCATAGACGGATGGACAAAGTGAGTGTACTTTCCAAACTTTGGAAGACATGCTTAGAGCATGTGTGATTGATTTAGGTGGAAGTTGGGATGACCACTTACCCCTAATAGAATTCTCCAATAATAATAGTTATCATACAAGCATCAAGGCTGCTCCTTTTGAAGCCTAGTATAGGAGAAAATGTAGAACGCTTGTTTGTTGGGCTGCAGTTAGGGAAGCCGAACTGTCTGGCCCGAAATTGTCCTAGAGACCACGGATAAGATAATACAAATCCGTGATCATCTCAAAGCTGCCCGTGATAGGCAGAAAAGTTATGTAGACAAAAGGCGAAAACCTCTTAAGTTCCAAATAGGGGACAAAGTATTATTGAAGGTATCACCCTTGAAAGGTGTGATGCGCTTTGGAAAGAAGGAAAAGTTGAGCGCGAGATATATTGGACCCTTCAAGGTAATCAAATGTGTCGGTTCTGTAGCTTATAAGCTCAAGCTTCCTGAGGAGCTCAGTGGAATATATGATGTGTTCCACATATCTAATTTAAAGAAATGTCTAGCCGATGTGTCGCTAGCAATGTCACATCAAGATGTGCAAATTGATAAAAACCTGAGGTTCATTGAAAAACCAATTTCGATCGAGGATTGAAGGTTAAAAAGCTCCAAAGGAAATTTATACTTATTGTAAAGGTTAAGTGGGATGCCCTTCGAGGCCCCGAGTATACATGGGAGGTTGAGTCTACTATGCGATAAAAGTACCCCTATCTTTTTGAATAAAATCTCGAGGTCGGATTTCTTTTAAGAGGGTGAGGATGTAACACCTCGTAAAATTCGTGTTCGGTAATATGCCGACACTTGTACATGCCCTCGAATAATACCTCAAATGAGTTATCCACTCAACTCCTTTAACGTGTCCAATAATTTAAACCTGACCATAGCTTACGGTCCTAGACCATAAGCTACGGTCCAGGCTTTCTGGTTAGAATTTATAACTAGCTATAAGCTATGGTCTTGCGACCGTAGCCTACAGCGAGACCCTTGAACCTTAGTTTTTCACCATTTTAACTTTCAACTAATAACCCTAAGGCCCCTACACTTTATTATTATATTTTCCTTGCATAACCAAGCCATTTTTGGACCCGAACGACTCCCGGTTAAGGTGATATCTTTTGATTCACCATTCTTGAGTATCACACATCTTCACCGAACCTTTAAACTTACTAGCTTGGGTAATTTAACCCATGAAACTATAAGTATTCGTATCTTTCACGTTTAAGCTAGTAAAGACTTATAAGTCATAAAAACACCTAGTGTGACACCCGTTAACGTTCACTTATTCGTACTCTTCTTCAACACATCTCGTGTTGAACGAAAGACCAAGTTGTATCATTATGTCATTAAATATAAGTCAAGGGACAATTTATGACAATCCACAAAACTATTTTTTAGAGACTAAAAGTGTCAAAACCCCAAAATTCTGTCAAGATGCCACCTCTCCTGCAAAATGCCACACTCTTGCAGCTCTTGACACCTGCTAGCACTTGTGAAGATCCTACAACACCTCTAACACCTGGGTTCATCTTCACACACCTTCTTGCACTATAAATAGCCCACTAGTTCACCTCATTTCCTTGCTCATTCACTCTTCTCCTCTCTTATTACACTCTTGGAAGTTACTGACCATTTAGGAGCTTCCCTTTGAGTTCTAAGTTTCCCTTGGATCATTTGTAAGTGTTTCATCTATGCTCTTTTCTTTTTATAGGCTTCTGATAGCCAAAAGTCAAGCATTTTCGACAAATGCCTTGACTTTCTGCTAAGACCATTATGGTCCAGCCATTGTTCGAAATGAACATGGCTAGTGATCATAATTAGAAAGGTATTAACCCCTTAAAGGGGCACCTCCTAAGGATCACGTTTACTAGGTCAATTGACGGGTCAAAGTTTATGTTTTAAAAGTCAAACGGGTCAGATTTTATAAATATTATAATATGAGTTTATATATGTTATAAACATGTTTTTTACACTTAAACAAGTAGGTAATAAATATTAAAACATGTGGGAACATTTTCGACGCGTCAATTTTAGTCCTAGGGTCGATTCGCAAACGAAAGTCACGAAGTTTGACTTCTACTTTGACTTTCAATTCTGACCCGACTTGTATTAGTTAACTTCTGACTTATGGAAACATTATGATCGTAATAAAAAGTAGCATAACCCCTTGAGGTTATATTACATGATCATAATCATAATCTGAGTTTATGCACAACTTCCGCTAAAATGTCAGTTTTGACTAAAATGCCCTTTTTACATAAAACAAGGTTTTAATCAACAATGAACTTGCAAATGAATCACCTACTGATATGTTAATATAACTAACATATTATGATATTAATATTCTGGTCATAAACTGATTTTAGGATAATATCGTAAACTATAGTTTTTAAATGACCAAAATGCCCTTTCGGTGCATAGTTTGGTCTTAAACCATAAACCACACTTATGTGTGAATTCTTACTGATAATATATCACAAATTAAGTAATTTTCCATAATGTTATGATCATAACATCAAAATACATGCAAGTTCCTTTTATACGACACATAATGGTCCAAAACGCCTTATAAGGCATAGTTTCGTTTTAAAACCTTCACGGGCATATAAGTTGATATCCTACTGATATTACAACTTATTTAAAGTATAATGACATATAGAAATTGTTCATGACTCATCTGGTTACCCGATACCGTTTTTATGCATACGGTTAAGTATATGTAACTAGTTTACGAAAATTAACCGAAACGAGTTTAACCTTATCGTTTTAATTTCAAATTCCAGAATGTTAATTGTTTACCCAGATTAAACAAGTCTTAAGTACTTGCTGGGTTTAAACTACATTCTATCCAGTCATCGCTTAATCTAGCGTATCGTACCGTTTTTGATCATTTATGCTAGTCGGTCTAAGTCTAAGACTTAAATAAGACCGTTAGCATTTTAATTGGTTAGCTTATGTCATAATCCAGACTAGAGTCTTCCAGTAAATGCTATCTGCACTTATTTCATTTTTGAATACGGCTGAGATATTAAATCTTGATTTTTAAATCAAGACTAACTCAGGTAAATAATCTTGACTTATTTCCCCTATACGTGTTTGGGTTACGGTAAATTATTACCGCTTGGTCAGAAATGTGATCAATCGAATGTCGGATTATGGCTAGTAAATCCGCATATTCCGTTTTGATCAGTTTTGTTTGATAACTTAAACATTGGGGGTTAACGACCGTGTCTGGATATCCTTCACTCATTACATTAGTTAATGGCCACGACCAAAGCACGGGGTGTAGGCATACACCTAACAGATGCAAATGCTAAAATATTTTTACCCACAAGTTAGGGATAACTCATTCGTGGATTCGTAAGTGGTGTGTACGTTAATCATGTCTCGGTCTCTGTGTTGGGCCCCATTTATATTGACAAACATGTAAAGCTGTTAACAAGGTTACAAAGCTGACTTTCCCAAGTTATAAAAGATTTGTGCCCTGTGCACTTAAATTTAATCTTTAAAAGGTTTTCAAAATGAGTCAGTCGGGTGTATTTACCAGCGAAAGCTGACGTATTTTTAAAAGACTAAGATGCAGGTACAATACGAAATAGGCTGGAAGCTGCTCGGTAGTGATATAAGAGGATTTTGCAAATCCTTAGATCTTCCCAAAGTCTGTTACACATTTTTGTACATTTTACGATCCGCCTATGGATCTTTCATTACAAGCCGTCTGTATATTAATTTTTCATACATTGAACGTTTGGTTTGTAATTGTGGTTTTAAACTCCAAGACTTCCGTTTGTTATGTTTATTTGACTATAATGATATCAACTTACGTCACGATATTCACCACCCGGGCTCACTGGTGTTTGGTTGAAAATTCGGGGTGTGACATATGGTCTGACAGGTAAAACCCCTTTGAAATTAGCCATGACCCTTCAATATTGTTTGGTTTGGTTGCTGCCAGACCCGTCGCCACACCCTGTGTATAATTCGGGGTTACTCCTAAGATTTTCTGTTGAGCAGTCTCCTTCCTAACAGTCGCATGTGGACCTTCCGCTGAGGGAAGTGGATCCCAACGCAAAATTTCCCATTTAATCGGGTCATATTTGCGATCTAGGGCATTCAAGAACTGAAACAGTTTTTGTTCAGCCCTAATTTTGTTGTAGATGGCGGTATCAACGACACACTTCATCGTGTTCGGATCATGGCAATCGATTTCTCCCCAAATCCCTTGCATAACGATCCAAAACTCTTCCAATGGTATGCCATTCTGCTTGAACCCATTAGCTTTCACGTGGAGATCGAGCGTCTGTAGCTTGTCTTGGCCACTGCTATAGGTGATAACAAGAGCTTCCCATAGTGTTTTGGCTGTAGGGAACTCGGTTAGATTGCTGGCAATGGCAGGGTTGATATTTTGAATGAGCCACAAAAACACGATGAGATCGTCTTGTTCCCAGATCATATTAACCGTTGGTTTGTTCTGGTGGCTCTGTGGTTAAATGATTTAATTAGGCTTTCGATTTCCCGCCTATGGCAACTCGTATCATCCGAGCCCACAAGGCGTAGTTTTGGCTATTGAGGTTTAGGCCAAATTTAAGGCTATTCGATAGACTTTGCTTTGGGTTTTGGGTTTGAGGATTGATGCCATTCTTGAAAAGATTGGCGATTTGAATAGAGAGGTCATTATTGTTCAAGTTACCGTCTGTATCAGACATGGTAGCTTGCTATGATTCTTGGGAGATTACGAGGTATATGATAAGCAAAGGTTCCTAAGATCTTTAACCATACTCTGATACCATATCAATCGATAATCAGAGAATATTAAAGACAAAGGTTTTCATATATGATATATCATTCTTGGTTTCCGGATGGAGATTAAATACAAAAAACAAAGAGTACAGGTTGGAAACAGGATAATGACTATCTAAAGATACTGGCTGTAAATACGGGAATGATTGGCTGAGGATATGATGAATTATTTTCTGATCCTTAATTTGTTCCACTGATTTCTTCCCTTTCTAACAGTTCTTTCTAGCAAGGGGGTAAGTTGGTGGTGTTTTCCGGCTGGCTGAAGTGGTGGTGGCGATCTGATGAAGGGGGTGGTGGTGGCGGTCTAATGACGGGGGTAGTGGTGTTAAGGTGTTATAAAGGTGGTTGTGGTGATTATGATTGCAGATAAAAATGCAGAAAAGATAAAAGGGGAAAGAGGGTGAGGGTGGGTAGGTGAGTAAAGGCTGGCCCCACATGTATTTTTTATGTATATGTTATTTTTAATAAAGGGTTTTATAGTCATTTCACCCTACTTAACTAAGAAAACTAACCACTATTCACGTCAGGGACTATCCGAGAACGAATTTGTCAAAGTTGAGGACCATAGCTGTAATTTTGAAAATGTAGGAACTAAAGGTGAAATCGGAGCAAACCATAGTGACTATCCCTGTACTTTTCTCTATTTTAAACTAGATATTATGCTCTTTCATTTTAAATCAATGGATAAAACCAAATAGAGGAAAAAAGATGGGTGAAATGGTATTCTTGGAATAGTCATTTATGTTTACTGTTTATGCATGTTATCTGACCTGTTTTAATGAAAGTGGAACCGATAAACTAGGGGAGGGGGTTGAACCGGATTTTTTGGGATTGAACAGGAAATTAATTAAAATTTTCAAATTTCACACTATTAATTTTTATAATATTTATGAAATCACCCAATTTACATCTGGTTTTATGTCGAGTCCAGTCTTGAGAATATTGCTTATGTTGACCTTTTTATGTCACCATCTCAAACTTTTTATAAAACATTATTTTGTAAAAAAAATTTGCACCATACAATCAAACATGTTTTTATCTTTAATACGATTACATATTGCTATATATAAAAATGACAACTAAAATAAACCCAAAAATTGTATTGCAATTCTATGTCATATAACATTTTTGTGTTGAATTTTTTGTCTTAGTTGTTTTATATTAGAATTTTGTGTTGTGATTTTCTGTGATCCGTTTTTTTTTCTGAATTTTTTATACTTGATTGTTTTTGCTATGCTATATTTTTTGTGTTGTATTTTGTAAAAAAACAAAATAGTGAAAGTTTTTTAAGACCAAAGTGCCCTTTAACTTTAATCCTAGTAATGATAAGTGTCACATCTTGTTTTTATAATCCTTATTAGGCTATTAAGACAAAAACACTTTTTTTAAAGATATTTCCCCTTTTAAATATGTCTACGTATGTATAATATTGTATTTTATATACACGCACACATATACACTAAGACTTTTTATATATATATAATCAATATTAAATAGAAATTTGTAGGAATCATATATGTTATATATATATAGTTGAGAGTTCAAATGAGAAGAAAATTTGTAAGAATAATAAGAATAACTTTTAAACCAAGAGAAATTCTCATTTACTTCATTTAATGTGTGTATTTAATATTATGAAAAATGGCACATAGGTAAATCTATAATTGTCATTAATTAGCTAATTAATTAAACTTGTAACTCATTTTTTAATATACTCTTTCAAGATAAAATAATTTATGATGAAAGACAATTTTCGACATGCGTAGGATAAATTTTAATATGTTTAGGATAAATTTTGAAATGTGTAGGGTAAATTTACATGTGTGTAGTGTAAATTCCAGTAAGTGTTAGACATATATAGGATAAATTTTGAAATGTGTAGTATAAAATATTTTTACTTTATTAATGAGAGATAACATAATTAATGAGAGAAGTTATAAACTATTTAATATTTTACCATTATGCCATTTTTCTTTTTTCTTCTCACATTTTATTTGTTCTCAAATGAACTTTCATATATATATATATATATATATATATATATATATATTGAAACGCAACTATTTGATTGTATACACTGGTCTCTATGAAAATGCATCAAATCAGATCGTTAACGCGTTAAGTTTGTTTTAGGAAAAGATTTGGAAAGGTGGAGACATTGACTAATTTTGCTCTTTTTCCTTATTATGGAACCTACACCGAAATTGAATCCAATTTCACGTGTCTTTAGTTATTTCATGCTCATTATTGTTTTCTTTCCTATTTCTTCTTTAAATTATTAACTAAAAAATAGGAAAAAGTAGCAGATAATGGTCCCATGATTCAAAACCACATATGAAACCAGTTAAGATGAGACAATTTGATTTTATTGTATAGTTATTTTTTGGCCTACGTAAACGAACTTCCCTGTTAAATTTCTAACCAAGTCAAAAGTTATTCAACAATTTAGATATTTTAAGGAAATATAATTTAAATAATAAAAGTGGAAATTTTTTTCTATACTGCCATCAAACAAGTTTCATTTGGATGTTGACGAAGAACTAACTTCGGTTTAAAAGTAGCATCTTGTTACATCGTGTTTAGTTTCAATCAACGTATAGATGCATGCATCCAATCCTTTAAAATTGATGAATTTACATTGTAATTATTTTATTTAAGGTATGTAATTTTCAAAACTAACTTATTCATGAAAATGCTATAAAATAAATGTTATTATATAAAAAAAAGTTGTTACTTTAAATTTTATGATAATTTCTTTTTTAAGAAGCGTTAGACCTAATATTTATTTTTTAAGAACTTGATATATATAAAAGTAATTACCTTATGGGAATTGACGACTTATAGACAGACTAATAGAAACTAATATATATCCCTATACTATATCCTGGACTCGAGTGGTGTTTCCCTGCTGATTCAAAGCAGAAGAATCAAATGTATTAGGATTCCGACCTAGGTACCGTACAATAATACGCATTTCCATACACAGTCCCTCATCTGATAATCGAGCCCTTCGACCCCATGACCCAATCTAGTTAACAAGACATCAAGAGATAAGTTAATCTTAAACACCCCTTCTCCTATCATTGATTCCTACCCTTTTATTTTCTTCTTAAGCCATTTATTTTCTTTTCCTTTTAACAAACTCAACTTTTCTACTTGGTTAGACGTTAACAACGACCCAGTACTAAAATTCGTGTAACCTTGTACGACCTCGGTATCTTACCATCATTATATTACGTCAACGATGGTGCACTTGCCCAACGTGAGTTGTAGTGTAGTAGTATTTTATCGTGTTTTTATAAATATTAAAATTTGAACTATTGCATAAAATGACCTAAAATTAACCACCTTTTATAAGCACACCGCATCACGTCAATTCTACTTTGTTAAAAGGTGGAGATTTGATTTGCATACAAGCCTATGTATGACTTACGATTATGTCGGTACGAACTTGAGTGAACACTTAAACTCACAATACACACGGGCACAAACCAAAAAGAGTTGAGTGATCATTGTGAGAAGTATGACTTTATGCATAGTAATAGTTTAAGTAGGCATGTCATGTTTATCAGTTTTCACCAACAATTTACACAAGTAGCCCATTGATTAAAACCCCCCCACCCCCCCCCCCTCCCTTTCCACTAATTTGAAGGACCTAAATACATGGTTTGCTTGAGGACAAGCAAAGTTTAAGTGTAGGGTTTATGATGTACCATCAATTATACATATTTACAATATGAATATACCCCATTTATAAGTACTTTTGAGGCAATTACTAAGGAAACACTGCCTAAATCGTTCATTTCCAATTTTGTAGGATTCGGAGGTCCAAAAACAAAAAAAAAAGAAGCAGAAAATAATGAAAACTAGACGAAAAACAAGGAGTTTCCAAGAAGCACTCCTGTGCATAATATAAAGCACGATCGTGCCGATCGCCTCAGCCTGCCTTTTCGAAGATAGCAAGAATAAGAACAACGTGGTGGGTAAGAAAGAAAAATGCCAGACACGCCCGTGCGCGCATAAAAGACAAATCAGAAAAGACAAAAGCGAGATACCGGAAGTACACTTGTTGTTGCCCATGTCGGGACACCTCACTATGAACGACAGTGCATCGTGGGCATGCTCGTGCTCAAGATTTCCCGGGAGACAGAAAGGACAAGATCTTGAAGCTCCTAAAGGATTCAAGGACAAACACGCTCGTGCTCACCTACCCTCAAACTGCCAATAAATAGAGGCCTCATTCACCTGTTTGAGGCATTCCATTCTTTGCTCTCTTGTTCCCTAGTGTGCTACAGCCCCAAGGCTGATAGATTTGTGCCTTCTTAGCCGTATTCTCTCACCCTTGAAGGCTCTAGTCCCTTGGAGAAAGTGTGGATGATCCATGGAGCTTGACTAATCAATAGCTAAGTATACCATGATCATGATGCTTCCTAAGCCCCTCTGCTTGGGGGTGAGAGGTTGATCCTTAAGGAATGCCTTCATGCCGACCGAGACCTCTCCAAAGCTAGGATCCCAACATCCTACCTTTGATCATCCATGTTAAAAATAAGGCATTATTAGATTAGTTCATTAAATATGTGTAATAAATGAGAGTTGAGATACACTTTGTTGTACACATACTTACACTTGAGCTAGAGTTTGAAGATCATGAAGTATGTTAATCTCCATTGGTAAAAGTGTTTCATATGGTTGTAATCTCTATGTCTTCTCATACTCTTGGATTAGTTAATCTTATTATATAGTAATTTTTTATCTTATTTAATGTGTTTATCTTTTACTAATTCTTGGTTTATTATCTTTGTGACAGGGTTGCATGACCGCTTTAAAACTTAATTAACTCAACCGCTTAATTTAACCATATTAATTTACATAACTTAACTTGACTAAGGTGTGTGTACGGTTTCCGGTACACTTAATGTAACACCTTGGGTATTTGGGTCGAATTATATGATGACACGTTTCCTGTTAACTCTCAATTATGCCACATTGTTGGATGAGAGGGACTAATCTTGTAAAAGAATGAATGTGGAGGGACTATTTATGTCAACATGCCATTTTATTGGCTACTGAGTGACTCTTACGAACCATAAGCCTTATGTGCTTACAGACCGTAAGCCTTATGTGCTTAAGGACCATAAGCCTTATGTGCTTACGGACCGTAAGGATGTGATAATATTATAGCTAGTAGGCGGTTACGGACCGTAATCCTTCAGTGTCTAAGACCGTAAGTAATTCAAACCATGGGTGCATAACAAAGCTTACGGACCGTAAGCCTGAGGCCCTTACGGTCCTAAGACTCGGTGCTGGCAAATTCACTTGCAGACCAAGGCAGTCTGCATTTTCAGCCATATATTCCGCATTCTGCCACTCTTGCTCAGTTTCTAACATAATACTACATACCTGCAGACACCTTAGAACAATCCCTAACACTTGTTATAATCCTACAACATCTCTTCAACTATAACTAGCAATGTGTGCCTCATTCCTTGCTCATTCTCATTTCTTCTCTATCACTCTTGCAGTGTTTCCTAGCCAAAGGAAGCATCCTAACTGAATTCTTATTCATCTTGGATCACTAGTACGTGTTCATTCTAAGTTCATTTCATTTATAGGCTAAGTAATAAGCCGAAAGTCAAGCAAATTGACCTTTGCTTTGACTTTTGGTTAAAACCATTTTGGTCCAGCCATTGTTCGAATTGAACATGGTTACGTGGCGTAATAAGGTAGGTGAAATCCCATGAGAGGGAACCTCCTGAAGATCACATTAAGTTGGTCAAATGAACGGTCAAAGTTATAATAAAATAAAAGTCAAAACGCAGTTTTACGGAAAACTTATAAATTGGACTTATAAACGTCCAAACTCACATTTTTGACATTATATCAGTCGCTATAACATATTAGAACATATCTAAACATATACAGGCCATCATTTCTAGTTTATTGCTCGGTTCGTAACCGAAAGTCAAGCAGTTTGACTTCTGCTTTGACTTTCGATTCGGGCCCGAATTAGCCATGTTAGCTACTGATTTGAAGTTGCATTATGATCATATTTATGTATAGGATAACTCTCTGAGGTTAGACTATGTGATCATAATCAATTGTCGGGTTTTATGCAAGTTCATACATTATGCCATAAAAATGCCTTTTGCCCTTTTGTGCTTGAAATGGGTTTTAGACCATAATGTACATATAAAATGTAATACTTACTGATGTGGTAACTTAATATTCATGTTTTGGCATAGTGAACTTGACGTTGACTCATCTGATCACCCGATGCCGCCTATGCGCATACGTTTGACATATGCAACCTAGTTTATGTAAGTTAACCAAATTGGGTTAAACTCCTTCAATTTCATTCATAATCAGAAGGTACTATTGTTTAGCCATATTATACAAGTCTTAGTACTTGTGAGGGTTTAAACTACATTCTATCCAGTCACCGCTTAATCTAGCGTACCGTATCATTTTCTTTATATTATAGTTAACCAGTCCAAGCCTATGACTTGAATAGGACCCGTTAACATTCTAATTGGTTATTATACCATTCATTCCAGACTAGGGCGTCCAGTAAATTGCAACCTTACTTGTCATTTTGTTTGAACGGCTGTGCTTATATATATTGTCTTGGAATTAAGACTTAAGCTAGGTAAATACTTTTAATCTATTTTCCATATACGGGCTTGGGATACAATAAATTATTACCGCTTGGTCGGGTATGGGATCAATGTCGGATTGTGACTAAAAATCCGCATAGCCTGTTTTAATTCGTTTTGCTTGATAACTTAAACATTAGGGGTTAATGCGACCGTGTCCTGGATATCCACGGCTTATTTAATTGCAAATTGCTACGACTTAAGCACGGGGTGTAAGCATACACCCGACAGATGCTAGTGCTATCGTAAAATATTTTTCTTACCCTTTATCAGGATACCCTTTTATGGGTTAAAGTGGCGTGTCGGTTAATCATGTTATCGGTGTTTAGTACCGGGCTTCATATGTATTGACAAGCATGTAAAACTGATAACAAGAGATATATTTTATGGCAAGTTATTTATGAAAATACATGTGCCTAGTTCACTTAAAATGATTTTTGAAATATTTTCAAAATGTGTAGGTTATTTATATTTACTAGAGAAAATTGACGTATCTTCAAAAACTAAGTGCAGGTTGCAAAGAACGTAAAAAGGCTGGAAGATGCCCGGTAAATGCTTAAGTGGAACTTGCAACTCCATGCATTGAAGCCTGTAGTATGTTACATAATCATTTTGTTATTTCGATCCTCCTATGGATCTTTTATACATTTCCGTATGTATATTATTTTTGAACATTCGGACACTTATAATTTGTAATAGTATTTTAATTCCCAAGACTTCCACTGTGTTATTTGTGTATCTGTATCAATTTGTCATTTACCCCAAGTGCGGGGCCATCTGGAAATCCAGGGTGTGACACTTAACCAGATTCAGTGTAAGCTTCTGGTATTGAACTAGATCTTACTAGAGTTTTCTAGTATTGAACCAGGTTCGGGTGATAATCTGCTGGTATCAAAAAAGATCTTGGGGTAATAAAAGGCTTCTTATATTACATCGAGATCCTTTGGGAAGGCTCTTGTAATGCACCAAATCCAATTGGGGGGAGGGGGTAAAAGTTAAGAAGATAAATTAATAGGGGATATAGTAATTCAGTGAAATAGAAGATAATTGGTGAAATGGGACCTATTTTGCTTATTCGGTAACTTAATTAATTTGATGTCTAAATTGCTTCACTAATTAAGATCCCTAAACGTGATCCCTATTGTAAGTTTGAGATGCAAGCACTAATTAATTAAGTTATAAAAAGATAATAAAACCAAGATGGCCTTAAACCAATCTTGTCATTGCTTATCGTTTACTAGCCGAGAGGCTAGAGATGGCTCATTATGGACGTATTTCTAGACTAGTCTATCGATATGTTGTTGCAAGGTTGAGGGAATGTCAGCGACCGGACAAAGGAAGGTACTTCCAATTTTTATTAAAGATAAAATTGAAGGCTTAAACATTTTCCTCATTTTATAAAGTAGCCTATATTAATTAAGAAGATTGTTCCAAGAGTCATATATTACTATTATAGTGTATTAACTAACTATAAATAAGGATGGTCAAAATAATAATAAATGGTTGAGTATATGAAACATATCCTTGGACGATACTTGGTTCTTTTCTAAAGGTATACTATATGCGATGGTTCTCTGCCTATTGTGTGTATTTAGTTTAAATAAAATTCATCTTTTATAAATTTAAAACTAGATAATCGTGCTTTAAAGCTATTAACTTAATGCATTTAAGTGTGCTTAATATTACTAAACTAATATATTTAAAGCTATTAACTTAATGCATTTAAGTGTGCTTAATATTACTAAACTAATATACTTAATTCACACGACATCATAACGTGATTTACCTTTTTTGTCTTTCTTATAATATATTATAACGCATTATAAAATTCCGAATATACGTTCGAGGTGTTTGTTTTTGTCCATGTTTCTATAATAGTTTTGTTTGAACGGGTCAAATATAATTGATTTTTTTCTTTACTATGACGACTCAAAACGATATCTTCCATGCAACTTCGATCGATTGACCGCACCTACCCTTAGTCAGTTTAATTCTAGTCGAGCAAATCAAATGTGAGTTTACGGCCCCTACTCTTTTAACGTTTACAAAACACAAAGGGAGAAAGCATGTATAACATTATGGTAAAGTAATGTCTTACGTGACGATAAAGTAACATCATTAGTATTAGAGTTTTTGTAATATTAGTTATGGTCACAAAAGTGCACACTATCACAGGAAGTCCTTCATCTCGGACCGTTACTATTGGATTATAACAAGGAAATTTTGAATAGTACTATAGGGCCCGACAAGCCCCACCTGAGTTAGTGGCGCTAACTCGACCGGTAATGGTTGAACGGGCGTTAAATTTGCTTATCACATCGCCATGGTCAGTGATAGATCTGGTAATCAAAGGCAACGACACATAAACAATCATCTTCGGTTACGAACGCTTAGTGACATAACGACTAGGTTAGCTACCTACAAATATAACAAGAAAATGCTAATCACTACTATAAACTATAACAATGACTTGTTTTATATCTGTGAATCAAACCTATGAACTAACTCGTCATTATATGTTGACATTTGTTCTTGCATGTCTTTCTCAGGTCGCTAAGGTACTCAGTTACGACTAGGAGCACAACATCACATCAAAAACTATTTTTGGTGTTTGTATTCATACATTTACTTATGTTGGTTTTGGGTGTTTGTATTCTACGACTTACTTTGGTTCTTTTGAAAAACATATTTTTACTCATATGGAGGTCGTTCTACATGACTAGTGTCTTAGATCCTGGTTTGTCACGCGGCTTGTGGTAAAACCTCACAAGGTGGAATTGAAGGGGGTGTGTGTGTGTGTGAGAGAGAGAGAGAGAGAGCATGTGTAAAATACAATAGTGCTTATCGTGCGATGCGTACCTGAGCAGGAGATTGAGACGCATGTCATCCTTTTATTACCCGACCACTAAACCACATGCGTGATTAGGGTTTTGCATGCACGATTTAGGGTTTTATTCATGCGTAATTTGGGGTTTTTGTGTTTGTTCATGTGATTTTGGATTTTTTTTGTTCATGAGTGATTTATGTGTTTTTTTTGTCATGCGTGATTTTAAGTTTACCCTATGCCTGATTTAGAGTTACCCTATGGGTGATTAGGGTTTAAATTTTATAACATGCGTAATTTACTCGTGTGCGCATCACACGTTAAGGACTGCGTACGTTAAACTTCCCCTATATATGTAGGGATCCTAAGAGAAGAACATCTTGTTTAATAAACTTGAAAAGCATTCTAGACTACACATTTCTCCAAGCCAAAAAATATTTTTTTTACTTCTAATAGCACATTTGTAAGAGGGTTTTTTCGCATATATATGTATATGTATATTGTTATTCTGAATTATACACATATGTATATAGTCAATTCTTAAACTATACATATGTGTATATTATGAAAAATATGTATTCTTAACCTAAGAAATATAGGAAACTAGGTCAAACGAATGTCAATTGAGCTCATTCCAGCGACATTGGGACCGTGTCACTGAACAATAAGTAAATCCCTAGACTCTAAACCCTAAATCTAAATCCTAAGGCTAAACCCTATGTAAAACCTAAAAACAAAACCCTAAACCTAATTGATATGCGCAAAGTGCAACATATAAATTATATCAAACAAGGTATAAAATCAACCCTTTTATATACTAATGTTGGAAAAAGTGTGTTTCTTTGTATACTTTTGATTTTCAGGATTAAAGAGCTTAAATGTACAAAAAGAACAAATTAACGAAAAACACCAACATAAATACAAACAAAGAGAATATTGGCACTCCATACCTACCCTCCAAGCTTCACCCCAAGACCAAAAGAAGGTACTTTGTTCACTTGCAACTCATCCCTTGGCAAACCACTCCTCTCACACTTGCCACCATTCCACCACCAGTACAACAACATCATCCACCACATTCCCCCATCATCCATCTTTAAAGTATGTGTAGTAGTTTCGGGATCCAAGATTGATCGTAAGAGTTCTTGTCAAAAAAGGCCATGCTTGTCTAATGTCTTAATCATTTGATGAAGACAAATCTTTTATGTATTACTTTTCATTTTCAAGCTTTGGCTAGTTTTTATTTGGGTTTGTATTCATGACTTTAATAAATAGTTTTTTATATTGAAAGTGAACTTTACTATATCATTTCTTCATGTTTTGTTGATTCACTCATTCGTGTCTTTACGGTCTATATAAAGCATGTTAACTGCCTAGAAGGGTAGTTTGGGTAAAGTTCTTGCCTCGTTCAATGTATAGTCCTGCGAATACTTGATATAAGCTTATTTGGACTTCTCTTTAGGCAGATAGCATCAAATCAGGGGAAGTAAGAACGACTTGAATCCCTTATAAATAAACTACTATTAAAACTTTAAACTGGCCTTGCGAGACTACTGACTCAGACCAATATGCCAAGGGTAGCGTTGCCTTCAAAAGATGGACATGCTACTATAACTAAGATAATATCTTAAAAAGTCCAAAGTGGGGAAATCATTAAAGGATACGTAAAAGAAAAGTCGGAATCAAGTGATTTTATCTTGTTTATTGTTTCTTTTAATATCTTAATATCTTCTTAAATTTTATTTACTAAATACATTTTCTTAAATTATGGTTAGATTAGACATTGATAATATTCTGGTATTAAAAGCTCTTGTTTCCTTAGACGACCTTGGTATCTTACCATCACTATACTACGTCAACGATGAGTGGCACTTGTCCTAACGTGTTGTAGAGAGTGATTATATCATGTTTTATAAATTTAAACCTTGATAAAAGAGTAAAAAGGCTAAAAATATATCAAAAATTATACTCACGCTCCACTCACGTCACTAATGCTAAACACTAAAACTAAACCCCAAAGCTAAACCTTAAATACTAATGCTAAACCCTTAAAGCTAAAACTAAATCTTCACCTCAATCATAGATGTGCAACACCTATTTTTCTATTTTAAACACGTTATATATATATATATATATATATATATATATATATATATAGTTAAAAGATTGACAATATCCATATGTGTATAAATCGTTAAAAATTATCCTACTAGAAAAGCTTCGATTTTTCAAAAATAAATTGTGTGTTTTTTGCAATTTTGTTTAGGGAAATGTGTGACTAGAATGCTTCTAAAGTTTCTCAATTTACTTCTCACACAATTCTAACCCTATATATATGGTAAGTATTATGTAGGAACCACCATTTAGGTCAAGAACTAGTGTGAACGCAAACAAAACTACATAAAAAAGCTTAAAGAACACATAATTTTATTTTAAAAAATTCCATTAAAATTGAGACTTTTTATTAATAAGTTTTTTTTTTGAAATTTTTTATTAATAAAATGTCTCGATTTTAATGGAAAAAAAATATTTTTTTTGGCATTTAATGTAGGGGTTTAGTTTTTAGCATTTAGCTTGGGTCGGGTTAGTGGAGGGGTATGGTCCCAAAAACTCTGCGTCTGCGCAAGTAACCATACCCTCAATGACAACACATCACAATAACCTTGCGCGCAATGCGCAACGGTGCGTCATTCTTGGAACCAGCAGGTTGCCTAACAAATCTTGCGCGCAACAGTATTACAACCTTTATTCTAGCAAGTCACAAAACAAACCTTGCGCACAAAGCTTGCGTGCAACAGTATTACAACCTTGCTCACTCACTAATTGCCACTTGCTTAGTACCTTGCAATCCAAAATACTTATTCTCACGCCGGAGTGTGGTCACGGAGAAGACCCTCCCCTTTTCTCTTGTGACGAGGCTAACGACGTTGCTAGTTTTGCAGTTAGCTTGAAGGTAGATCACCCAGAAGAGCAAACGAGAGACAACCTTTTGTGCAGAAACATTGAGTAGTAACAAAGATATCCCCGGATATTCTCCTTGTTAAACCAGTGTTTCTTCATTGGCGCCATTCGCTTTTTACTCACTCTTGAATCCGTTTCTCGTTCGTTTTTTCTTTGACCTCACTTTCAAATGGTTGATTTCCCATCAAACACACACGAGGTCCTCGGGCTGAGGGCAAGAACCCAGTTCATGCCCCTAGACCCGAAGAGCAAGTGGAAGAAAGTTCCTCCTGAAATGCCGGTGTTCATCATGACTCAGGTCGTGTGAACATCCCGGTAACTCCTGGAGTTCAAATGGAAACTCCCTATGTACCAATCACATCTATTTTACCTCCGGGTAAAACTCCGATGTCTTGGTATATCAAATCTCAAACGGCCCTGAATATCGTCTATGCCCAAACAAATGTATCTGCTGTGCCGGCGCAGCCACCAACTACTCACGTGCATGCTTCGCCTGCACCACGAGTACTCAGTTATAACTCGCCGGTTGGAGCGAGCATTCCATCACACCTCCGTACCAGGGAAACAGAGTATTCCCAGTTGCTGCCAAAATATGAGTCCAACACTCATAAGCGAGCTTCTATCCACTCACGGCTGGGCCTGCGTCCTCTAGAGGGGCGGGACACCCAGTGTAAGGAGGATAAAACATATGGCGAGGGTGATAGAGCCAATGTGTTTCACCGGTTGCCCAAAGATGATGCTGCATACAAGCCTACGCCACGGATGTTTACAACCCGGAGACGGAGTATAACGACAATCTAATCTACAGGCCGGCTGAAGCAACCGAACACTTGAAGTTTGTGAGGGAGATTGCGTCAGCCCCACTTGAACGCGCGAAACTACCCTCCAACGTGGGAAAATACAATGGGTTGACAGACCCAGATGATCACTTGCGCCTCTTCACTAGCGCAGGTCTAATCGAAGGCTGGACGCTGCCCATGTGGTGTCACTTTTTTGTTCAAACTCTTACAGGTGCTGCGTGCCTAAGGTTTTACAACTTACCCACAAGTAAGCTTACGTCATGGAACGACCTCAAAGATAAGTTCCTGACGCATTTCAGCCAACAGCAGCAGTACGTCAGAGATTCCTCTGACGTCATGAACATCTGGCGGCGTGATGATGAAAGTCTCAAAGACTTCATCACCCGCTACAATAAAGAGGTGTTGGAGATTGGAGATGTGTACGGAGACTTGATTCGCGCACAATTCAAATACGCTGTCCGCTGTGACGAGATGATCAAAGTCTTGTCGGGAACTATTGGCCTCCCAAAAAGCAGGGAGAAATTAATGGCGGCAACAAAGGTCTACGCAGACGGAGCACAACCAAAACTCTAGCAGACCTCCCCTACCCCAATACCGTCCGGAAGACTTGAGTAGGAGTTTTGCGAAGAAGAATAAGAAGAGTTGGAGGGAGCCCAACCAAAATCCATCCTACTCACAGGTCGACGCACGCGCGACCATAAATAAGATTGCTACCCAAAGTGCAATCAAGCAGGATAATCCCGATCATTAGTGGACACCATCGACGAAGACTCCGGCGGAGGTGCTCAGCACAAAAGATCACCAGTTCAAACCACCAATGCTGATGCGTAACAAAAATGGTCAAGACCCTAACCTTTTTTGCGATTATCACAAAGATACAGGGCATACAACCGACAACTGCATCTCTTTGTGCACCAAGATCGAAAAGGCACTGAAAAGTGGGAAGCTCACCCACTTACTTCAAAACGTGCGCAAGGAGGTGCGCCAAATTACTCGTGGTGAAGAAGGACCGAGTAACAAGAAGATCAAAGCATTTGTTCATATGATCCAAGGTGGCCCGTCGCGCAAGCGCGACCATTAGAAGAGTTGTACGCCACACTGGCGCAAACAACAGGTATCTTCCCCATAGTTTGGCCCCCCTGGGCCCACAAGAGGAACTTCCGGTCGTGATAACTAGCATCTTTGGCCATAATCGCATCGACTACATGTTCATAGACCCAGGAATCTCTATGGACATCATAGATGAACAATGCTTCCAACAGTTGGACCCAGAGGACAAGGCGCGCTTGCAGCCGGTCGACTTCCCACTGACTGGTTTCTGCAACGAGACCGTCTTTCCACTGGGTCAGATCTCATTCTGGTAACTCTTTCAGATGGGCGATACTCGCGCGCGGTCTTAGTTAACTTCATGGTCATGCCAGTTACATCACGCCATGACGTGTTGCTAGGCCGGCGTGCGCAAAGAGTGTTCAGCATGATCACCTTCAATCCTCATGCTACCTGCGGGTTTCCAATAGAAACCAGGGTGGCCATCATGTACTCGAGGAAGGAGATGTCCATCGACGAGGAACCACCGGTGAAGGTACCGAAGTCATCATCCATTGGCGAGCCGGAGAAATGGGTACTCAAAAAACAAGTACCCAGAACAAACGGTGTTGCTAGGACCCGACATGACCCCCGCAGTCAAGGCGCAGCTAAAACAACTCATGTTCCGCAATGTAGATATTTTCGCTTGGTCGCCAGCAGATATGACAGGGGTACCAAGGGAAATTGTAGAGCACGCGCTGCACACATTCCCCTCAGTTGAGCCTATCGTTCAGAAAAAGCGTAGTTTTGGTCCTGAAAAAACTCGCGCAATGAACGAGCATGTTCAGAGCTCCTCCAAGCCGGCATCATCATAGAAGTACGCTATCAGACATGGGTAGCCAATCCAATCATGGTCTAGAAGCACAACGGCGGTTGACGCATGTGCGTCGATTTCAAATATCTAAACAAAGCATGTCCCAAATACTGCTACTCCTTACCCGAAATCGACAAAAAGGTGGACTCCCTCGCTTCATTCAGGTGGAAATGCTTTCTTGACTGCTACAAAGGCTACCACCATATACAAATGAAGAAATAGGACGAAGACAAAACCGCATTCCGCACTGACAAGGGAATCTTTTGCTACACAAAGATGCCACCTACTAGCGTTTAATGGACCATGTCTTTGGAGATGAATTAACGAAATCGTAGAAGTGTACATTAATGACCTAGTCATCATGAGCCCGGATGAGGAGAAGATGCTAACAAACGTTCAGAAAACGTTTGCATCCCTGCGCAAGGCCAATCTAAAGCTGAACCCTGGGAAGTGCTCGTTTGGAATGGAAGAAGGTAAATTTCTGGGATTCATCGTCACACGTGACGGTTTCAAAGTCAATCCAAAGAAAGTGGAAGCGATTCAGCGTATGCCTTCCCCCTCAACCATTAAAGAAATGCAACGGTTGGAAGGGCGACTGGCTGCACTGAACCGGTTCTTGGCCAACCACGCGATGAAATCCTTCCCATTCATTAGCACTCTGAGGAATTGTGTAAAGCAAAACACGTTTCAGTGGACTCTAGATGCGGAGAAAGCCTTCACACAAACGAAGGAGTGCTTGATTCAGCTACCTACACTCACAGCACCGCAAAAGAACGAGCCACTTATACTTTACCTTTCCGCATCAGATATCGCTCTGGGCGCAGTCCTGTTAGTAGAGCGTGCATGAGTCCAGACTCCAATCTACTATGTCAGCAAAATGCTAACTAACCCGGAGACAAGATATCTAATGATGGAAAAGCTTGCTCTTGCTTTAGTCCACGCATCCCGCAGGTTGTGTCGGTATTTTTCAGGCCATGTGATAACAGTTATCACGAACTATAACTTAGGCCAAATTTTGTCCAAGTGATTAATGGTTACTATTGTTATCATCCTATTTACACACAGTGATCTGTTATCTGCTAACCCATAGCTAACATACTGTTTTGACATGACATGTATTTCCCCTCGATAGTTTGAAACAAAATTTGAAATAATTGAAAGGAGGGACATGAACTCACAGTTTTGCGTTCTGTTTAAGTCGTGCTGTTTAACTTTTGGTGTCCGTACGTATGTAACCTACATGCGTATTTGTTTCATTAGACACATAGGTCTCAATGGACCTTGTACTCGTTGTTCATCTTGAATTCTGGTTATGTATTCCTTTGTTATGATTGAACAACTTAAAAGTGTTGGTAGTTTGTTTGTTCGATTAATATTGTTATATATATTTCTTAAATATATATATATATATATATATATATATATATATATATTTTTCTTCAAACCATGTGTGAACTCGGCCTTGCCCTTCACATGTCATTGGGCCTAGCCCATGTTATCTATGCCTTTGGGCCTAGCCCATGTTTTCTTGTCATTGGGCCTAGCCCATGTAATTTATGTCTTTGGGCCTAGCCCATGTTTTTATGTCATTGGGCCTAGCCCATGTTTTTATGTCTTTGGGCCTAGCCCATGTATTTTATGTCTTTGGGCCTAGCCTATGTTTTTTTGTCATTGGGCCTAGCCCATGTACTTTATATCTTTGGGCCTAGCCCGTGTATTCTTATATGTTTTTGGGCTTTTATTAGTTTTTGGGCCTCATCCATAGACATTATGGACTTTGGCCCCAATATATGATTTTCATAATTTGGGCCTAGCCCAAATGTGTATAAATATAAGCCCATATTTATTGTAAGTATTTACTTATATAAATTTTTTTCTAACTTTTTAATACACTTAACTTTCTGGATTTTTGGTTTCGATAACATATATTATATATATATATATATATATATATATATATATATATATATATATATATGTTGAATGTCTAAAAACATATTTAGACTCATCGTCGGCGTCGTTCATTATATGCTCATTTTCGTCGAGGATCGCCCGTTGTCGCAACGACCTCTCGTGCCGGTGATTCACTCGTTGGTCGTCAACGCGACGGTGTAATCTTGAATGTCCGCCAATTGTTAGCGTTGCTTTCATTGTCCGCTTTATTGTTTCGACGCATTATGAGAATATATTTATTATGTTACCAATACTTGGTGTATTGTTTCAAGTGTTTGTATTTTGTATAAGATTGGGTATTTTATTGCGAATACCCTACGTTTCTAATATATACACATACAATACATATATGTACACATACCCTTTATTGGCAACAATTGTATAAATATATATACTTGCATTATTTCCAAGTAAAAATATATTTTTGTAAAAATATCTATTTTTACTTATAAATATATATTTACAACTTTGTTTAAACACTTGGTTATTTAGGGATAACCCTTGTCATTAGAGTCCACTTAATGACGTTTTAAGTTACTAATCATGTTTAGTCCCACTAATCACCCCACTAATCATGTTTTAATCGCGATTAGATTTTTAGAAAATTTCGCCATAGTTTCCTCTAAACTATGGCGTTTTCCACGTTTTAAAAACGTATTTAAAACCTGTTTAAACTCATAATCATCATCAACAAACCATCTAATATTTATTTAACATAATCTACATATCATCATCCATGACTTTTGTTGTTTAAAAATCCTAGTAAATCAAGAGGGTTTTTAATGTTTATTAGCCTTTTCAAAACAATACTTTAGCATGTTGTTTAAACAAGTTTATGCACTTACACCTTGATTACTACACATTTTAAGGTGATTACAACTTAAATAAAAATGTTTACTTCTCATAAAAATCATTCATATGTATAAAAATTATCTTTAAGTTGTAGTATTTTACATGGATGATGTAGGTGATGATCTTGTTTAGATTTAAACCTTATCACGTTTAAATCTTTATTTTTACACTAAATCACACAAGATCATCTCACTTTTATATCATAATATCAACATAAACAACTTCAACATACAATCTAACAATCACATAAGCATATAATCAACACAAAATAAACAATATTTAGTGTTATTATTATGTTGTGTTTTAGGGTTTTTGATGTATCTTCTCTTGATTTTCAAGATGATCAACTTATACACTAATAATCTAAGCATAAAAATAAGCTAGATTATGGAGGAGTTTAGCTTACAATGAGTGCACAAATATCTTGAAGATTTAGAAGGAAAAGAAGCTCCTTAAGAATCCCTAATGAGCTCCATCCATGCAAGCTTCTTTAGAGGTCTTTATTAGGCTTTAAATGGTATAAAATGTGGTGTTTTGTGGTGGCAAAATGGTGGCTTATGGTGGAGGTGGTGGAGCCGTGAGGTAGGGAAGAAAGGAAGGAAAAGATGTTGCAAATTTTTGAGGGAAAAAAATGATGAATTATTTTTGGAAGGTCATGATATATACATCTAATCTTTCAAGTCTTCCATCAAGTATCCAATACACCATACTTAAGATCTTAATGTTCAACCAAAATCAAGTGGGTGGGGCCCACATGGGGGAGGGTGGTTTAAGTGTAAATATTTATTATAACGTGTGTTTTTTATTAGATATTTAGGTAATTAGTTTAAGTATGGTGATTAGGGTTGATCTTGTATCATAAGCATAAGATTTGAGTTTAGTGTGTATTTACATGGTATTTAATCCACATGGTTCTCCAATATAAGTTTCGGATGACGGATACGTCGCTAGATTGCTCATCGTCGTAATATTCGCTAATAAACGGAACTATTTATTTAGTACCGGAAGCCTTTGTTTTCGACTACCACAACTAATATGGTGTCTAATTAGTGCATTTCCGATCCAAAAATATGTGTGACTAGTTCGCTAGACGAATATACGATGAGTTAGGATGGCCGATATGTCTTTCGTTCGACCGTTCGATCCATATCGGCACTTTTATGTTCCGCCGTCGAACTTTTCCGAAAGTTGTGATTCCGTGACCTCATGTTAGTTGAATGGATTCTGAGTTTCAAATAATGCTTAACTAGTTCACTAGATGCCCGGATGAGGCTATCGGCCACTAAAATATTCGTCATTTCGACAATCGACCGCTTTCCGGTCGAATTGTGCACTATTTGACGAATGACCGGAAACGATGTCTTTTGTGCATTTTTGCTATTCTCACATTATTTTAGAGCATTTAACATTGTTTTATTCTTATCTTGACATCCGGAATCCTCCGAATTAGTCTTGCGGACAAATCGACATTTGTCGCCTTTTTGGTCGAAACGGACAATTTTGCAATTTAGGCGTTATACCGGAAAGTTATGTATTATTGTAATAGTCGTTCTCAAATATGTGTTTTCACTTGTATATGGACTCAGGTATGGCATTAACATGCCGTTATTTCATGTCTTGATTTGTTTCAGCGGGTTTACCGACACAGTTAGTGTCACCGCAATTAGTGTGCCCAACACTTTCTATCAACACTTTTAGGGCATTGTTTTGGTCTGTTTCTCGTTGTAACGGAAACCCGTATTTGTTATGATCAGATTTACTTGTCCTAATGACGTATGACTCAGTTTCCTAATTGAATTACGATAAGGTGCATGAGATTATAATATGAAATTAGTGATTAAATTGTACAGAATTACCGGTTATTTGCCATTTGTCATAGTGTGGGGTTTAGTTTGTTTTAGGGTTTACGGTGAGTTTTCGGGTGGTGGTGGACTGGGGGTTTCATTGTTTGTTTTGGGTTTAGTTTAGTTGTATTCACATTGGTTCTTGGCCTAAAGTAGGTTTTCGCATGAACCTAATGTAACATCCGTCAAAAAAACGGATTTACCAAAACCGCTCCGTTTATCAACCGAACAGTCAGTCAAAATTTTCGTTTCGAATTAAATGTCCAAAACATTTTTAAACGATCCGTAATCAATTATTATACGCGAATATATATTTAGTTTTTGAAAAACTGTCAAAAATCGCAAAATAAAAATTAAATACATCTGCCGGGTTTCGAACCCGGGTCTGTACCGAGTCACTAAGTGACTTAACACCTCACACACAAACCACTGCGCCGCTTGTTATGTTTGATGAATATTAGAATCAGTTAATTGATATAGTGACTTTACGAATTCAAAACCGGCGCCCAAATCGTTTCAGTCGTCGGAATCCCGGAATTTCCGCGAATCTTAACTACGATTTACGTTATAACGTAAACCTTTAATCACATATCGGTTATAACCGATGTTTGAAGTCCGCGACCAAATTCAAAACCGCCGGAAAACTTGAATTGATAAACCCAGCCCAAAACCAGACCAAATACATCTTGTTTCTTCTATAAATTGACCCACAATCGTCTGCAAACCTTTTCGCTAAAAAATCACATCTTTTCACGGCGTAATTTTTCTCGCCGGAAGTTCCCTGCTCATCGCCGGAAAACCGACTTTCTTATTTCTGAACTTCACTGAATCCCCTAAACCTTTACCGAAGTTACCAATACTCTTTCCAAGATTTCCGGAGACTTGTTGCTGCCAGACACCCGTAGCCGGAGTTGGATTCTGTCGCCGGAGTTCTGCCGGAAAACAGAGGATCCAGTCGGTATAATCTCCGCTCAGTTTCTTTTCCTTTTTCACTTTTATCTTACCGAAATAAACTGTAAAACACTAATGAAACTTGATCAAAAGCTCGAACCAGTCAGACCCGATTTCTGGTTATTCGTTCAGTGAAGAAGATGAAGACTTGTTACCATATAAGTTTAATTAAAATCATGAAATTAATCGGGTTAGACACACAGTCCAGCGGTGGACTGTGTGCACATATAAAACGCAAAACGTCTCGAGTTCGATTCCCGTTTCACACACGTTGCCGTAATAAAAAAATCAAGTTTTTGTTTAACTGAACCGGATCGCCTTAGTTATATGTTAAGTATATTGATAACCAGAATAATAACCAAGTTAGACACACAGTCCAGCGGTGGACTGTGCGTTTGTTTATATCACTGGTCACGAGTTCGAGTCCGGTCTTCAGCACCGACTCGGACAATTATCTTTTCTTTTTAAATAAGGCAGAAAAGGAAATAACTAAATTGTCTTTAAGTATAATAAAAATCAAGTTATATAACATGTTGAACACACAGTCCAGCGGTGGACTGTGTGTTATATTAACCCACAGGTCCCGGGTTCGAGACCTGTGGTGTGCATGACCGTTTCGATTAAATTGTTTTTAAAATAAAAATGATTTTCGGTTTAAACTAATTAGTGTATATATATAATTAAAATCGGATATATAACGGGTTAGACACGTAGCTCAGTTGGTAGAGCTGCGTGCACGCGTACGAGAGGTCTCGGGTTCGAGCCTCACTCAGCGCACAATAAACTGTCAACGAACCGGTCAACGGTCAGGTCAATGGTCAACCGGCCGGTCAACGGTCAGAAAAATAATAATTTTTTTTATTTATTTTTATTTAATTATTTTAATTAAAAATCAATTATAAATACTTAAAAATAACATTTTTTTTAAGATTAGAAAATAGTTTCAAACTCACAAAAATACACCCAACAATCCTACTAAAATAGTTTAATAAAATCCGTTTACTCACCAAACCATAATGCGATTTATCTAGGTTAAATCTCACTCGTGGTTAAAACCACTTCGCGTGCATTCATCATCATCAACCGAACGCACCCACTGTGAGTGAATCTTACAATTCCCCTTTTTTTAAATTACACGTTTTGGGTGTGTCATGTGTTATGAATTAATTAATTTATTTATTTAAACTTGTGCCATACCACATCATGACTTAATCTTAGATTGATTTATTGTTGTGATTTATTTTCCGTTTGTCAAATTACATGAAACTCATACAATAAGCCCATCAGTTCCTCGTGGGAAACGAGTAGAACATCGCGTGCTTCAATTCAAATTCATTATTGTTCATGTGTGTTTTCATTGAGTTTATATTGTTTGTAGTTGTGTTATTCATATTATCATGTTTATGCAATTCATTCATCAGGCCCCTCAGTTCCTCGTGAGAGACGAGTTGAGCATCGCGTGCCTTTAATTGTTCCATTATTGTTCATGAGTGTTTTCATTTAACATCTTATGATTATTGACCAAGTTACATCTAATTTTACTCATGTTTGGTTGTGCACATTTTTCATAATCAATTTAAATAAATTGTTCAAATGTTTTCCATAGGATTCACTCGCCAACATTATGTTGATCCAAAAACCTTTTTACACATGATACAGGTGAACAGGTTGAAGCAAGGATAGCATAGGATTGCCTTAGAAGAGAACAAAGGAGTTAGATTGTTAGTTAGATCATGTTGTAGCAATCATTGTAAATTTTCATTTAATTTGTATTAATGAATATGAAACATTTAATAAATGTCATGAGCTTTGATGATAACCCAATCATGCCCCGATCACCTTATCCGCTGCGGGTCGGGGTGTGACAGATTGGTATCAGAGCCATGACTATAGGGATATAGGATAGGTTATTAGACCCTTAGAGCCTATACTATAGTCTGCCTAAAATATTAAATTGATTAAGTGGTTACATACAAACTTGTGATATTTATTTGTTTCATATTTGTTTACATTTCAGTCAAACATACATGCTCATATACATGTTCATTATACATATATACATATTCATTATACATATATCGATGTTCATGTGTTCAATTTATTTTCATACTCTCGTTATCCAAAGATTTTATGCAATTTTCAATTCTCATCAAAGTAAGTTCTGCGACGGGCATGTAGTAACTGGAAGGGTACAAGTACCGGTAGTCGGAACGTCCTGTCTAGGCTGGCATTCGTATAAATCCAATATAACGGACCAGTTTGCCTACCTGGGGACCAACGATGAGAGTACGAAGGACCTATTAGGCCAAAGCATGCCACACCAAACGTCGTTCGAACTAACCCTACTTTGAGGTGTCACCGTGTCTACACCTGGACACATTCCAAACATCACACGTTGTATACATATTTCTCGATTTTCACCGGGTTTTGTGTACGCAACCAGGCAGAAACCGTGCGAACCATATGAAAAACCGGTAATTCATGGGGGCCCACATGATTACATAAGGTAAAGTATGGCGGCATGACGGGCCTAACAGCGAGCAAAGCCAAAGACATCCTATGGATGTGGTATTTTTGTATGATTATTTTATGAATGTTCATCCCTAATGTGACCCATGATCTCAAAAGCATCCAACTCATACCCTTTTCAGGTATTCATTGTAGATGTCTTCTAACCTCGCCCGTAGGAAGATGAGAGCAGGAAAAGCCCGCGAACGCATGGCTACCTTAATCGCTCAACAAATGGCTGCTGTAATACCCAATATTGTAATCCAAGTTCAACAAGCACTTACCAATAATCCTGTCAATCAAGCAAACTAAAACATTTTCAACTCTTCCCCAAATACCACTAAATGCACCTACAAGCATTTCAAATCATGCGACCCTCCGAAATATAAAGGGACTGAAGGTGTCACCGCACTCCTCCATTGGGTTGAAGAAATGGAGAATACTTTTCTAAATTGCGATTGCCCTGATGATCGCAAAGTGCGTTATGCTACCGGTCGACTATATGGGATAGCACTTACTTGGTGGAACACAGAGAAGGCAAAACGAGGTGTTGAAGATGCTATGTCCCTAACTTGGAATGAATTGAAGGAAATCATGACCAGACGATTTTGTCCAAGGAGCGAAATCAAGAAGCTAGAAGATGAATTTTACTCATTGAAGCAAGTGGAAGGAGACCACACCACCTACAACAAAAGGTTCCTTGAATTACATCAAATGGTTCCCAACATGTTTACTCCCCTCTACCGTTTGATCGAGCACTACATTCGTGGTCTTCCGTCAAAGATTCAAGACCCTGTGATAAGTACCAAGCCTGCAACTTTGGAAGCAGCAATGGAGCTAGCAACAGAGCTCACCGAGAACCGAATCCGAAACAAAGACTTCAAGGAGGAGAAGAAGAAGGATAAAGAATCGACTGAAACCCCCGAATCCCCTTCTCAAACCGAATCCCCTTCTCAACCCGAATCCCCTTCTCAACCCAAACCTAAGAAAAGAAGAGTCAGGCGACTTTTCGCTGCGACCCAACGAAATCAACCCGTTTTTCACGCTATAACCCATCCGAGCTGTCCCAATCACCCAAGAGGCACCCAACTCAGCTTACCCAAATAAGAAACCATATCTTGGACCTCATCCTCGATGCAACCACTGTTTTTATCACCATCCCCTTACTTTACCTTGCCGGCTATGTACAACTTGTGGACGTTATGGTCATTTGAGCAATGTTTGTCGCACCTTTCAAGACCAAACCTTTTCCCCTACACAAAACATGGCCCAAACTTATCACCAACCCCAACACCCCATGTTCCCATATGCTCGAGCTTGCTTCAATTGTGGCGACCCTACCCACTTTAGAAACACATGCCCTCAATTGGTAAACGTTATCAACACTCAAGCCCAATCAAACCCAGTTAACCAAGTAAACCAAGAAAACCCAACCACTATGCCGCCAGCAAGAGGAAGAGTCTTCAATATCAACGCCAACCCTGTCGAAGATAATGACGGCCCAAACGAAGATACTCAGCTAGTCCTGTTCGCCGAAGATCCTGATTCAACTCCTATTGTTTAGTCTTTCTTTATCACATGTGTAGACTGTTAGAGAAATCATTGGATATTATATATTATATATTGTTTTCAGTATACGATTTTGCCGAGGCCGCAGCTCCCCATCCATCGAGGTTGAGTTTGATCCCCATTTTATTATGGGTTGATCAGGGTGTGCCCGCACGATCGGCTCCGTTTGTTGAGCCTTGATTGGTTACGTAATATTTATTCTCATTTCAGTACATGCAATATGCTCGGCTCCGTTTGATTGAGCCTTGAGTACACATATTTATTCTCATTTCAGTACATGCAATATGCTCGGCTCCGTTTGATTGAGCCTTGAGTACACAGATTTATTCTCATTTCCAGTTCATGCAATATGCTCGGCTCCGTTGGATTGAGCCTTGAGTACACAGATTTATTCACATTTCAAGTTCATGCAATACGCTCGGCTCCGTTTGATTGAGCCTTGAGCACACATACAATTTCATTATCAGTATCTTGTGGTTGTGGTGTTTGTAGTAGAGTCGCATCGAACTAACCATAACTTGCGGATAAAGTCAATGAAAATTTGACAAGGATATGGTGGATACGCCGATGGTACTTCCTATATATAAGTATTCTTGTCAAATGATCGGAGGCATTATCAGGCGGTTATGAGAGGTTCCATGCATAGGCTGTTTGTGTGGTTAAGTTATTCATATTCAGGACATGCAATATGTTCGGCTCCGTTTGATTGAGCCTTGAGCACACAATTTCAATTTCAGTACATTCAATATGTTCGGCTCCGTTTGATTGAGCCTTGAGCACACAATTTCAATTTCAGTACATTCAATATGTTCGGCTCCGTTTGATTGAGCCTTGAGCACACAATTTCATTTTCAGTACATGCAATACGATTGGCTCCGTTCGATTGAGCCTTGATCGCACAGATATGTTTCATTTCAGTAATTTATGTTTGTTGTATTGATTGTAGAGTTATAGGACTAATCATAATTCACTGTTAAAACCAATGAAAATTTGACAAGAATATGGTGGATACGCCGCTGGTACTTCCTATATATAAGTATTCTTGTCAAAGGATCAGAGGCATTAACGGATGGTTATGAGAAGTTCTATGTAGGATTTATTAGTTTCTTGGTAACCAATCATAACTTGTGGATAAAACTAATGAAAATTTGGCAAGAATATGGTGGATACGCCGCTGGTACTTCCTATATATAAGTATTCTTGCCAAAGGATCAGAGGCATTATCAGACGGTTATGAGAAGTTCCATGTAGGATTTATTATTGCCTTGGTTGGAATTTGTGATACATTTATATCATCATGTTATTTAAAGAGATTGGATTGTGTTCCATTTCTACATAAATTAACCTCTCCATCATAACAAACGAGAGAGGAACTTTCATCATTCAAACATATATGTTATCAGAATGTGGATTCAAATATTTGCTGTTGTGTTTATTCATGTTCAAATATTCGCTGATGTGTCTATTCATGTTCGAATTTTTGCTGTTGTGTTTATTCATGTTCAAATACTTGCTGTTGTGTTTATGCATGTTCAAATATTTGCCGATGTGTTCATTCATGTTCGAATATTTGCTGTTATGTTTATTCACGTTCAAATATTTGCTGATGTGTTCATTCATGTTTGGATATCAGCTGTTGTGTTTTTATTTATGTTCCATGTAGATTGTAGTGTTAGAAGTTTTGCCTTAGGATATAACCATATTTTTCCCAAACGTATCTAAACTCTTATGTATGATATCATTTTTAGAGAATCATTTCCTGATTATCAATATTCATACAGTAGGCAACAAAAAGCGATTCCTGAATAGGGTACTTAACCTTTACAAGGAACGTTACCGCCTCGAACAAAAACTTAAACCTTCATTTTTCTGAGCATACAACTGTCAAACAAAACGTCATCATCCTTTTTAGTCAAAATATATCATTATTCAAATTTCGGGACGAAATTTCTAAAAAGCAGGGGATACTGTAACATCCGTCAAAAAAACGGATTTACCAAAACCGCTCCGTTTATCAACCGAACAGTCAGTCAAAATTTCGTTTCGAATTAAATGTCCAAAACATTTTTAACGATCCGTAATCAATTATTATACGCGAATATATATTTAGTTTTTGAAAAACTGTCAAAAATCGCAAAATAAAAATTAAATACATCTGCCGGGTTTCGAACCCGGGTCTGTACCGAGTCACTAAGTGACTTAACACCTCACACACAAACCACTGCGCCGCTTGTTATGTTTGATGAATATTAGAATCAGTTAATTGATATAGTGACTTTACGAATTCAAAACCGGCGCCCAAATCGTTTCAGTCGTCGGAATCCCGGAATTTCCGCGAATCTTAACTACGATTTACGTTATAACGTAAACCTTTAATCACATATCGGTTATAACCGATGTTTGAAGTCCGCGACCAAATTCAAAACCGCCGGAAAACTTGAATTGATAAACCCAGCCCAAAACCAGACCAAATACATCTTGTTTCTTCTATAAATTGACCCACAATCGTCTGCAAACCTTTTCGCTAAAAAATCACATCTTTTCACGGCGTAATTTTTCTCGCCGGAAGTTCCCTGCTCATCGCCGGAAAACCGACTTTCTTATTTCTGAACTTCACTGAATCCCCTAAACCTTTACCGAAGTTACCAATACTCTTTCCAAGATTTCCGGAGACTTGTTGCTGCCAGACACCCGTAGCCGGAGTTGGATTCTGTCGCCGGAGTTCTGCCGGAAAACAGAGGATCCAGTCGGTATAATCTCCGCTCAGTTTCTTTTCCTTTTTCACTTTTATCTTACCGAAATAAACTGTAAAACACTAATGAAACTTGATCAAAAGCTCGAACCAGTCAGACCCGATTTCTGGTTATTCGTTCAGTGAAGAAGATGAAGACTTGTTACCATATAAGTTTAATTAAAATCATGAAATTAATCGGGTTAGACACACAGTCCAGCGGTGGACTGTGTGCACATATAAAACGCAAAACGTCTCGAGTTCGATTCCCGTTTCACACACGTTGCCGTAATAAAAAAATCAAGTTTTTGTTTAACTGAACCGGATCGCCTTAGTTATATGTTAAGTATATTGATAACCAGAATAATAACCAAGTTAGACACACAGTCCAGCGGTGGACTGTGCGTTTGTTTATATCACTGGTCACGAGTTCGAGTCCGGTCTTCAGCACCGACTCGGACAATTATCTTTTCTTTTTAAATAAGGCAGAAAAGGAAATAACTAAATTGTCTTTAAGTATAATAAAAATCAAGTTATATAACATGTTGAACACACAGTCCAGCGGTGGACTGTGTGTTATATTAACCCACAGGTCCCGGGTTCGAGACCTGTGGTGTGCATGACCGTTTCGATTAAATTGTTTTTAAAATAAAAATGATTTTTCGGTTTAAACTAATTAGTGTATATATATAATTAAAATCGGATATATAACGGTTAGACACGTAGCTCAGTTGGTAGAGCTGCGTGCACGCGTACGAGAGGTCTCGGGTTCGAGCCTCACTCAGCGCACAATAAACTGTCAACGAACCGGTCAACGGTCAGGTCAACGGTCAACCGGCCGGTCAACGGTCAGAAAAATAATAATTTTTTTTATTTATTTTTATTTAATTATTTTAATTAAAAATCAATTATAAATACTTAAAAATAACATTTTTTTTAAGATTAGAAAATAGTTTCAAACTCACAAAAATACACCCAACAATCCTACTAAAATAGTTTAATAAAATCCGTTTACTCACCAAACCATAATGCGATTTATCTAGGTTAAATCTCACTCGTGGTTAAAACCACTTCGCGTGCATTCATCATCATCAACCGAACGCACCCACTGTGAGTGAATCTTACAATTCCCCTTTTTTTAAATTACACGTTTTGGGGTGTGTCATGTGTTATGAATTAATTAATTTATTTATTTAAACTTGTGCCATACCACATCATGACTTAATCTTAGATTGATTTATTGTTGTGATTTATTTTCCGTTTGTCAAATTACATGAAACTCATACAATAAGCCCATCAGTTCCTCGTGGGAAACGAGTAGAACATCGCGTGCTTCAATTCAAATTCATTATTGTTCATGTGTGTTTTCATTGAGTTTATATTGTTTGTAGTTGTGTTATTCATATTATCATGTTTATGCAATTCATTCATCAGGCCCCTCAGTTCCTCGTGAGAGACGAGTTGAGCATCGCGTGCCTTTAATTGTTCCATTATTGTTCATGAGTGTTTTCATTTAACATCTTATGATTATTGACCAAGTTACATCTAATTTTACTCATGTTTGGTTGTGCACATTTTTCATAATCAATTTAAATAAATTGTTCAAATGTTTTCCATAGGATTCACTCGCCAACATTATGTTGATCCAAAAACCTTTTTACACATGATACAGGTGAACAGGTTGAAGCAAGGATAGCATAGGATTGCCTTAGAAGAGAACAAAGGAGTTAGATTGTTAGTTAGATCATGTTGTAGCAATCATTGTAAATTTTCATTTAATTTGTATTAATGAATATGAAACATTTAATAAATGTCATGAGCTTTGATGATAACCCAATCATGCCCCGAT
Organism: Scalesia atractyloides; assembly: GCA_947069175.1. Taxonomy (NCBI): domain Eukaryota; kingdom Viridiplantae; phylum Streptophyta; class Magnoliopsida; order Asterales; family Asteraceae; genus Scalesia; species Scalesia atractyloides. The sequence goes on along the minus strand of CAMTDV010000007.1, from coordinate 54,473,698 downwards.
CACCTTATCCGCTGCGGGTCGGGGTGTGACACCTAACACATACATACATACATACATACATACATACTATAGGTCCACCTGTGGAAGGAGTTAAACCTATTCCTTGTTCATATAACATACAAACGAGTGCGGAATCCAAGTGTGCATGCAACCAAAGCAAAGTAAGTACACGGGGTAACCAAAGATTCACTATCTTGATTAACAAATGAGAACAAGTACAAACATATACAAACAATGCTCATACGACTCAAACAAGCTTCCTGTGTTCTTGTGTCTTCGTCTTCACCAGAAATGCTAACTTAGAGATCCCAACAAAAGATCAATTCGCTAGCTGGTTCCTCTCACACGATCAGTCTGGTTCAGCAACCTTTACTGAGAGGTGCATGTCTGCTTATATAGTGTCCATGCTAGTCGTTCGTACAAGGCACGATACTAGACATACGGAACACACTATTACACACGAGGCACAGCTCCAGAGATTCTTGTACGAGGCAACTGGTTCGTACAGAGCACTTTGCTCGTACGAACCAAGTAACACACTTGTTACTATGATTCACTCGTATGGGGCATGTGGTTCGTAGAAGCACTATGCTCGTATGGAGCAATCTGTTCGCACAGAATGCTTACTCTGGAGAACGTTTCGCAGACATGACGTACACAAGACTTATCAGTATGCACACTTGCAACTTTTTAACACAGACAACTAAGATGTCGTTCTAAACCAAGATAGAAGGATATCTTGATCTGGTCGACATGAACAAACTTATACAGAATGAGCAAAGACCATACAATTACAAATGTAACTAAGAACAAGCGACAGAGACAAAAGTGTATCAACAAACTCCCCCTTGGATGTTGCTTGGTCTTCAGTCTTCGGTCTTTGGTCTTTATATGTTGGTCTTCACATTGAATGGCTTGGAGTATCAACAAACTCCCCTTGAAGATCTGCTATCCACTGATAGAGCATCAGGTCTTCGAACTTCTAAGAAGCTTCAAATCTTTCTTGTTTCCTCTTCTGACTTGTTAGAGTTCTTCGTTACTGGTCTTTGTTTATGTGCTTTTTGTATTAATCTGTACTCAATAGACAGATATAATTAGAACACAAATTTATCAGGGAGTACACACGAAAAACTTATCATAATTTCTCCGTATGATTGTATTCCCTGAACGAGATACACTCACTCGTTATGAATTCCAGCATCTGATTTGAGAAAAACAAGTGACCAAGTCAATCAAATGACTAGGTTCATTCATATGAGATACACACACTCGAACGAAATTCAGATTTTGATATTCTTTGATGGATTACTTATTGCAAGATATTACTTGATGAAATTGTGATATCAAACAAGTGGTTTTCTGGCGTATCTTGGTAGAAAACTTTTGAGTCTCAACTTTGGCTAACTTTCAAAAGTAATATTTCTAAGCAACTAAGTAAACTAAACTTAAAAGCAAATATTTACAGATAAACTATTTATCTTTTGAACAATTTTTTTTGAATTTCAAGGTAAGAGAATCATACCAGCTATTTTAATCTTTGTCAAAAACGATATTTGGTTTAAACTTCAAAATTAAGCAGATAAGTATTCAACTGTGACTATCGGTATTGTTGTCCATGTAAGCTCAAACTTATCAGATGTAATCATGATTAGGAGATATGATTAAGGTATGAATTATACTTACTAGCCACTATTCAACCACATCACGACACATTCCCGTATCAAGATATGCACGAGAGAAAATCTTACCTGTGAGTATATTGCTTTATCATCTGTTTTGACGTATATATATGATGTGAGATACTCACTTATTTTGATTGAAAACAAGCCCTATGTGATTAAATCACTTATTGATGAGGAACTTGATTTTCATATGCATGCAGGGCACAGTAGTAAGTCCGTGAACAGGTTAGTACCATCGTACCGACAGAGAGACGAACTTAGCTCCCGCATGAAGCTTGTGATATTTTATCACTTATTTTGAGGATGTGATATTTTTATCACTTATTGATGGTCGTATGCAGTATGTACACGTATGTATGGTATCATGGAAGTTCTAGACTTGCGCCACCGTTATTTTTTGGTAAAAGATTCAACCATGATACCCAGATGATAAGCAAGGATAAAGACCGTATATCTCAGAACCTCAATACTCTATCAAACGAAATTTCGGTACCAAGACCATATTCTAATGAATGGTTCCTACCTGGCCTTCTGTCTGTTAAGTTTATATCAGCCTGTACATTTTAGTCTGATTGTGAGCCTATCGATGCATCATAAGTAAAACTACTTATCGATCTTCTTTCTATGCTTTTGACCATTTCTGACAGATTTACCGGTGTATTTTATCATCTTCAACTTATCCAAGAAACTCAATTTTTGGGTTTTCTATTGTTTTTGTGTTTTTCTGAAATTTTCTCCCCCTTAAATAAAGAAGGTAAGTAAACAAAAGACATATTTTTGTATTTTCTTGAAAATTTCTCCCCCTAAAATATAAAACAGAAAATCTTTTGTAGTTTTAGATTTTTAGAAAAATATGAATAATTAGCCATGGTTGAGTTACTCGGTTTTCACCTTGATGCTATTGACCAAAAGTAGATAATCAAAACGTGATTTATCAAAGGCTTTGGTAAAAAGGTCAGCACGTTGGTGATCAGTGTGGATTTTAACAACATCGATAAGTTTCTTTTCATAACAATCACGTATGAAATAATACTTAATCTCAATGTGTTTTGTTTTTTAGTGCTGTACAGGATTCCGAGTGATCTGTAAAGCAGCTTCGTTATCAACAAAAATAGGAGTAGTTAGAAATTCAAAAACGTAGTCGCGCATTTGCTGTTGAATCCATAGAACCTGAGAACAGCAACTAGAAGCTGAAATATACTCAGCCTCACATGTTGATGTAGCTACACAAGTCTGCTTCTTGCATTGCCACGTGATTAGGCGGTTTCCCAAGAACTGACATCCTCTGTTGTTGACTTTGCATCTATTTTGCAACCGCCATGATTAGAATCACTGAATGCTGTCAGATCAAAGTTATCATCCTTAGGGTACCATAGACCAGTGTCAGGGCGACCCTTCAAATAACGAAAGATCCTTTTCACAGCCATCAAATGAGAAACTTTCGGACTAGACTGATAACGTGCCAAAAGACATGTTGGGTACATTATGTCGGGTTTTGAAGCAGTAAGATACATGAGAGATCCGATCATTGCACGATAGAGAGATGGTTCTACATGTGAGTAATCCCATGATTCTGAGCTAATGGAGTTCCCAAAGGCTTTGAGTCGTCCATCTGAAATCGCTTGAGAATATCTACGACGTACTTGGTTTGATGGATAAAATTCCCTTCCTTTGATTGTTGAACCTGCAAACCTAAAAAGAAAGTCATTTCTCCCATAGCGCTCATCTCGAACTGCTCCTACATAACCTGTTCGAATTCTTTGCACATTCGAGTGTTAGGAGACCCAAAAATAATATCATCAACATAAACCTGCACTAACAGCAAATCCTCATTCCTTTCCTTGAGGAAGAGAGTACAGTTGATCAGGCCTCGTCGAAAACCATTCTTCAACAGATAGGTAGACAACGTTTCATACCAAGCCCTCGGAGCTTGATGAAGACCATATAACGCCTTGTTGAGAAGACAAACCTTGTCAGGATGGATTGGATCTTCAAAACCTGGCGGTTGCTCAACATATACTTCTTCTTCAACCACACCATGAAGAAATGTACTCTTCACATCCATCTGATAAACGGTGAACTTCTTGTAGGACGCATAAGCCAAAAAGATTCTTATGGCCTCAAGTCGTGCAACCGGTGCATAAACTTCATTGTAATCAATGCCTTAGACCTGATTAAAACCTTGAACAACCAATCGCGCTTTGTTTCTCACAACGACACCTCGGTCATCCTTCTTGCACTTGTACACCCATCGTGTACCAATCTTCTTATAGTTGTTAGGCCGGTCAACCAATTTCCAGACGCCTAACTTCTAAAACTACTGAAGTTCTTCCTGCATAGATTCAACCCAAGAGTCTTCTTTCATTGCCTCCTTCCAAGATTTTGGTTCTACTTGGCACACATAGCAGGCAAAAGACCAATCATTCTGACCACCAGATTCCCTGATTTCCGAATACAATCCAGCACTCTGGTTGTTTCGAAGCTGATTACGAGTCTGCACACCACTCTGGACATCTCCAATAATATTCTCCTGAGAATGGGTATTATGAATTCGAGTCTCTGGAACATCAGGAACACGAGAGTTTATACCCAAATTGTTGATATTCAGATCAATAGTTAAATCAAGAGCTGGATTGGATGAGGATGTAGATGCATGACCTTCAGTCGTCCCTTGAGGTTGAATATTTGACGTACCATCCGAAAATCCAGGAACCACACCCGAGGCAGCTTCATTAGCATCATGAAACTCATCGTCTTCGGATGAAACATTATAATCCACAGCGTCTTCGAATTCCTCATTTTGAACAAGATTGTTAACCGAAGTCGACACTTGAGGGTTAACAATAATTGGTCGAACTAATGACGAGTCAACTGCTGTTGCATCATCAAAAGTTGGCAGATTAAAGGAGTCAAACAGCCCATCGTAGTCAAACATCCAAGGAGCACCCGGAGCTCTAACTGCTTCTGTATATCTCTGAACCTTGACTCACCCCATTCTTCAATCTTCTTTGAAGACAAATTCCACACCCTGAAATTCGGAGTAGCATATCCAAGGAAGAAACCTTCGATAGCCTTTGGACCAAACTTTCCATGTGGGTCTATCATAGTGCATGGAGCTCCAAAAGGTTCTAAGAAAGAGATATCCGGTTTCCTTTTATGTAACAACTCAAAGCATGTTTTCCCATGTCTCTTCACCGTCAGAACTTTATTCATCGTGTAGCATGCAGTAGCAACAGCTTCTCCCCAAAATTGAACTAGAAGTTCTAATTCTACTAACATGGTTCTTGCAGTTTCAATAAGAGTTCGATTCTTCCTCTCAGCGACACCATTCTGTTGTGGAGTGTAGCGAGAACTGTACTCATGTAGAATACCCTTTGAGGAGCAGTACTCATCCATAACTTGATTCTTGAATTCGTGCCATTGTCGCTTCTGATTCTCCTTACTTTCAGATTGTACAAATTCTCTAACAGAGTCAGGAGATTCTTGAGGATATTAGGAACTTCACTCTTGTGTGCTAACATGTTTACCCATGAAAATCTGAAATAGTCATCAGTAACTACCAGGCAATAAGAATCACCAAATGTTGTCTTGTGTTTCATAGGTCCAAAGAGGTCCATATGAAGACGTTCCAGTGGCATATTCACAGAGTTGATCTTTTTCACGGGATGGGACTTTCTCGCTTGCTTTCCCTTTTGGCATGATACACAAACATCTTGAAGATGAAAATTCTTGACTGGTACACCATTCACTAGATTGTTCTTCACCAAATAGTTTATTTTCCTCAGGTGAATGTGTCCTATACATCTGTGCCAAGAGATTGATTCTTTCTCGGTGGCTTGGGAGACAAAACATGTGACTTGTGCAGATGTTGTAATAGCTGGCTCACATCAAGAATATACAAGTCGTTAATTCTTGGATCCGACAGAAGAATCCATTCCTTGGGGATCTTGAATCCAGGCTTCAGCACATAACATCTGGTATCATCAAAATGTACCGTGAACTTCTTGTCGCAGATTTGAGAAATGCTAAGAAGATTGTGATCAATTTGCCACACATAATTGATCTTGTCGAAGCTCACAACACCATTGGAGACCATTCCTTCTCCAGTGATGTATCCACCTTTGTTTCCAGCAAAAGCAACATAACCACCCCTAATGCTTTTCACATCATATAGGAGCCGCAAGTCGCCCGTCATGTGCCTTGATGCTCCACTGTCAACAATCCAATGAGTGTTTACAGTTCCTCCTGGAACACCCTGCACATTTCACAAACAAGATTAGTTTGAGATGGGGACCCAAGCCTTAGTGGTCTTGGGTCGTCCCTTATCATCAAGAAATGTGATCTCAATTTCTTGATGATTGTCAAACTGAGTCCCTCCTCTTGAGCCATTACCAGTCTTCTGTTTCCAAGATCCTTGTTTATTACCAGATTTAACAGTTTCTGGTTTTATTGACTTTGAAGATCTTGGATTCTTTTCTGAAGTATCCGGTTTAAAAGCTTTTTCAATTGCTTTTACTTGTTTATGTTTTTGTTTCTCCTTTTGATCTTTAACAATTCGTTTATCTTGTGTTAGAGAGACAGATCTACGTTGGCAAGTTGGTTCATGAGGGGTTTTCTCTACAAATCTTGATTTGGTTGGATTTTACAATCTTTTATAATGTGGCCAAATTCTCCACATTTGAAACATGTTCTCCTTTCAACAAAACTAGGAGATCGTGTTTCTCGGCTTGATGTTGAACTTGTGGGTCTTGAGGTACTTAGTTCATTTTCATTACATCTTGGTCAATTTGTTGGTAGTCTTCGTTTGTCAAATTGATGTTTCCTATTTGTACTGCAACTAAACCACAATAAGCACTGACCATGGTATTTAGAAGTTCCATATGTTCATGTGCAACTTCTACGTTGACTTTAGAGAGATTTGACTCATCAAGTTTGACAGTGTTGGGATTTGCAGTTTGACAGTTGTTTCCATAAAAAGCTTGTTGAGGAGCTTGATGCGCTAAATCTCTTGGCTGTGGAAGAAAGGCTTTCGGATCAAAGCTTTTTCCATAGGCTTGAGTACTTGAGTCCGCAGACTGACTTGATTGAACAGGTTGTGGTGGGAAGGGGTTCACGTTTGACACAAACGCGATTTGCAGCTTCGGTTGTTGGCTTGAGTTTGTACCTGCATTAATACCTCCAAAATACATCTCAGGGTTTTGTGGAACAGTGACTCGTTGTGCTTTCCAGAGCTCTTATTCATTCTTGTTCTCCAGTTTCAGCACAAATTCATAAATACTTATTGAGTCCAAAACACCTGTATGTTTTAATAGATAAATAAAATTGACCCCATTTTGGTGGTAAAGCATCAGAAAATTGCATCACAATTTCTTGTGGTGCTACCAACACTTTGTAAGAGTACATCTCGCTGAGCAAATGATAAAATCGTGTGGTCATATCATTTAAAGTTTCATTCTCCATGAACATGAAACCTTCAAACTCTTTTTTGAGCAGATCATGCCGAATCTTCCTGGTAGCAGCGTTATTTCACCTCTTACTTCCAAAGTGTCCCACAAATTTTTCATTGTAGTACAATACACAAACTGATGATAAAATGTCTTTATGAAGAGCTTGTGTGAAGATAACAAACGCCTTCTTTTCTAGATCATAAGCTTTCTTGTCGTTTTCATCTAGATTGGCCAATGAGGTTTGATTTGATCCAGCTTCTTCAAGTGATTCATTGTAGGGTGTAGTAAAACACGTCCATAGTTCTGTATTCTGTCCAAGGACGTATGTATGAAAACGACTTTTCCACAAAGGATAATCGTTCATATGATTTAGTTTGGGCGGACGGTTATTACTCCCTGTTTCACTTTCACTCATTAACAGAGTTTGGATGCTTTGATTCTGATTGCAACACACGCCCACTGATTTGCAGAGATCATTGTTGTATGCTGAGGCATCAAAGACTTAACCCATGATGTTGCGGAGCTTTGCAAAGACTCTTGATTTGAGCTTGAACTACTCCAATCCCACGGGTTAGAACTCATTATATTTTCTAGTTTTATAAAAATCTAAAGGTTTTAAAGTTTCAAAATAACAATTACCTTTTAAAAATTCACAATTTTGAAAATATGACAAATTCTGAAAAGCACAAAGCTTTGAAAAACACGAAAATCCAACAGTAACGAAGGTTATTCGTACGAACCAATGTTCGTGCGGATAAAAACCTCTTTCGTACGAGAAACAATATGCTTCGTACGGATGAGACCTTCATGCAAACCAAGTTGTTTCGTGCGGATGAATTGTCTTTCGTACGAACGACTTCTCCTTCGTACGAACCACTAAAGTCGCACAGACTGTTTTGTCAGTGTTTCTCAGAGGAATCTTTTCAGAGATAGTTTGGTGAAAATTTTCCTTTCTTGTACAGACCTGTTTTTTCGAAAATACCTGCTGTCTTACCCAGATATAGTTAAAACACAAATATTCTCAGTCTTAACAGTCACAACAGTCCAGATTTAGGTCCAACAATGTCAGAAAGATTTGTCAACCCTACCAAACTAATCAGTTTGAAATTTCTGCAGAACTTCTTCTTCAAGTGTGTTCTTCAGAAAAAATTTTACCATAAAAATTTTCTGCATGCAACAGATTTTAACCAAGTTTTAAAGTTAGTTTACTATCCAAAACTTAAGTTTTCTGCTGGAGATTCAAGAACACTTCAGAAATCTTCAAACGAGCTCAGACACAACTAAGCTTGGTTTTGAACAAGGAAAGAGCCAAAGCTCTGATACCACTTGTAGGTCCACCTACGGAAGGAGTTAAACCTATTCCTTGTTCATATAACATACACACGAGTGCGGAATCCAAGTGTGCATGCAACCAAAGCAAAGTAAGAACACGGGGTAACCAAAGATTCACTATCTTGATTAACGAATGAGAACAAGTACAAACATATACAAGCAATGCTCATACGACTCAAACAAGTTGCCTGTGTTCTTGTGTCTTCGTCTTCACCAGAAATGCTAACCTAGAGATCCCACCAAAAGATTAGTTCGCTAGCTGGTTCCTCTCACACGGTCAGTCTGGTTCAGTAACCTTTACTGAGAGGTGCATGTCTGCTTATATAGTGTCCATGCTAGTCGTTCCTACGAGGCACGATACTAGACATACGGAACACACTATTACACACGAGGCACAACTCAAGAGATTCTTGTACGAGGCAACTGGTTCGTACGGAGCACTTTGCTCGTACGAACCAAGTAACACACTTGTTACTATGATTCGCTCGTATGGGGCATGTGGTTCATACGAAGCACTATGCTCGTACGGAGCAATCTGTTCGCACAGAATGCTTACTCTGGAGAATGTGTCGCAGACATGACGTACACAAGACTTATCAGTATGCACACTTGCAACTGTTTAACACAGACAACTTAGATGTCGTACTAAACCAAGATAGAATGATATCTTGATCTGGTCGACATGACCAAACTTATACAGACACTTGAGCAAAGACCATACAATTACAAATGTAACTAAGAATAAGCGACAGACACAAAAGTGTATCAACACATACATACATACATACATATATACATACATACATACATACACACACACACACATACATACATACATACATACATACACACACATACATATATATATATATATGTATGGGAGGGTTATCTTGAGAATGCTAAATATTGCGAGAACCGTGAGAATGAATGTAAAAACCAATCAAAACCAATTTATTTAATACAACCCTTATTGTAATTAAAATACAATATTAAAAAAGAATTTACAACATCAAATAATTCAATTTCTCTATCAAAATCACTCTTATTAGTTTTTTACACATGTGTAAAATACCAAATTACACATGTGTAAATTTTCTTTATTTACGAATTCACGTAAATTTAAACGTGTAAATTTAATTTCTAACATCGTAATCGAATAATAATGACAAGTGTGAAAAAATTGAATTTGAAATGTTTTTGACCAAATTTTCGTGGTTTTTCATTCGTTCTCACGGTTCTCACAATAATTAGCATTCTTTATATATATGTATATATATATATATACATATATATTAGGATCCTGTAAAAAGGACATTTTTCGTGAGAAGTGTGAAAAGGCATAATAATTGACATGTAGGCATCATGTTTTGGACATGGGCATAATGTTTTGGGTTGTTTTAGCAATAAAAACACAATAAATAACAATTTAAGACATAATGCAATGAATTATTGGCTTAAATTTTAAAAACATCATGCCAAAAACGTTAAGTATTGTGTTTTTAGTGTTAAGTAGTGTGTTTTAGTTGTATTTTAAATTTCACAACCATAATACATTGCATTGCGTTTAAATTGTTATGTTTGGTGTATTTCTTGGCAAAACAATCCAAAACATCATGCCTAAGTCAAAAACATGATGCCTACATGGCAATTTCTATGCCCTCTCACACTTCTCACGAAAAAAAAATCTTTTTACAGGAACCTCACCCTATATATAGGATCAAGATCATTTCAGAACTCTTAAATATTTTAGAACTTTTAGAACATAATTACTCTTAGATCATTTGATCAATGGTTTAAAATAATAATGGCATTATTTTAATTGAAAGAACATTAAGTGACATTTTAATAGAGAGAAGAAGATATTTTGGAAGATTCAAACAAATTAGTTCCTAACTTATCTCATTTATCTCTAATGCTCATGGCCTCATGAAGATCTCTGAGTCCTTCTCAGATACTGTTTTCTCACAAATTCTTTGGTGCCAACAAGTCTCTAAGATGATGATGGTATGCTAACTTTTTTAGATATATTATTAGTTATTTGGTATTTGTTTTTTCGTTGTTCTATCCACTCCACTTTTAGAGATATGCATCCTAGATGAAACTCCATCTGGTTCTTTTACTTATGAGTTTGGGAATATGTGTTTTCGATTAAATCAATATAGGTTTGAGCTTTCCTTTTAATTCTTTTTCAAATTATTCAATTGTATCTCCAAGTTGATCTTTTTAATCTAAATTCTAGTTAACAAAGATTAAATCGTAATTAATTTTATTTTTCTTTATTATTTTTAGTTATGATGATCCTATATGTAAATAGTTTAGCTAAATATATAGAAGAGTAAATGATTAACTTATACATATGTAAATACTTAACTATGTCTAAGACAGGGTTACACACAAATGATCATTGGATTCTAATTTAGTTATTAGGTAACAATTGAATATGCATCTTTTATATAAAAGTTATTTAAATTAATCAAATATTTATTTTTGCATTCATGACAAATTGTGCTATGGAAATACTTTAAAAATCAATGGAGAAGAAAGAGCCGAGTGAAATTGCATGTGTAGATTGAAAACAACTATATAATTTTTTCGCTAGTTTTAAATGTGTATGTATGTGTAAGCATTTATTTTCCTACATATGTGTAAACCATCTCTACACATATTGTAAGTGCATATTTGAATTATGTATTTGAGCTAAGTACATCTTTTCAACTTTTTTTGTTATATGGATTATCAATTTGGAGAAATGTGTAAGCATTTATTTTCTTACATAAGTGTAAAACATCTATGTACATATGTGTAAGTGTAGATTTGAATTATGTATTTGAGCTAAGTATATTTTTTTCATTATGTACATATGTGTAAGTGTAGATTTGGATTATGTATTTGAGCTAAGTATATTTTTTCATTTGCTTTTGTTATATTGACGATAAATGTGAAGATCGGATGATTTGTATAAAGATTTACATCTGTGTAAATGAATGATTAGTTTGAAAATTAGGTAATTGGCATCAAGTTTACATATATGTAAATCATATACTTACATATATGTAAATAGTGGTTTAGTTTGAAAAAAGGATTATTGATGAATTTTATGTGTACATATATAGACGCTCATCTTTGAATAAACTGATTACTAAGTAAAAAAGTTACATATATGTAAATAGTAAACATACGAAGAACATATATATACACATAGATAACACTCGATCGGTTTTGCTCTTTAATCACTTTGAAGAAATGAGAATCATGTAAATGTTTAACTAAAATCTTAATATATTTGTAATTGTCTAAATTTTCGGAGATAAGTTAGAAAAAGAGGGCAAATTAATTAGTCAATTAATAGTAAAGAGAAGCAAATTCAAGGAATACGATTTATACCATTTTTTTTATATTTTTTATTTTTTGTTTAGTTTTTAAGATAAAAAAAATTAGTGATTCATATTGATTCTTCACGTTTTTCTAAAAAGTGAGGTTCTGAAAAGAATATTATATATATATATATACTTTAAAAACCAACTCCCTCCCTCTCGCTATTCATCCTAGCAATGATGTGACGTCATATGACGCCTTTTTTTTTTCCTATTTACCTATTTTTCCTTTCGTTTACGTCCCTGAACTTTAATAAAAATATCATACAACTCATAAACTTCAATAAGTTACTTTTGCCCGTACCTTGACGAGTGCTCTGCGTGCCAGTACACGACTGATACCGCCACAACATGCAAAGTAAAATCCTAAAGCTATCGTACAGTTCATAAACTTCAATAAAGTTACTTTTTCTCGTTCCTTGAAAAACACTGCATATTGATACTTCTGCGACACACAAGGTGTGTTTTTCCATTTACACCATTACGTTGGCTAATATACATGTTTTGTCCATCTAATTTAACTTTGCTAATATACATGTTTAGTTTAGTCCATCTAGTTTAACTTTGCTAATATACATGTTTAGTCCAATAAAGTCCTTTTTTTTACTTAGTTAATTTTAAAATTATATATATTTACTTTAACTTTATTACTATACATATTTAGTCACTTTACATGTTTTTAGTATTTGAATTTTAATTTAAAGTTTTTTTGTTGTTGGTAACCTGAGGAACCAACCGTGCTCTGGGCTGGCTCTAAGAATTACTAGTGATTATTATTCAATGACATGGACACAAGTGTAAATACAGGATGGTTTGACTAAAATAACCATAAACATGTTCCCATTCCGGCTGACTTAGTCGTCTCCTCCACCCAAGCTGTATTTCCTCCATAAATGACCCTGGTATCCACATCCACCTGCACAACTTTCACAAAGAAAAAGGTCCAAATATTTTACTTTTTTCATGTCCAACAAATTTCAGTCAAACAAAAGAACAAGAATCAGTCTTTTGCTGATCCAACCCTCCATATAAACTCAACATCATCATCACCAGGATTCAAAGATCATCACAAGATTTTTCATATCCCAAAGGAGGAAGCATGGGTTGTTGCTTTTCTTCTTCTTCTTCAACTATTCAGAACCCTGATTCCACTGGCAATCTGAGTTCAGGTATAAAGATGAAATCTTTCTTCTTTTTTCTCATAGATTATGTGATTTCATTTGTGGGTTTTGGATCTTTTTTGTCAAATTTGTTTGCTTTATCATTCATCTGATTTTTCTTTATTTCTTTATGTTCTTGAAATTGATGTTTCTGCTGACTTTTCTATTATCAAATTTGAATTGTTGGGTTTTAATCTTTTTTTATATCTTTGATACAGAATCTTACTTCAAGGAACACCTGAAATTCTGTTTCTTTATTTATTTGTTAATTATTTATTTACTCTTTTATATACAACAACAACAACCAAACTCATTAAATCTCACAAACATCAAAGCGATCGATAGAGTCTAGGAGGGTGAGATGTACTCAAACCTTGCCTCCGTCCCAAGAGATAGAGAGGTTGTTTCCAGTGAGACCCACGGCTCCAAAGATCACACCAGACAACTAAAGTATATTATAATTAAAATGGACCATGAGAATGAGAAGTAAATATATGGTACAAATAGACAAAATCATAGCACCCTATAAATTTTGCTACCAAAAACTAACTTACGTAAATCCCACCTAACATGTATGCAAATATAGGATCCAATGACACTCGTAAGACGAAAACGGTCCCCTCCCTAGAAGTCCTTAACCTTAACCTTACGTCTTCAAGAACTTCTATCATGTTCTCAGAGAGGTGCAACCCTATTAAATCTAGCCTAATCCGCTCATTCCAAGTCAATTTTGGTCTGCCTCTACTCCTCCTCCCCTCCACAATGAGGTTTTCCACCGCTCTAACCGGCTCTGACCTATGCCTCCTCTTCACATGCCCAAACCATCTCAATCTCCCTTCCTTTATCTCATCTGATATACTAGCTACTCCAAACCTTGCCCTAAAAACCTCATTTCTTATCCGGTCTAACCTTGTGTGTCCACACATCCACCTTAGCATCCTCATCTCTGCCACCTCCATCTTACGAGCTTGTGTTTTCTTGATACCCCAACAGTCTGTCCCGTCCAACATAGCAAGTCTAATAGCAACCTTATAAAATTTCCCCTTTAATTTCGTTGGAAACCTCCTGTCACAGAAAACCCCCACGACTGCTCGTCACCTACACCACCCAACCTGAATGCGATGTAATACGTCACTATCTATCTCCCCATCCCTTTGTAAAAAGGATCCTATGAATTACAGTTTATGCTCTTGGAATTTTTTTCTGTTGACTTTAGCCAAACTTCTATGTTTTCATGTAACTATGACCATATAAATCTAATCTCATGTTTGTATTGTTTTTATGTAACAACAGCCATTTCACAGATCACCATCAACAGTACTACAATAAATTCATCATCAGGAGCAAGCAAACTATCCCATGACAGCCAGTTTTCGGCGGCAAGTGGCGGCGATGAGGCGGGACCCGGCGGCCTGATCCTGCCTCATCCCAATCTTAGGGTGTTTAGCTTTGCAGAACTCAAAACCGCCACTCGAAACTTTCGAAGCGATACGGTTTTAGGTGAAGGCGGTTTTGGGAAGGTTCATAAAGGCTGGCTTGAAGACAAATCCAGTTCGAAAAGTAATGTAATTGCTGTTAAGAAATTGAATTCTGAGAGCATGCAAGGATTGCAAGAGTGGCAGGTAATTCTGTTAGACTGTTACAAACACGATTTGTGATAATTTCGACTTCTTTAATTGTAAATGTGTTGATTTGGGTTGTGTTTGATCTTAAACGTGTTGTATAACAAAAGTTTGCTGAGCTGGTCAAACACGCTAAAGGATTTCCAAAATCTGCATTTAAGGCACATATCTCTTTCTAATAATTCGCCTATTAATTGTTTATAGAAAAAGTAAAGAAAGAAAGAAAAAGTGTTTTATGGTTCAGACCGACCTGACATGACCCGACCCATACCAGAAAACACCTCTAATGTGCAGATTATTTTTCTAACACTTTTTGTATCAGAATTATCATGTTTGTCACTTATAAGAAATGAAAAAAAAAAAGTGTTTGTGGGTAAACTGACATGACTCACACACCTCTAATGTGCATAGGATATATTGTAACAATATTCCTTTTGTATAATAAGTATCATGTTAATCATTTATTAAAAGGTAAAAAAGAACAAAAAAGTGTTTGTGGGTCAAACCGACCCGGCCATACTAAAAAACACCTCGAATGTGCCATATATAATTTTAACAACATAGATTTTGCGTCATAATTATCATATTGATCATTTATATAGAAAGGTAACAAAAAGAACGAAAAAGTGTTTGTGGGTCAAACCAACCTGGCCCGTACTGAAAAAGGTTTGGATGTTAATACTCATGAATTTCATGTTTCATTCGAGCAGGCGGAGGTGGATTTTCTAGGAAGACTTTCGCACCCTAACCTCGTTAAACTATTGGGATATTGTTACGAGGGTACCGAGTTGCTACTGGTATACGAGTTTATGCAAAAAGGGAGCTTGGAAAACCATCTGTTTGGAAGTAAGAACTTTTACAAACGGTGAAAAATAAACACATGCTCATAAAAGTATCAAATTTTTTTATTATGATATAAATGAACGTATCTAATTGTGCAGGAGGGTCCACGGTTCAGTCACTTCCGTGGGATCTAAGGCTCAAGATTTCAATAGGAGCAGCTCGGGGGCTTGCGTTTTTGCACACTTCAGAGAAACAAGTTATTTATCGAGATTTTAAAGCGTCCAACATTTTGCTTGACGGCGTAGGTTGAGTTACTAATGTACTTAGATTATGAATCGGGTCGTGTTTTTCTTTTTTAATGACCTTTTTAATCCTTGTTTTAGCCAGTCTTATAATGCAAAGATATCTGACTTTGGGCTCGCTAAAGTTGGCCCGTCGGCTAGTCAGTCGCACGTAACGACACGGGTCATGGGAACTTATGGCTATGCTGCTCCAGAGTATGTATCCACAGGTAATATGAGTCCCTTAAACTTAAGAACCTCACCACATGGTCCATAATTTATGGTTGTGAATTTATGACACTCCTCGAACCTAATACGAAATTCGTGGAACCTGCAATCATGTTTAACTACATAGGTTAGATTCAGGTTGACTTGGCGGGTTCGCAGGTTGATCTGTTTGTCCCGTCTATTATTTTAAATGTGTTTTTATGTTACAACTTAAAATGGTTGTGTTTTATCTCCAAACTAAAAGAAAATTTGACATTAACTTTTATAAATTAAATGTAATTGTTTTATATGCATGTATTGCGCTAAATTGTAATTTTAGAGTGTTACTATGCAACAATTAAAATACAAAAGATAAAAAAAAGAATACGGGTTAAACGGGTCATGTTGTGTCAGTTTGTGAATATTCATGTCATGTGCCTAACATAATTTTCGGGTTTGGGTGTATATGGGTTCGACCAACCAACCGATGAACACGATCCGTTTAACACCACTAGTACATATGGCTACATTGAACAAGTGTATGGAACAGCCGAATCTAAGAACACATTTTATTTTATCTACAGGACATTTGTACGTTAAGAGTGACGTGTACGGTTTTGGAATCGTGTTGGTCGAGATGCTAACGGGCCTACGGGCACTTGACACCACTCGCCCAGCTGCCCAACATAATTTGAGCGACTGGGTCAAACCGTACTTAGCAGACAGAAGGAAGTTGAAGAACATTATGGACTCACGGCTCGAAGGACGATACCCTTCGAAGGCTGCAGCCCAAATTGCTCAATTAGCCCTTACGTGTCTCGGGCCTGAACCAAAAACCCGACCATCGATGAAAGAAGTAGTGGAGAAACTAGAACGACTTGATGCTATTAATGGAAGGCCAAAGGTGCCTAGAGTACACAACTCGGCTCATCATTCTCCACATCGACACACACATCAAACTTCACATCATCGTCGTTCTCCACAACTTCATGGTACTCCGGAAAGGAATCGAGGAAGCAATCGTTCACCAAAAGGGCGGTGAATTTACGGTTTTACCCTTGCAGGATATTAATTCACCAGTGTCATACAGATTATACACATTTTGGTCAAGTGCATTGTTTGTATAATGTATTATTGATTCCCTTGGTGTTTTTGTGATATTTGAGAATTGTTGATATATGAACTTCAAAGAGTTCATAGCAATTAGATATGTTTGATTTTGCTTTTGTCAGCATTTTCTTCCAAAAAAAATTCATATAACAAACAAGTTCAAACGTGTTAGGGGGAGGTACCGTACATATAGTTTCTAGGGTCATGCTGCAAGAAAACGATTTCCGTAAATACCCATCTTAATACAAAACTCATCCGACTAACCTTTCGTCTAAGGGTTCAATTCCTAACACAAACCCAAGCGCAACATGAACCCAACACGAAAACTTGGCATGTCTAATTCATTTAATAAACAAGTAATGTTCGAGTCGTGTTCCGATTGACTTATTTAACATGTATAATTAAACATATCGATATGTTAACCCATTTAAAATTTAGAACAAAAAAATACATAACTATTTTACAAGATCAACCCATTAACCAATTAACGAATTACAACACATTTATTACAACTCGCGACCTGTCTTACAACCCGTCTACAACTTAATTACATCATGCCAGCTTGCTCGACTCGTTCAGATAATGAGATACACATATCATGCCGGGTTACAATATTTTAAGCATGTTTGAGTTAGAGTTGATGTATTTAACCCTAACAAATATACAAGTCATGCTTGGTTTCATCATTTTAAGTTTTAAACCCGTCAAACTCAACACGACAAAACCAGAATAATTGAAAACATGTGAGCTTGAATTTCAAGTTATTAATCAAATCATTATACCAAAAAAATTAATTAAATAACTTTTAAACACCACTGTGCTAACTTAGATTTGAAGTTATTAATCAAATCATTATATAAAAAAAAATTAACACAAGAAAGCATGCATTGACAACCAACATGTGTTTATCTCATTTGCTTTTATACTCTTAATTTCCTTCCACCGGAGAATGTTGACCTACTTAGTCAAGTTCAAAGGGCCATGCATAAAAATGTTATGACCCCGAGATCTATGGATATAATTTTTAAGAGACTTAGTTTTCCTATTAAAAAAATAGTAGCGATGCAGTTTGTTGCCTGTTTACCTTCTATGTCAATGTAATTTCCTTTTCCATGTAATATATTATTAAGTCAATTTAGTCAAATAACTTTTAAACACCACTAGCGTTGTTGTTTTTAACTGAAACCCGACCCCGAAATAAGTTATACCCGAACTAGAGCTAACCTGAAGAACCTGTACCTAAAATAACCTAATCCCAAACCCAAATCACAATAAATGGATCGGTCTTCAGATTAGAAGGGGTCTATTCGGGTAACCAGAAAATCCTGATTTTTTAGTTAATTTACTAGTTTTAGAATGTATTGACTAATTATGAATGATTCGTACAAATCTATCAATGTGTGTGTAGTCCAGAAATATTCCTTGATAAATTTGTGTGTATATGAAGGATCTGTATGCATACGCATTATTGTGGTTTCAATATTCTTGTTGACTGTATTTAGTTTTCAATATTCTTATTGTATTGTATGTTGGAACATAAATTAGTAGGGTTAAATTTATAATATAAATAAGTAAATGTATGAGAGAAAGGAATGAACAAAGTAATGAAATAGACAACAGAATGAAATGGGTTATTCTATTATATTGTAATGTTTAGTTACTCATATATCTGAATAGAATGAATCATTATTTTGTACAGTTTGACAGAAAAAAAAACAAAGTAACAAAACACAATTTATTAAAAACGACAAGAATATAACTACCTCATTAGTAGTAGTAATAATAATATATTAATGGTAAAAAATTAATAATAGTAATAATAATAATAATAATAATAATAATAATAAATTTCTTTCCATTTCTTGAAGGAATGAAAAAAACACTCTCTTACCAATGAATGAAAAATATTATATTTGAAGGAGTTACATTCATTGTCGAATGCTTCATTCCATTACCACTTATAACCAAACATGTTTCTTTTTATTCCATCATATTAACCCATTCCATTCTACCTTTTATTCATTCATACCAAACGCTATCTTAATGTAAGAAGTGAAGGAGAGAAAAAATTGAATTTTTTCCATCTTATGAAGCACTTATTATAATCTCAAAATTAAAAAAAATCGTGATTTACATTAGTCGAGTAATTATGTAATCTTGTAGAGTAATTATAGTTATCCTACAGTAATTACTTGGTAGAGCAGTAATTACTCTATTATTTTTAAAATCACGATTATTTTATTACATTTTGTAATTAAACATCATTCTTAAGTAGTAGGGGGAAAAATTAAAAAAAACCCATTTTTACTTCTTATATTAAAAGTATTTTGTATGTTAGTATTGAGAAAGAATCTACTAAAAAGTGGGTTTTGCCTAAGTAGTCTAAAAATGATTGTGATGATGACATGCGACATTCTTTATAAGTAGAAAGAAAGAACATTTTGGTACTAAAATATTTTGGTACTTTCAAGTAGAGGTGTGAAGATGACATGTGACACAA
This sequence comes from Scalesia atractyloides, assembly GCA_947069175.1. Lineage (NCBI taxonomy): Eukaryota > Viridiplantae > Streptophyta > Magnoliopsida > Asterales > Asteraceae > Scalesia > Scalesia atractyloides. The sequence goes on along the minus strand of CAMTDV010000007.1, from coordinate 54,454,200 downwards.
TTTTTGTTTTCTCAAAAATACAAAACATCCAATACAAAAAAATATAGTACAAAAAAATTTAATACAAAAAATATAGTACAAAAAAATCCGGCACAAAAAATCTAATACAAAAAATACTACACAAAAATAGCACAAAAATGTAGTACAAAAATCAAACACAAAAAAATGTTATACAACTTAAAAATCTAACACATTTTTGTAAGTTATTTTAGCTGTCATATTTTATATAGCAATATGGTACTCAAATTAAAGATAAAAAGACGCTAGATTTTATAGTAAAATTTTTATGAAAAAATAATATCGTATAAAAAAGTTATGAACATTTAAAAAACGAAAGTAAAATATGCATAAACTTTGCATGTGAAGAGATAAAATCAATAAATACGATTTTCCAAATATACCCTTTCATTTCTTCTTTAATCTATATTTAATCTTAACAATTGATTTCAAAATGAAAGATTAAAATTCTTTTTCATTACACTTGCTTTTTATTTGATTTTACCTCCTTATTTATATTTAATTTTTACACTAAATTATTAATGATGAATGTGTATGTATATATATTGCTGTGTTTTGGTAGCCACTAGCATGATAATATTTCCTAAAAATATGTATATATTCTCTTTTCATTTTTATAGGACAACCTGTAAACTGATTAAAGTTGACCGGATAATCCAAATCCAATGCAGACCAACCCGACAGTTAAAGAGGTCAGTTATCGGGTAATTTTTTCCAGTCAAAGAACTAAACAATCCAACTCGAAAAACCCAAAACCAAATAAAAAAAACAGAAGAAACAACACTATATAATGACCAACCATTTGAAAACTGAAACAAGAAATTCAAATCCTCAAAACATGGAACCTGCAAGAGAACTAACCAAAACTCTTCTCAACAACACCAAGAACCCTAAATTAGCATGGCAAATCTTCAAACGAATCGCCTCAAATCCCCAATTCCCTTCAGATTCTTTCAACAAATCACTTCCTGTTGTCACACGTATCCTAATTAGAGCCAAGATGTTCACCGAATCGATCATCTTCAACAGCTACTCCTCCAATCCCACACTTCAGATCACACATTACTCTTGCTTGTGCGAGTTTTAGCACAATTGGGTCATGTTAGTCTTGCTGTTTCTCAGTTGCAAGCGTTTAGATCTCACCACCCTGATAAACCCATTTCAATTTCATTGTATAATTTACTTATACGGTTTTCGATTCGTGATAATCACCCGGAATGTGTTCGGGTGCTGTATGAAGATATGGTTGTGTGTAGAGTGCCCTTTGAAACGTATACTTTTAACCTCTTGATTAGTGGGTTGTGTGATTCGGGGTGTTTGGAAGATGCACGGAAGGTGTTTGATAAAATGCGTGAGAGAGGGTGTGTGCCGAATGAGTTTAGTTTTGCGATTCTGGTTCGCGGGTATTGTCGGGCTGGACGTGCTGGTGAAGGTTTGAAGCTTTTGGAGGTGATGAGGAGTAATGGGGTTGGGTCAAATATTGTTGTTTACAATACTTTGGTTTCGGATTTTTGTAAGGAAGGTAAGACGAATGAAGCGGAGAAGGTGGTGGAGATGTTACGAGAGGATGGTCTTGTTCCGAATGTGGTTACTTTTAATTCTAGGATCTCGGGTTTGTGTGGTTCTGGAAAAGTTTTGGAGGCTTCGAGGATCTTTAGAGATATGCAAGTTGATAACGAGTTAGGGTTGCCTCAGCCGGATATGGTAACGTACAATTTGATGCTTGACGGTTTTTGCAAGGAAGGAATGATGGAAGAAGCGAAGACACTGATTGAAACCATGAAGGAAAACTGTGTTGGTTTGAAAGTGGAAAGTTATAACATTTGGTTGTCAGGTTTGGTGAGAAACGGAATGCTTTTGGAAGCACAAGGAGTTCTTGACGAGATGGCGGAAAAAGGCGTACAACCGACTATTGTCTTGTACAATATCTTGATGGATGGTCTATGCAAGAATGGTATGTTGCGTGACGTGAAAACAGTCATGAGTTTAATGAAAAATGACGGTGTGACTCCTGATGTGGTGTCGTATAGTATCCTACTTCACGGATACTGCAAAAAAGGGATGATCGGTGAAGCGAATAAACTTCTAAATATCATGATCGCAGATGGTTGTTTTTCGAATAACTACACGTGTAATAGTTTGCTAGAAAGCCTTTGGAAAGAAGGGAAAGTATTAGAAGCAGAAGAACTACTGAAAAGATGAAAGAAAGGGGGTATGTGTTGAATATGGTGACGTATAACATTGTCATTGACGGGCTATGTAAAATCGGCCAGGTCGACAAAGCAGTTGAAACCATACATGAATTGTGGGATCAAAAAAATGTTGACGGTAACGATAATAATAGTTGTAAGCCCGACCTAATTACATATTCCACCATAATTAACGTGTTATGCAAAGACGGGAAACTTGACGAAGCGAAAAAGAAGTTAATTGAAATGATAGGGAGAAACGTATACCCAGATTCGGTCATTTACGACATATTCGTGTCTAATTTATGTAAAAAGGGAAAGGTATCTTCAGCGTTTCGGGTTCTTAAAGAAATGGAGAAAAAAGGGTACAACAAGAGCCTGCAAACGTACAACTCGTTAATCCTTGGGTTGGGAATGAAGAGTCAGTTCTTCGAAATGTACGGGTTGATGAACGAAATGAGAGAACGAGGTATCGCTCCTAATGTTTCTACTTACAATAACATGATAAGATGTCTATGTGAATCGGGTCAAACTGATGATGCCACTAAGTTATTAGACGAAATGTTGGATAAAGGCGTATCTCCCAACATTTCAACTTTCAAGTTGTTAATAAGACCATTATGCCAGATAGGAGAATTCAGACCGGCACAGGAGGTGTTTAATAAGTATATTCGGTCATAAAGAAACGCTTTACAGCTTCATGTTCAACGAGTTAGTTGCGGGAGACGAGCTCTTGGAAGCAAAAGACATTTTCATGTCTGCGTTGGATCGATGTTTCAGCATTGCTAGTTTTTCGTATCAAGATTTCATCAACAGACTCTGCAAGGCTGAAATGTTGGCATGTGCTACTGACGTTCTCAAGAAAATGGTTAAAAAAAGATATGTGTTTGAACCTGCATCATTTATGCCGGTTATTGATGGTTTGCGCGTGATGGGAAATAATCGCGATGCTGATGAGTTTGCTGAGTTGATGCTTGAGATGGGTTCTGAGGTTAAGGTTTCTAATCAAGTTAACCGGAATACTAAGGTGTATAACCATAGAAAAGTTGTGAATAACGATGAGAGCAATTGGCGGAACGTACTCCACAGGTTTGGCTCTCAAAAGTCTTTCTTCTTTACTATTTTCTTCATTCTAGCCAATTATGTTAATGTTTCTTCTTTGTGTGATTGTTAACAGAAATGATGGCAGTGGTGCAACACTGAAAATTTTGAATAAGATACAGAAAGGATGCGGTTACGAAAGAATATTAAATATGCAGTCTCCAAAGTACGACTTCCTTGATGAATGAAGGTGTACTGATCAGAACTTTAAAGTATTAAGTGAGTTATCATAAGCAAACCTTGCAATGGTATATACACACACACATATTCGTTTTGGAACCAATAGTATACTGAGAATTGCGTAATGCACTTGTACGTCGTTCATAAAAGATAATCGGAAGTAGTGGGAGAGAAAAATAAAGGTAGTTACATAACCGTCTTGTGTATCACGTTCAAAGCAATGGGTATGAATGCATTATGCGGTTCTCGCAGTTCTCAACATAACTATAAAGGATGTAAGACAAGATTTCCAGGTATTAATATAAAGTCAATACAATCACTCAAACTTCTGGTCACAAAACTATGAAGGCTCATTGTTTGTTATAGTAAAATAGCTCTTCACAAACATAAGTTTTCAATCAACACCATTTTAATCCATGGAAAAAACACGGGCCAACCAAATAAAGCTCATGCCCTTACAGGTGGATTTATATTTGAAAATATAAATTCATCTATATATATATATGTGTGTGTGTGTGTGTATATATATATATATATATATATATATATATATATTATATATATATTACTCCACACAAAAACCTATAAAGAAAACTTAACAATTGCCAATATAAGAACTTCCAGAATCCTGTTGAAAATATTGGGAAAGGAAGATTTTTATTGTGCACTTCTTAGAAGCCATATGTATGTCCATGCATTCCTCAAGATCCGCATCACACGTCAACAACACCCACTCGGAGTCATCATCCAAGTACTTTATAGTGATAATGTTAATATCGTCTATGCTAAATTGCGTCATTATCTCTCTCTGCAAATTTACGAACCCCCAATCTTGTGACATATGCAATCTTATTTTCTGCTCACCACAAATAGCGTTTATGCGAAAAACACCTTCGTCCACATGCTTCTCATTCAACAATGACCTCCTTTGATCTTGATGTGGTTTTTGTTTATTGGAAATGTTTTCTTTTGAACAACAAAGGGTTGAAGAACCGGAATTATCGCTGCCGCATGATGAAGAACCGGATGGTCCGGATGTTGTCTTTTTGACACACCCACTAGTTGGTTTCGGCTTTGGTGAATTTTGGGCGCTTAATTCTGGGAAGTTTGTGTAGAATGATCCGAGTTGAATCGTACCTTCTGCACCTTGGACCGAATCAATGATGAGTTGGAGCTTTTTTAGCGAATGGCCTACTTTCTTTATCTTCCGAGATGGCCATCTCATAATCCCGTGTTCCCTGCATATCCTCTTCAAAGTTGTCGGGCAAACTGAAACCATAAATCAAAATTAGAAACTTGTAATTACAAAATTAGAGCTTAAGACTAATTTGATAAAAAGGTAACTAGTATGTTGACCATATTCCATAAAATATAATCCAACCCGGGTCAATTTTTTATCATGTTGACTTTTTTTTAATATCAAAGAGATGGTGGCTATGGCTAACCTCCAATGCTCTTGGCAGCATCTTTGAGACTCCCCGGAAAGTATTGCTGGAGAAGTGGTAAACTTATGTTTCTTTCAGCCTTTACTCTTCGCTTTTCTTCCGATCGTCTTGTTGCCAATGGTCGTCTTCGCCCTTTCGGTTTCAGATTTGTCTGAATTTGCTTCCTGTCTCCAGTCAATGTTGATTGATTATAATCCCATTGGTTTATCACTTTGAATTCTTGCGGTTCCTCTTTGTGGGACCCCAAGGAAATAATGACGCTTTCGCCCTCCGTTGGGCTTCCATCATGTCGGAAATCCAAGAGGACTCACCTTTGACCGAAACTGAATCTTCTTCTTTAGCTAATTCATCATCATTCATCACATATAAACTCCTGGAAACACGCTGCATCACACATGATATCGAGCTTAGCATCTGTTTCTGTTCTTTATCGGTTCTACAATCACGAGGGAGAAAGAACTCCAAAACGAAATCAGCAGGTCCCGTGTAGGTGCTTCGTAGGCGTATTGCTACCGCGCCACCAAGCCCGAACACCTTAGCATGCTCCGCTAGCGGATATTCACTCATACAAAATCCCGTGATGTCAGTAGCAAAGCATGGTTGGTTTGTGCCAATTGCTTTACCAACAATACCTTCACCACGAACCACATGCAGCTCAGCGCATGCGTCATAGAATCCTAAAACATTAGGATCAAGCACATAGGACGCAGAGCTTATAATCGACATGCAACCAGCAGATTGATTCTGGCATCCGGATCGCCCTTGTTGAGCGCACGGGCTCCATGTTTGAGCCAAGGGCAAACAATGCGCATCACATACCGATTTCAATACTTGTCGGATCTCTGTAACAGCTAATTCATAGGATCCATTGTAGAGATCCTGATACATAGAATTAGCAACAAGTTTTGAGTTGGCATAGACAGCTGTTTGATCATCAAAGAATGTATCGGTCAAACGATGGTCGAAAGGTTTCACATCCGCTTCATCTTCATAACACCTCTCATGAGAAAGGTTTTGGTATAGACATGTGAGGTAGGTTTCTGAAGAATTAAGGTACGATGACGACGATTGTAAATCGTATGATGTGTCATCTATAGCCGTTAGATCACTTTCCTTAATCGATCCAAACATGGAGGCTAGATGATCATTCATATTAACTGTCTTTTTATTTTATTTTTTGAATAAACAGAATAAAGCCAAGAAGAAAAATAAGAAGGAAATGAATCAGGAGCCAGAACAAAGAAGGTTGAGATACAACAAGAAGAGGAACTTCCAGGAAGAATCAGTTTCGGGTGTCTCTGCGTATCGCATCCGCCTGTGCTGCACGCGCATGGTTTCTTTTAACAAAACGAGCGCAACGAATTTGAAATGCTCGGGTTTCTGTAAATACAAAGAAAGAAAGAAAGAAAGAAAAGGAAGACTCACTTGTAATGCTGTTTGAGATCCTAGAATAGGATTGAAGAAGGGTGGTGAGATGTAGAACAAACTATATCAACTATATTCTTATGAGCTTGCGCAAGTTAAGACTTGTGGCTAGTTATATAGGAAGAGAGAGAATGAGAATCTTATTTTTTTTTTAAATAAAGTGGGTGGGAACTCTTGGGCATAGCATAGCATAGCATGATAAGCATGTCTGATTAACAAATATAAAATAAGTTGACTATGTTATTAAATCGACAACCTTAACAAGTTAAGATCAAGTCTTACAATATATATGTAGTCTTTGTATCATGGTTTTCATGTTGTAAAGCAAGTGGATCTATAATGCCCTTTTCACAAGCAATATTCGATCGAGCATCACCACAACCTTTCTCCTTGTTCGATTTTGAGGGAATACTTTCGTTTTCAATTATCAACGGTATCAGATGCCCTTTTGTCTATTATGTATTCATATCCTCTTTTGTCATGTTTTGGCATCCAGCTTGAACTCTTTATCAAACTTTTCAGACCTCGCTTAAGAGTGAGAAGGCTTGTTTCATAAAGAATCAATTCTAAGCAAAACATACAATTGATATTTGATTGATTATCTACATAAATTGTGATTTTTCGAGTCGAGACAAGCTTAAACTCGCTAGACTAGTTTTTTAATTCAATATTGAAAAACATTTGTGTATGTAATATTTTATGGTCCATAAATTTCGTAAGCTGAGAAAGTGACAAGTATCTACATATTCTTGCGCAATCGTCACAAACATATGGCACCACTTTTTGGTAATAAGTGGCTGTTAGATCATCCCAAAGGTTTTAGATTCTTCATGTAACATAGCCTATGAATATCCTTTCTTTTATATGTCATTATTTTACTACCAAAATATGGTTATATCTCATTATACCCGATGGTTATAGAATAATACCAAACACACCTTTATAATCAACTTCGTACATCACATTCATGCCTGGATAGATACATGTTGAAGTGAAAATGTTACTTAAAACCAATGTTGTAAAACAAGGTCTAGGTGGTTTCGTACTCATCGAGTAATCGCTACAAGGTAATGTGCTGATGCGATTTTCTTCAACTCCGCCTAATTACTTGAAATCGATCAAAGGCGGTCAACCTTGGTTAGAAGTGGATTTAGTCGGTCAACTCAGGACGAGTTAGACTAAAAAAATAAAAATAATTTCTATGTCTCTATTATTAATGAACGGATATCACTTTTTGAAATACTTTGGTGTTTGAACATGTATGTTTTATATTATATTGATTTTCACGTGTTTTGTTATAAATATTAGTAAATTATGATATCAGACGTATATATAATTTGCCAAAAAATTATTTTTTTTAGTAGTAGCACCAGTGAAAACAATCTTGAGTCCTTCATTGATTATAGTTTGAAAATGAAGAAGGGAGAGTTGGAGAACATAGGGGGTGCAAGTGGTATATGGAGTTGTTTAAGGGTATAAGTGAAAATAGAAGTATTGCTGACGTTAGCTTTAAAGACACCATTATGATTTAAGCTCTTTGGGAACGTGGGGAGTCCATGGCCTTTTCTTGTTTCTGTTCCATCTCGCCGCATACAACTCTTTCTACTCTCGATGTCCTCGGACAAAAGACATATATAAAATAATAGTTTACAAATAAAGCTTAGAAAATGTCATCTTTTAACATTTTATATCAAGGTTTTTTCTTTCATTGTTTGTCTCAATTAGATCCTTTATTTTGTTAGTGTAAACATCATTAAAACAGGATATATTGAACTCGAAGCAAGCATATAAGAATGTAGAATGTAGGTTGCTTCTCTTATTAGTTATTTCAAGATAGTTTTCCAAATAGAACGCTATGAGGCTCGTATGCTGGGCGGTATGAGAACTACAATGTAGATTTAATGTGGATGTGGTTCCAACGAATATAGCCAAAGATTAATGACTAATAAACATTTGATCTACATATGTGTGTATCTATACTATATTATATTACATGATCTACGTATGTCAATATCTTTACTATATTATATTACATAAAAAAGGACACGAAGGTAGTTTTACATAAGAATTTAAGTGATTGAAGGTTTTAAAGCACAGAGTAAAATATTTCAATTATGTTGATGACTTTTAAACAGACTACTATTTTTAAAGGAGCATGATTTTTTCATATGTTAAGATTAAAAAAAATACATCATAAAAATGAGTATTTTGTTCTTTTTAATTTGAGTAAGGTATTGCTATAATTTTCTTTTAAGTTATAAAAAACATGTACGTGATTATAAGTGTATGTGTTTCCTGTCATATCACGCAAACATTCTTGTAATTTTTGTGTGTGTATATATATATACATAAACATGTGATTAGTTTACAAAATTACATCATATGGTAGACTAACTAACATAAATATTTATGTAATATAAATTTCCATACTATAAATTTGTAACAATTGTATGCATAGAGGGGTTGTACCTAATGCTTAGGGAGATTTCAAAATAAAATTGATTTTCCCATTTTAACCCAAAACTATTTGATTTTTTATTTTTAACCCAAAAGTTTTCATCTTTCGCAATTTAATATCACAACTTTTTTACTTTCAACTTTGGTCACTTATACTTTTCATCTTACGTATTTTTTTGGTTTTACGTTCCGTTTTAAATTCTACAAGTTAACACGGCGCAACGTGTGTGCGGTTCAACATTTTTACGTTGTCTATTTTTCCAGTTTGACAGGTTCGTTGCAACGCGCGTGTCCTATATCAACTTTGTTATTCTTTTTCAATGTTTTACGTTTTGGTTTAAGTTATTGTATTAACACGCCGCAAGTTTAGTGTTAATGACCCCGCCGCAACGCGGGGTGCTTAATACTAGTCATAGAAAAATGACAACTTAATGAGAAAATATTAACAATTATGATGGTTAAATTATATTAAACTTGTGGTCATAAAAGTTTATGTATATCTAATACGTCATATTATAGTAATTAAATATTAAGTATATATGTATTTTATATCTTAATTACCTAATCTTTTATGCAAATAAGGAGCATAGTTAATGCTTACATAACACGTTGAACCACGTCACCATTTCCTATTAATTAATCTTCCACCAGCATGTGGTCATAATTATAATTATAAATATAATCTAGAAACAGAAAAGTGGTTAGCATGTTGCTCGTACGGAACCAATGCTTACCAATTTTAATACTCCCCCCTCCAGCTTTCCAAGATATATATATATAGACGATATTGTCTGGTTTAAAAGTTAAAAAAAAGCCCTGACTGTAATATTATTATTTCTCATTTCTTGAGTGAGTCAGTTCGATTCAGTTAATTTAATTAGAGTTGAAATTGGACCTATAAATGATATTTCTGTTATTCAGTTTCAGTTACGAAGACTTTAATTTTTGGGTTATAAAGAATACATTTTTTAACATAAAAGGAAATATCATATATCACAGCCAAAACGCAACAATTACAAGATTTTACATGCTTTTATACTATTACATCTATTCATCTACTGCATCTATATCTTCTTTTTGCCATTTCTCCATATCGCTATTTTGCATTTTAGCCCTGCTCCTCAACCATAAGAACGTGCATTCTTTTATTTCTTCTAATATAGAGAAATACATTTAGTTTTTAGTTAACGTATGGCTATGATGAAGAAGCAGTTATTTTGATTATTTATAATCATATAATCATAACCAAACCACGTTTATTAAAAAAAGAGTTATCACTTTGTACATTTTGGTTCAATCTTACATAAAAAAAAAACAGTGATAGTGCATTGTCGGGATGTGACTTTTGTATCATTTGAGACACAACTTAAAGTACAAGGATCAAGTTGATACTTGTTTTGCATAGTTACAAAATTAAACCAAGGTTTCTTGATGAATTACAATAAAAGTAATAGTAAATCAAATTCTTCTTGTAATTCATCTATTAGTCTCGTTACCATGGTTAGTAAAAATCTCGACTAGGTGCTAATTAATTTCTATTAGTCATCGATTAATCAAATTAATCCCGCTAATCCACATTAATTCTGATTAATCATCGAATCGTTGGTCCTCACCCCGCCACCCAACTAACGATTAGCGATTACTACAACACTGCTCATGACTAATACGAGAGATAAGTCACATTAATCATGATTAAAAAACGTGATATCAAGATTAGATCTCTTACCCTTAACTTTATACTATATATCCTTGACCTTGAAACCATTATCATGAGAATATTTTGTATCCCGAATGTCTATTGTGATAATATCTAAAAATAAGGGTTATTAGACTTTAATAATCCTAAGGTTCACCTTTTGGCCGATAATAATCTTAACTTAAAAATTCCCTCAAACAATTCTAACTTGTAAGAATTTGGCCTCTATAGTCATTTTCTAACTCAGTTAATTTTTGTTGATGTGGGCAATGATGTGGATGTAGACCTGTCACACAATTTTATTATTTGCTGATGCGGACGCTAATGTAGCACATTCATCACCACTCACCTCGACCACTACCACCCACCATCTCCATCAACCACCACCACCACCATCTCTAACCTGTTAAAATCAGAGTTTCAGAGTGGATTACCGAACAAGACTTATTCATTCATAATTGTGTGTTGTGGTTTTTGATTACAAATGCAGGTTATTTAAATGCTTTACAAGAGGAACATAAAGAAGGAAAGAATTGCATTGCATAAGGTCCGGCTGTTGATTCGGCTGCTGATTAGCTGGGATGTCCAGCTGTTGATTAGCTGCCACTCTCGGTTGCTGTTGATTAGCTGGGATTAGCTCTGAGGTTTGACTTTCCTTTCTAACACTCCCCCTCAAGTTGAGTAGTGGGGTTTCCAATACACAACTTGTCTAAGCATTCGCCTAAGACTCTCCCCACTGACAGCCTTTGTTAGTATGTCTGCTAACTGATTTTTTGATCGAACAAACGGTAGTTCAATTGTACCATCTTCTAATTTTTCTTTGATGAAGTTCCTATCAACTTCTACGTGTTTAGTTCGATCATGTTGTACTGGATTTTCTGAAATCTGAATTGCAGCTTTATTATCACACATAATCTTGCTCGTTTCTCTTGAAGGAAAGCCAATCTCAGCTAAGAGTCTTCGCATCCACATGGCTTCTGTTAGACCTCGAGCTATACCTCTGAATTCAGCCTCTGCACTTGAGAGAGCAACCACCTTTTGTTTTTTACTTCTCCAAGTGACAAGATTCCCACCAACTAGAGCGAAGTAGCCTGCTGTTGACCTCCGGCTTCCCTTATCTCCTGCCCAGTCTGCATCAGTATAGATTTGAACATTTAGGTGTCCATGTGATTGAAACAGGACTCCATGACCCACTGTTCCTTTGAGATATCTAATAATTCTCCAAACTGCTTCCATATGGGACTCTTGAGGTTGGTGCATGAACTGACTTACCACCCCTACAGCATATGCAATGTCTGGGCGAGTATGTGAGAGATATATTAGTTTTCCCACCAGCCGTTGATATCTCTCTTTATTTGCTAATTTTGCTCCTTCCTCCATATAGAGCTTTTGGTTTACACTCATAGGAGTGTCTGCTGGTTTGCAATCTATCATTCCAATACTTCAGCCTGCCTAAATCTTTCATTTCAAATTCGGCAAACAAGTTTTCTTTTAGTTTTCCCATTTCTTCTTTATCGTTCCCTGTAATGATCATATCATCTACATAGATAATTAGGCAGGTTACGAATTTTCCTCTTTTTTTGAGAAACAAAGTATGATCGGCATTACTTTGTTTATATCCAAATTTTTGATAGCTACAGTAAATCTGCCAAACCAAGCTCGGGAGATTGCTTCAAACCATACAGAGATTTCTTCAGACGGCAAACTTCCCCGGATTTGAAATCTTTTGTGAATCCTGGAGGAGCATCCATAAATACCTCTTCCTCTAGATCCCCGTGTAGGAATGCATTTTTTACATCAAACTGTTGAAGTGGCCACCCTTCATTTGCGGCTATCGAAAAAAGAACCCTAATTGTGTTCATTTTTGCAACTGGGGAGAACGTTTCAGCGTAATCAATCCCATGTGTCTGGGTATACCCTTTTGCTACCAGTCGGGCTTTATATCTCTCAATTGTACCGTCTGGTTTATACTTAACCGTATAGACCCAACGACACCCCACGGATTTCTTTCCCAACGGAAGAGTACACTTTTCCCAAGTATTGTTCTTGATTAAGGCTTCCATTTCTGTTTTCATTGCTTCCTTCCAATGTTTAGACTTTAAAGCTTGATCCACGTTTGTAGGAGTTTCTTCAGAATAAACGGATGAGATAAACGCTTTGGCTTCCTTAGTGAGATTTCCATTAGCTACATTAGCTATAGGATAACTAGACCTTCTTGGCTCTTTTCCAGGAGAATACCGTTTCGGAGGAACTCCTCTGTTTGTTCTAGGGGGTAACACATATCTTGATGGTGATTCTTCTTGTGTGGGTTCATCTGCCTGTAAATTCTCAGCTTGTTCTGTGGCAGTTTCATGGTTAGAAGTATTGGTATCTTCGGAGTCATTAGAGACTCCAAAGTATCACCAGACTGAATAGGGTGAGTATTACTTACCTCGGATACCAGGTTAGGAGGAACATTAGGGCCTTCAGTGGCACTGAAATTGAACTCTGGTGACTCTGTAGTTGGTACATAGGGAACATATTTCAACCAACTTAGTGTGTCTAAACATTCCTTCTCCCCCTGACCACTGAGTTGGGAATTGTAGTAATACTCGGTTTCAAGAAAGTCACAGTTTATTGTGGTGAACATATGACGTGTCTTTGGGTTATAACATCTGTATCCTTTTTGATTCATTCCATACCCAACAAAGACACATTTTTCAGCACAAGGGTCAAGTTTGGTTCGATCTGATTTAGGTATGTGAACAAAAGCGGTACATCCAAAGATTCGTGTGTTGAAGAGTAAGGACTGATGGTAGTTTGAAAAATTTTGAAAGGGTGTGTAATGGGTGTTAAGTTTGAGGATTTTTGTTGGGAGTCGGTTGAGAAGATAGCTAGCGGTAGCAAGGGCTTCAGGCCAAAAATGTTTCGGGACTTGGGATTCAATTAGGAGGGCTCGTGTCATCTCCAGCAAAATGCGATTTTTCCTTTCGGCGACACCGTTTTGTTCTGGAGTGTTTGGACATGTAGTTTGGTGGATTATTCCCTTGTTTTGGAAAAACGATTTAAAGGAGGTATTAACAAATTCACCTCCATTATCTGATCGGAAAATTTGGATGTTTGTTTGGAATTGGGTTTGGATCATGGCGTAAAACATAGTGAATTTTTCAAAGACTTCGGATTTGTTTTTTAAAAAATAAACCCAGGTCATACGGGTACAATCATCAACGAACATCACAAAGTAACGAAGGTTTTGCCCCCAAGAACAGGGGCAGGACCCCATACATCAGAATGGATTAATGAAAATGGCAAAGCAACCTTAGTATTATTGGGTTTAAAGGTTTTCCTGTGGCTTTTTGCTAAAGTGCATGTTTCACAATGTGACATAGAATTAACTGGAAATAGTTTTGGAAATAAAATATGTAAATAACTTGTAGAGGGATGACCTAATCTCCGGTGCCATAGCCATGCTTCTCGTTCCGATGTACCATGGGTTAACATCACAGCACCATTTTGAGTTACTTCGTCCACATAATATAACCCTTGACTTTCAGTGCCACGCCCAATGATCGCTCCCGTCCTGATATCCTGTAAAATACAAAACGTAGGGTACATTAGGACAATACAGTTGAGTTCTTTAGTGACGTGGCTAATGGAAAGCAGTTTATGTGACAATGAGGGAACATAAAGACAATTAGAGATTTTTATTGTGGGTGAAATCTCAATAGTCCCTCCCAATTTTACATCCATTATCCATCCATTCGCCGTTTGAATATGTGTTTTTTCTGGTTTAGTTGTTGAAATAATATCCGATGACTCATAAGTCATTGTGTCGGTTGCGCCACAATCGAATATCCATCGTTTTTGTTTTCCATGATGTTTTTGGGCCATATTAGTATTCCCATTATTTTCAGGGACCAAATGTGACATATTCACATTTTGGTTATATATCCACGGTTTATCCGCCCCAAACCCATCCGCCCCAAACCCGTTCCCTTTTTCTTCTTATTCTCCGCCTTTACCTAACCATTCGTCTCCTTCACCTGTTGCGTCGGCCATTCCGCCGAAACCCACCCTACTCCGACTTCCATCTCCTGGAACCTCTCGGTTGCCGGTGCTGGGTGATTTTCCTTTCTCGTGAGCAGTGGCCTTTGTGCCCTTCTTGTCAGACCACCAATCGGGATATCCGACGAGTCTGAAACATTGTTCCTTGGTATGCTTAGTCATGCCACAATGGTCACATTTGAGATGAGTTTTGTCATCTCTGCTTACAGATCCAGTTCTTCTTCCGTCGACCCGTCGGAGCCCTTTCGATGCAAGTCCTGCCCCTTCTATTTCTGTGGCAATAAGACCTGCTGCGATGCCCTATGCGTCATTGAGAGGTGTTCCGAGAATGTTTCGGTGAGCGGCCTCCTTGCGGACAGTGGCATATGCGGCTTCTGCAGTCGGAAGTGGTTCCGACCGGAGTATTTCCCTTTTTATAGGGTCATACTTCCGGTCAAGGGCATTTAAGAACTGGAAGAGTTTTTGCTCAGTTCGGATTTTGGAGTATGTTTGAATATCCGTTGAACAAGTCATCGGATTCGGATCAATTCGGTCGATTTCTCCCCATACGCCTTGGAGGGTGATCCACAATTCTTCGAGAGAAGTATTGTTCTGTTTGATGTCATTCGCTTTGACATGAAGATTAAAGGTTGGAGCTTATCCCGTCCACTGCTATATGTAACTACCAAGGCATCCCACAACGATTTCGCTGTGGGAAATTCGGTGAGGTTACCCGCAAGAACAGGTTCAATATTCTGAATTAACCATGAAAAGACGATTAGGTCATCTTGCTCCCACTGTTCGTAGGTTTCATGATTTGGGTCTGGGGGATTTGTGGTTAAATGTTGCAGCAAGATTTTTGATTTTCCGCCTATGGCGACTCGAATCATTCGGGTCCATAGGGGATAATTCTGGCCGTTTAGTTTCAGATTTATCT
The DNA here is from genome assembly GCA_947069175.1 of Scalesia atractyloides. Lineage (NCBI taxonomy): Eukaryota > Viridiplantae > Streptophyta > Magnoliopsida > Asterales > Asteraceae > Scalesia > Scalesia atractyloides. The sequence goes on along the minus strand of CAMTDV010000007.1, from coordinate 54,438,729 downwards.
GTAAACTATCGGACATTTTGGGGCTTTTTGATTGGGAATTTCTGAGAAGGTTGGCTAGTTGTAAGGTGAGATCACTACTCGAGTTACCGTCTCCGGACATGGTGACTCGGTTGTGGCTCGGTTGTGTTTTGGGTAGATGATGAGCAGTCTAAATAACCCGCTCTGATACCATGTTAAAATCAGAGTTTCAGAATGGATTACCGAACAAGACTTATTCATTCATAATTGTGTGTTGTGGTTTTTGATTACAAATGCAGGTTATTTAAATGCTTTACAAGAGGAACATAAAGAAGGAAAGAATTGCATTGCATAAGGTCCGGCTGTTGATTCGGCTGCTGATTAGCTGGGATGTCCAGCTGTTGATTAGCTGCCACTCTCGGTTGCTGTTGATTAGCTGGGATTAGCTCTGAGGTTTGACTTTCCTTTCTAACATAACCACCCTATTTTCTCCGATTGTTGTCAACTAGCACCACCACTCCAACTGTTGTTTCAACTTCCAACCACCATCTCTTACCACCACGGTGGATTATACCCTCACCTTTGCTTTTTAACCATCACTCCAACTGCCGCAACCTCTGCCTTTTAACCATCACTTATACGGTCAACTTAATGTCGGAAGTTAAAGATCCAACGATCAAGCTTTTTGGAAAGACAAATTTCAAGATATTATAGAGTTTATTAGATTGACCTTTGTAGTTTCTAATCAGAAATTGAAATGTTTTATGGGTTATTTCATAATAGACTAGTTGCTTTATTTTGGTACAAACATATGATTTATACCCTATTTACATCATTTATGATTCTTTCAAGATTTTTCAAGTTTTTTGAATCTTTACTGGATTGACCTCTGCCCTTTGTTTTTTATATCAAAAATTAATACATTGACGGTGGAGGTACGGTTTCAGGTTGGTGGAGATGGCCATAGTGATGGGCGGTGTAGATGGTGGTGGTGGGCATTGTAGATGGAGATTAGGTGGTGTTGGTTATGCGATGGGAAATGGGTGGTTGTGGTCGTGGTGGGGGTTGTAGTGAGTGAGTGGGTTTGGCGGTGGTTTGGTGATGGCTGGAGGTGGTGGTGGAGGTAAAGGGAGAAAAGGGTGAGAGAGACATATCCATGTCATCATCCATGTCATCGTATATCCACTTTAGCGTCCACGTCATTGTCCACATCAGCAAAACTAACTGGGTTATAACACAGTTAGAAAAAGATCGATGGTGGTCAAGTTCTTACAAATTGTGATTATTGGAGAAAATTTTTAAGTAGAGATTATTATCGTCTAACAATTGAAGGTTAAGATTATTAAAATTCAATGACCCAAAAAATACAACAAATTAGATTCTAAAAAACTAAAATATAACTCATTGTTTGATAATAACCTAAAAACTAAACTATAACTCATTGGGGTTTCGTTATGTTTCATTTTACAACATTCTGATTGAAAGATTTACAAGCAGTTGATCATTAATTAAGGTAAGATGAAGAAACTTATCTGTTAGAGTGGGATCGCCTTTGACAAAGAACATAAAATTTCTAAAGGGTTGTTATTTACAATGTCAGTGTGGATTATTGTTGACAAATGGATAATCGTTTGAATTATTAATATCTTTTTAAAAATAGTATATAAAATTGAATTGATTAGCCATTCATAATTTTCATACATTTGTGTTTTAGAACAGATTTTTTATACACAGTCCTATTGTAACATTTAATGCGATAACATATGAAAAATTTTAAATAAATATTGTATAAAATTGAACGATTTAGTATTTATAAACTTTTTGAGGGGCACCAATTTTCTATTTCTTTTATTACTTCAAATAAACTACACATTTAAAAACACAAAAGAAATTTTTTTATTAAAGATTAAACATTAAATTAATTCAAATAAATACATATCAAAATAGGAAAAGATAAATATTATTTTTTACTTTTATCTAATTATTCATATTTTTATTCCATCAACACATTACACTAAATTCTAAAAGAAAATTTGGTCGTGCAGAATGTTGTTTTCAACTTTTCATCATCTTGTTCACCAAAGTCTACTTTCCAAAATACAACCGGTTCGGTTCCTTTGCCCACAAAACCCAAGCTTCTTCAACAAATCCAAAATTTTAATCTTGGTTGTGGAAACAGGTTTAGTAATGGTGTTGTACCGGGTATTTATGATCTTGGGTCACAATCATAATTCGTGTTTTGAATTTTAGTTAAGATACTCACGTCTTAACAAACCATTTCACTTGTGTGTTTGGTGAATAGTACTGGGAACGGGAACCCCGCTATCCCTATCAGAGAGACTGGTGACTTGTTAAATTGATTTTTTTATAATTACTCATATAGTAATACTACCATCGATGTCATCACTACATTCATTGATCCACTTGTGACCAAGTAGGACCCATGCTGACATGTTTTATGATTACTCATATAGTAATATATTGACACGTATTCATACTCTCAATTGTGCCTAATATTGGTCGAGATGGACTATTTTGTGAATTTATGAAAAGATGAATGTGGAGGGACTAAAGGTGTCAACATGCTGAAACTATGCCTCTGAGTGACCCTTTACAGTGTCCGTACTCTAAAAAATGAGCCACTTGTTGGACGAGAGGAACCATTTGTGAATTTATATATAAGTTAAACTTTACAAGGTCTGATGATACATCCTCTGTTAGACTTTAGCAGAGCTTTGTATTCAACAAAGCATAGCAGACCTTGGACAACTAAACACTGCTGATAGAAAACACTGAGGATAACCACTGCTAAGCTAAACACTACTCATAGAAAACACTGATGATAATCACTGCTAAGCTAAACACTGATGATAACCACTGCTAAGCTAAACACTGTTGATAGAAAACACTAATAATAACCACTGCTAATAGAAAACACTGATGATAACCACTGCTAAGCTAAACACCGCGGATAGAAAACACTAATGATAACCACTGCTAAGCTAACCACTACTGATAGAAAACACTGATAATACATCCTCTGTTGATCTTCAACAGAGCTTAGCTATAGCAGAGCTTAGACTTCAGCAGAGCTTTGTCTCCAACAGCAGAGCTTTGTCTTCAGCAAAGCTTGTCTATAGCAATCTTACGTTTTCATTAAGATCAGAGGTTGTGGTATATTTTGGCTTGTTGCCCACACAAAGCTATCAGAAACACTAACTCAAAACTAGAGGCTTCAAGATTGCTATGCCATGTTCTAGGACACTTGTCCTCATTTTCTAACATCTGCTAACACCTGGAACCACCTCCTTCAATCTCCAACACTATAAATTGAAGTGTTTGCAACACTTTAAACTTGCACCTTCTTAAAAATACTCCTCTCATAACCTCTGAAGATCCCTGTTCCTTAAAGAGCTTCCCATTCAAGCTTATTTTTATCTAAGGATCACTTGTAAGTGCTCCGTTCAGCTGCATTCTCGTTTATTAGGCTTTTAAAGCCAAAAGTCAAGCAATTTCAATAATTGCTTTGACTTTCGGGTTAGACCCGATTGAGATTAATTTGCTACTGATTTAAGGTTGCATTATGATCGTAATTTAATGTATCATAACCCTCTGAGGTTATACTACGTGATCATAATCATATTTTGAGTTTTTGTACAAGTATCAATATTGTGTCATACTTTGACCAAAATGCCCTTTTGCAAGAATTAAGGTTTTAATCAATAACGAGCTTGAAAATGTTTTATGTAATTAACATATCTTGATGTTACCAAACTGATCATAAACTGAGTTTTATATAAGATCGTAAACTATGTCACTTAATGACTAAAATGCCCTTCTGGCACATATTTTGATTTAAAAACCTTAATTGTCAGACCCCGACCTGTAGCGGAAAAAGGTGATCGGGGCATGATTGGGTTTTCATCAAAGCTCATAACATTTATTATATTGTTTCATATTTATTATTACAATTTAAAGGAGATCATACAATCAAATCATACTAGTACAACATGTTCTATACATCTTTCTAGACTTCATTATTTTTCTTCTAAGGCACTTTTCCTATGTGTTCCTTGCTTCATCCTGTCCACCTGTATCATGTGTAAAAATGGTTTTTGGGTCAACAAAAAGTTGGCGAGTGAATCCTATAAAAACATTTAAACGTGTTTATTGAATTGATTATAAAATAAAGTGCATAACCACATATGAGTAAATGTAGATGTAAATTTATTCACAAAACCCATAATATTAAATATGCACACACATACAACAATTGATTGTTTTGAGGCACGCGTTGTTCAACTCGTCTCCCACGAGGAACTGATGGGTCTAATGAATGAGTTTTGAGGCACGCGTTGTTCTACGAACTGATGGGCCTAATGAATGAGTTTTAAGGCACGCGTTGTTCAACTCGTCTCCCACGAGGAACTGATGGGCCTAACAAATAATTTGCATACAACTTGACAATATGTAATACATCACATCAAACAATATTTACATTCTAAGTTTAGGTCATAATATGGTATAGCACGAGTTTGAATAAGCGAATTAATTTAAGCGACACATGATACACCCCAAAACATGAATAAAAAGGGGAATTTGTAAGAATTCACTCACAGTGGTTGCGTTTCTTGGATTGACGATGAACGCGCACGAATTTGGATTTAATCGGCAAGAGAACTAACCTAAATAATAACATAATAGTTTGATAAATAAATAAACTTTTATTTGAGATTAATATTTTTAATTAGTGTTCTTAATGGGATTATTCGGTTTATTTTTGTGAGTTCAAGGAAATTTTCTAACTTTAAAAATATTATTTTTAAGTATTTTTAATTGATTTTTAAATAAAATAAATAAATAAAAGAAAATAAAAATTTTGACTTTTTGACCAGTTGACCGTTGACCGTTTGACCGGTTCGGACTTGTGTTTATTTGCACTGAGTGAGGTTCGAACTTGTGACCTCCCGTACGCGTGCACGCAGCTCTACCAACTGAGCTACATGTCTAACCCGAAATATTTATGTTTTTAATTATTCTTATATACTTGTTAGGTTATACCGGAAATTAAAAGGATTTAAATTAACGAACTGGTGAGTACTTCATGAATCGAACTCGCGGTCTCAGTGTCATTGTGCACCCAGCCCAACCAACTAGGCTGGGTGTCTAACCCGGATATCTATGGATTTTTATTAACTTTAAATACTATCCGCTCTGTTTTATATTTAAGTGCAAAAATGTTTGATTTAAATCAGGAACTCATTGCCATGACTGAGACTCGAACCGGGTGTTTGTGCAGTGTGTTTGCACACAGTTCACCACTGGACTGTGTGTCTAACCCGATTTAAAACCCATTTTTAATTGTATTAATAACCACTTGAATCTTCATCTTCTTCACAACAACACCCCAGAACTTGACCCACGTGATTACTGTTTTACTCAGTTTTTTTTTCGATTAACTGTTTTTAATCGACTAACTAAATAGAAATAAATGAATTTTGAAAGAATGATACCGTTTGAACAATTCCGGCGGTATTTGCTGATTCCGGCGACTGAAAGAAATTCCGGCGAAGTTTAACTTGCGATAGAGGCTCTACAGAGAGTTTGAGGTGAGTGTGGTGCTTTCTGTCTGAGTTCTAGAGGTCCTTTTTTTTAGAGTAAGGCAGAAGGGATGAAATGGGTTCGGTTTTCCGGCGACTTGCCGAGAATTCCGGCGAGTATGATGTTCTCCGATGATTAAGAACTTTTGAACAGAGTGTGAGAGTTGAGAGTGTAGATTGGATAAAAGTGAGCGAGCTAGGAAAGATCGCACAGGGTATGTATAAACTTCTTCAACCGGTTTGGATTTTCGGTTTCGAACGGAAATTATGGTCCATGAATGAAATTGATTGAGTTTTCGGTTATAACCGACGTTTATCATCAGTTACATTTACGTGATTTAGGAGTCAACCGTCGGATTCAATGATTGAGTCAGTTTCGGCGGTTACAGAATTTGTTCAAACCGGTGACTCTGTGAGTTTTCGTATAAGAGTTTTTTTGTTTCAGAAATCATACAACTAGTGTGCATGGCGGAGTGGTGTTAAGTGTGTTTGGTCTTGAGAGTGACCCGGGTTCGAAACCCGGCATCCGCAAATAATTTTTATTTCATTATTTATTATAAATTTTCAATTATAGATTTTAAATTCTAATATATTTATTAATTATGTATCGTATAAAATTAATTTGAGCATTAAATACGCAACGAAAATTTTAACTGGATGTTCGGTTAATAAACGAAGCGGGTTTGGTTAACCCGGTTTTTTACGGATGTTACATTAATGATCATATAAGTTGATAACCTACTGATGTTACGACTTAGTTAAAATATATTGGCATATAGAACTTGTTAAGTCATCCAACTACCCAGTATCGCTTATATGCGTACGATTAAGCTTATGTAACTAATTTACGTAAGTTTAACGAAACGGGTCAAATCTTATCATTTTACTTCAAATTCCAGAATGTATATTGCTTACCCACATTATACAAGTCTTAGTACTTGTTGGGTTTAAACCACATTCTATTCCGGTCATCGCTTAATCAAGCGTATCGTACCGTTTTCATTAATTTAAGTTAACCAGGCCAAGTCTATGACTTAAAAAGGACCCATTGACATTCTAATTGGTTATTTAAACCATTTATTTCAGACTAGGGACTTCCGGTAAATTGCAACCAACCTTAGTTAATTGATTACGGCTGAGCTATTTATAATTCTTGCATATTAAGACGAGTTTTAGCCCAAGTAAATACTCTTAACATATTTTCCCTATACGGGCTTGAGATATGGTAAATTATTACCCTTGGTCGGGTATGGATCATATGTCAGATTGTGACTAGAAAATCTGCATAACCTGTTTTAGTTTGTTTTTTCTGATAACTTAAACATTGGGGGCTAACACGACCGTGTCCTGGATATCCTCGGCTCATTTTAGTTGCTAATAGACACGACTAAGCACAGGGCGTAGGCATCCTGAAAGATGATAATACTATTTAAAATGTTTTATTACCCATATTGGGGATACCCCTTCGTGGGTTAAGGTGATGTGTCCATTAATCATATTATTCGGTTTCTGCACCGGATCCCATATGTATTCACAGGCATGTAAAACTATATACAAGATTATTATAATTGTCCCAAGTTATTTAAATACATGTGCCTTGTTCACTTTAATTTATTTTGAAATATTTTCAAAATGTGTCGGTTATTTGTATTCACCAGTGTAAACTGACGTATCTTAGAAAAGTGACAGGTTGCAAAGAATGTAAATAGGCTGGAAGCTGCCCGGTAAATGCTTGTGGAATTTGCAAATCCATTGCATAGAAGCCTATAGTTTGTTATTTCATTTTGTAACTTTTCGATCCGCCTGTGGATCTTTTTCATATACTATCCGTTTTGAAGAAACACTAGACCAAACTATATCCGAAGATATCTAGATTCTGGTACAAGGTCTCTGCATATAAAGGTTATCTCTCGTCTGCTCGTCGATATGATCTTGGTTCAAGCTCACTACAAAACTGAAAACACTGTTAGTCTCGTCACGGGAGAAAAGGGAGAGGGTTTTCTCCGTGACCATACTCTAGCGTGAGAATAAGTATCGAGGTTTTCAAAGGATAATGCAAGTAATTAGAGAGTGAGCAAGAAACAGTGTGTTTTACCTTGAGGTGCGATCCTACTTTATTGCCGAAGATATGTGTGCAGGAGATGGGCTGATGGGCCTTGGGCCTAGAACCGACAACCAGGAATATCCATTCTGTCTCCTATGCTACGACCGTAATGGTCTCTAGCAGGAGGGGCGTTTGACGCACGGTGGATGGGGCCACGTGTCCTGGTAGTTGTCCTTCTTGTCGGGTCTGTCATCAGCCGTTAGTGGAGATCGTGTGACAGTCGCTGGCATGAGCTGGTTGGTGCCACGTGTACGTCCTTGCGTACTTTTTGTCCTCTTCATGACTGCTCATCATGCAACATGGTCTGGCACAACCTGCCGAACGGTTATTGGGTCACAGCTCTGCCCCTTGTACTTTTGTACTTGATCAATGCCTCTTTGCGCTTCTCCTTACCGCGTGGCCTTATCAATGCTTTTGGCCATCGTGAACTTGTAGGGGTCAAGTTCTTTTGTTTTCAATACTAAGCATGAGTTGCTCTCATCTTAGTCTTGGCCTTGTGCAACTCCCAAAAGGGGTGGGGAGTCAGCGCAAGGTTTTAGGAATTCACAGCTAGAAGCTTGTTTAATTAGCGTAGGGTCTGGGACCTGCTTTAGGTTTAACTTGCCCTTACGCAAGGTGTGCAAGGTTTGTTAAGCAACCTGTTGTTTTAAGGTTGGCATATCGTTGCGCGTAGGGCGCAAGGTTATTCAAGTGACCTGTTATCATTATGACGTGGTAACTTATGCAAGCGCAGGGTTTTTGGGACCATACCCCTCCAAGTCCCCCCAGTCTAGTGGTGCTCCATGCGCGCGTGGCTGGTACTTTCTCTGCAATTCATTAATGAAAAAGGCAGATGCACTGTTGACAACCTGCTACAGCCATCAGAGGCCACTTCCGCCACACCTTTATCTCAACAACTCGCCTACAACCTATCAGCATGATGAAAATTCAAATTTCAAAGACCTTATCCTGAACAAAGGTTTCCCCCACACAAGGGTTTTTCTTTAATCCTTTCCTCGCAAATACCTTATTGATTTGTAGCCGTTGAAATAAGCGTGCATACATGAGTTCTTATAGTCCAGCACTCCACCTACTTGCCAAGCTACGCATAGGAGCACCAGTGGACTGGGGGACTTAGAGGGGTATGGTCCCAAAAACCATGCGCTTACGCAAGTTACCATACCCTAATAATGATAATAGGTCACTTGAATAACCTTGCGCCCTACACGCAACGATATGCCAACCTTAAAACAGCAGGTTGCTTAACAAACCTTACACACCTTGCGCAAGGGCAAGTTAAACCTAAAGCAGGTCCCAGACCCTGCGCTAATTAAACAAGCTTCTAGCTGTGAATTCCTAAAACCTTGCGCCGACTCCCCACCCCTTTTGGGAGTTGCACAAGGCCAAGACTAAGATGAGAGCAACTCATGCTTAGTATTGAAAACAAAATAACTTGATCCCTACAAGTTCACGATGGCCAAAAGCACTGATAAGGCCACGTGGTAAGGAGAAGCGCAAAGAGGCATTGATCAAGTACAAAAGTACAAGGGGCAGAGCTGTGACCCAATAACCACTCGGCAGGTTGTGCCAGACCGCGTTGCATGATGAGCAGTCATGAAGAGGACAAAAAGTACGCAAGGACGTACACGTGGAACCAACCAGCTCACGTTAGCGACTGTCACACGATCTCCACTAACGGCTGATGACAGACCCGACAACAAGGACAACTGCCAGGACGCGTGGCCCCATCCACTGTGCGCCAAACGCCCCTCCTGCCAGAGACCATTAACGGTCGTAGCATAGGAGACAGAATGGATATTCCTGGTTGTCGGTTCTAGGCCCAAGGCCCATCAACCCATCTCCTACACACATATCTCCGGCTATAAAGAAGGATCTCACCTCGAGGTAAAACACACTGTTTTCTTGCTCACTCTCTAATTACTTGCATTATCCTTTGAAAACCTCGATACTTATTCTCACGCCGGAGTATGGTCACGGAGAAACCCTCTCCCTTTTCTCCCGTGACGAGAATAACGGTGTTTTCAGTTTTGTAGTGAGCTTGAACCAAGATCATATCGACGAGCAGACGAGAATAACCTTTATATGCAGAGACCTTGTACTAGAATCTAGATGTCTCTGGATTTAGTTTGGCCCAGTGTTTCTTCATCTTTGTATATATTTTAAACATTCGAACATTTATATTGTAATAAGTTAAATCCAAGAATTCCACTGTGCTATCTGTGATTGTTGACTATAACTATTACCAATCTTACGTCACGATACTCCCCACCCGGGCCCACCAGGATTTGGTGTGAAATATGGGGTGTGACAGGTTGGTATCAGAGCCAACGTATGAGAGAATTAAACACTAGCCTTTTGTATTTAATCTCAAATGGAACAATAGCACATTCCTTAGACTTTCCGAGTCCAGGCATTGACCTAGGATCACTCATATTCATATTAAGTTATTATTATTGTTTTTGTGTTTGATATTTAACAGATATTATGCCGCCAAGATTTAGAGGAAAAGGAAAAGGCCCTATGAGGGGAGGACCGTCTAGACAGATACCCTCTCATTCTCACAGCTCGGATCCTTACCAAGATTCGGGAAATTCTTACTCACCTCAACATGCCAGACATTCTATTTCGCATCATTCTTCTCACCATTCGCACCATTCTTCCACCATTCGCACCATTCTTCCCACTCACATCACTCACACCATTCCCATCACTCACATTCCCATTCATTTCATGGATCATATAACCCTAACCAATATATAAACATACCACCCGTTGGTCAAGATCAGCAGGATGATGACTCTAATTAGGAAATGCCACCATCAGGATCCAACATGCATCCGATTGAGATATCAAGCGGGACTGCATCTTATGCAGGATCTCCTTATCAAGGTCTCGATACATGGGACCAATATTTTAACCAATTTACCTTTGTAAATACACCTCCCTATCATTCTCCAACACCGCCTCCACCGCCTCCACAAGAAGATGTGCAAATGGAATCGGTGGAGCAACCACAACCACCTCCAGAACCACCAAGGAAGAAACGTGGAGCACGCATGACTGTGCGCACGGGACAACGGTCAGGCTCGCTACCACCATTGCCCTAAACATACCCCACTATTCCCGAGGATCCACAAATGGGTGGACCCTCGAATACTATACCGGTAGTTGACCCAACACACAAACTTCTGTTCAACTACCACCACCATCAGGTTTTGAGAACCCAATCCCTACGTGTCCAGATACGTCTGGGTACAATCCTTTAAACCCATCTACACCAATGGATTATGACTATCAAGCTCCATAGTACGACCCTTATATGCAAGCGGTTGTACATAATACTTTATACCCGTCTCCTTTCCCTCCCACATATCTAACTACGGGATATCCAAGTTATGGGTACCCGTATCCTGCGGTGCCACAGCCACAGCCACTGCCACCGCCACCACCACAACTACAGGCCATTAATCAGGCCTTGGAAAGAGCGGTGAAAGAACTGAGAGGAAGATAAACAAGTTCTTTAAAAAGCTCACTAAACTGGTCAGGGGAAAGAATGATGAGTGAAAGCTTTCTTCTAATTATCTGCATTAATTTTTCCTCTTTAGTCCATGCATGGACAAGTATTTCTTTTAGTCCCTGCGTGGATAAGTATCCTATTTATTAAGGCAAAGTATTGTAATCTTTTCATCATTTAATGATAATTTTGGAATCATTCATAATATATGTATTATTTCATTACATTCTTTTCAAGCGGTCATCTCGATTTTAATCAAAATTTTATCGACCGTTGTATATTGCAAAAAGATCATCTTAATAAGTTTTTGACCAGCCAATTGGCAAAGTCCATGATATTTGGCAACTATAAATGACAATTAAGGATGACTAGCCCTCCTGTCTAAGAGGTGGTGAACTATGTTCAAGCCTCATAAGCCTTATGGTCAAATGAGACCATGGCTACACACACACACATATATATATATATATATTATTGTCAAATTATTAAGACAAATATTCAATATTAACATTCAAGTAATGTTAATACTCTCCACAGTGTGACATGAGGAACCATGCTAGCCGTCTAGGTGATGGATTACGTCCAAGCCTTATAGCCTTTATGATCAAATTTGATCATGGCTAATATCATCAAATGGGATGATCATTCTTTCCCTTGACCAGCTTGGAGAGTTTTTTGAAGAACTTGTTTGTCTTTTTCTCCGTTTTCTCCGCTTGTTGTTGCATTTCTTTCATTTGTTCTAAGGCCTCATTAATGGCCTCGAGTGGCGGCGGAGGTTGTGGTTGTGGTATACTAGGGTATTGATACCCATAACTTGGATATCCGGTAGGTGGATAAGCAGGTGGGAAAGGAGACGGGTAAAGTGCATTATGCATGACTGTTTGCATGTAAGGGTCATGCGACCATGCTTGGTAATTAATTGGTGTAGACGGATTAAAAGGATCATATCTAGACATGTCTGGATATGTGGGGATTGGGTTACTATAACCCGATGGTGGTGGTTGAACCGTAGGTGTTGGTGTTGGTTGCACCACAGGTGAAACATTAGAAGGTCCACCCATTTGTGGGTCCTCTTGAATTGTGGGGTTGGAGTTGGGCAAAGGTGGCAGCGATCCCGACCTTTGACCTGCACGTACTGACATACGTGCCCCACGCTTCCTCCTAGGTGGTTCTGGTGGTGGTTGAGGTTGGTCCACCGGTTCCATGTGAAAATCTTCTTGTATAGGAGGTGGTTGAGAGTGATGGGAAGGAGTGTTGGCGAAGGTAAATTGGTTCCAATATTGGTCCCATTCGAATCGCTTGAGATCTCTATGGGATGCGTATTCGATCCCGACGGTGGCATCTCCGAATTAGAGTCTTCGTCTATGGGGTTTGGTTGGTCCAACTGATTTTGGTCGGCTGGAGGTGTATTTAGATATTGGTTTGGATTAAACTCATCATGGTAAGATTAATGAGAGTGATGGGAGTGGTGAGAGTGGTGCAAATGGTATAAGTGGTAAGAACTTTGAGTGTGGGTAGGCGAATGTTGGGCAAATGTCCATGAATCTCCCGAGTCCTCATAGGGGTTCGGGTGATGGGAATGTGAAGGGATGTGTCCTGATGGTCCTCCCCTCATGGGTCCTTTTCCTCATCCTCGTCCTCGTACTCTTGGCGGCATTTTCCTGTTAAAAATCAATTCAAAAACAATACTAATAACTTAATAATGAAATGAGTAATCCTAGGTCAAAGCCTAGACTCAGAAGTCTAAAGAATGTGCACGTGCCAGTTTGAGATTAAACATAAGAAGGATAGTGTTTAATTCTCTCAAACGTTGGCTCTGATACCAACCTGTCACACCCCGGATTTCCAACCCAAATCCATACACCGGTGGACCCGGGTGGGGAGTATCGTGATGTCAGTTGATAACATCATAGTCAATTAAACATGGCACATCGGAAGTCTTGGAGTAAAATTACTATTACAAACCTTGTTCGAAATACAAAATAATATACAGGCTCGTAATAAAAGATCCATAGGCGGATCGTAAAATGTACAATGAAAGAATATAAAACAGACTTTAGGGTAGATCTAAGGATTTGCAAGATCCTCTTATTTCACTACCGAGCAGCTTCCGGCCTATTTTGTATTGTACCTGCAGCTTAGTCTTTTGAAAATACGTCAGCTTTCGCTGGTAAATACACCCGACTGACTCATTTTGAAAACATTTTAGGAATTTGATTTAAGTGCATAGGACACAAATCTTTTATAACTTGAGAAAGTTACTTTGTAACCTTTTTAACAGATTCACATGTTAGTTCATACATACAGGGCCCAGTACAGAGACCGAGACATGATTAAATACACACACTTAAAACTCACGAAAGAGTTATCCCCAACGTCTTGGGTAATTTGCATTTGAGCGTCTGTCAGGTGTATGCCTACACCCCGCGCTAAGGTCATGGCCACTATCTAATGTAATGAGCCGTATCCCAAGCGGTAATAATTTATCGTATCCCAAGCCCGTATAGGGAAAATAAGTCAAGAGTATTTACCTGAGATAGTCTTGATTTAAAAATGCAAGATTTAATATCTCAGCCGTATCCAAAATGAATTAAGTGTAGATAGAATTTACCGGAAGGCTCTAGTCTGGATTATGGCATAAGCTAACCAATTATATACTAACGGTCTTATTTAAGTCGTAGACTTGGACCGACTAGCGTACTTGATCAAAACGTATAACGCTAGATTAAACGATGATTGGATAGAATGTAGTTTAATCCCAACAAGTACCTTGACTTGTGTAATATGGATAAACTATAAACATTCTGGATTTTGAGACTTAAATAACAAGGTTAGACCCGTTTCGGTTAATTTTCATAAACTAGTTACATATGCTTAACCGTACGCATATCAGCGATATCGGGTAACCGGATAAGTCATGAACAAGTTCTATATACCATTATACTTTAAATAAGTTGTAATATCAGTAGGATATCAACTTATATGCCCGTTAAGGTTTTAAAATGAAATTATGCCTCATAAGGGCATTTTGGTAATTTCATACCTTATAAAAGGAACTTGAATATAATTTGATGTTATAACTATAAGTATTCTGAAAAAATAACTTATTTATGATATAATATCAGTAGGATATTAATTATATGTGTAATTTATCTTTTATGACCAAACTATGCACCGAAAGGGCATTTTGGTCATTTTACACATAGTTTATAAATTATTCGGGATTTTGAGTTTGTATCATGTACCTACTGTAAAAATATTTAAAATAAGTAGATAACAAGTCTTGGTTAATAAGTATGGCTTAAAAACCATACTATGCGCCGAAACGACGCTTATGTCGTAAAATGACGATTTATGCGATGTTTAACGAAAATTGATGTTAAGGTCAAATTAAAATGTCTTAGATATGTTATTTAATATAACATATCAGTACGTAAAAGATTTACTTTGAAAAGATATGATTAAAACCATTTTACAAGCCATAAGGGCTTTATCGTCATTTATCGACATATTACAAGGACTTGTACATAAACTCAGTTTATAATCTAATTTAACATCCCAAATAATCCTTCTTATAATATTACATCAGTAGGAAACTTATTTTCAAGTTCATTATTATTTAAACCTCATTTTATGCAAAAAGCGCATTTTAGTCAAAATGGCATAATTACGGAACTTGTGCATAAACTCATATTCTGATTATGATCATGTAATATAATCTCAGAGGGTTATGTACATTATATTACGATCATAATGCAACTTTAGATCAGTATCTAACTAATCTAAATCGGGTCAGAATCGAAAGTCAAAGCATAAGTCAATCTCAGTGACTTTCGGTTGCGAACCGACCCTAGAACTGAAATTGATGAGCCAAACATGTTCTTACATATTATAATAATTATTACCAACTTGTTTAAGTGTCAAAATAGGTTTCATAACATATATACGATCAATTCATGATTTTTTCCGAAAATGGCGTATTTGACTTTTTAATATCATAACTTTGACCCGTCAATTGGTCTAGCAAACGTGATCTTCAGGAGGTGCTCTTTATAGGGACTAACACCTACCTTATTACGATCACTTAGCCATGTTCATTACGAACAATGGCTGGACCATAATGGTCTTAACCAAAAGTCAAGGCGTTTTCCGTAAAATGCTTGACTTTTGGCTATAAAAGCCTATAAACGAAAATGCAAGAGCAAGGAACACTTACAAGAGGTTCCTATAATGCAAGAGAACTAAGTTGGATGCTACTTTCAGTTAGGAACTTCCAGAAGAGGGAGAAGAGTTGAAAATGAGAAAGGTGCAAGTTCAAAGGTTGAACCTTTGCACCTATTTATAGTTGGAGAGCTTGAAGGAGGTGATGCCAAGTATTAAGGGGTGTAAGAGGGAGCTTACAAGTGTCCTAAAACGTGGCATAGCAATTTGGAAGACCATGGTTTCGAATCCAATGGTTTTTGGCACTTTGTGTGGTGGCCAAAGCAATTTTCTGTAGATATAGCCTTCTGGCGGGCCGCGAGAGGCACAAGCCATACCTCTGCGCCCAGCGAGCGCCCCTAGACCACTTTCAAAGTTTGACACTTTTAGCCCTTAACTTATAAAACCTCCTAGAACCTCCTAAAACACCTTTTTAGCATTTTTAGCCCTCCGTAGCCAATACTTGGTGTACCCGGGACTATGCCCGGACATTGTCGAGCTCTCGTTTCGTTAAAAGGTCACTCAGAGGTATAAATTAACATGTTGACACTTTTAATCCCTCCATTGTCCAACTTTTATATAATTACGGATTTAATCCCTCTCGTCCAACAATTGGGACATGTGAGAGTTAGGACTTTGTAAAATATAACTCAGAGGCCCATTATAAGCATGTTGACTCCGATGTCACTCAGAGGCTGTGTATGTTGACACAACGGTCACTCAGAGGCCAAGTTTTAGCTTGTTGACACTAATGTCACTCAGAGGCTATGATTTAAGCATATTGACACTAATGGTCATTTAGAGGCTTGGTTTTGCATGTTGACATCAGAAGATCACTCAGAGACTTAGTTTGAGCATGTTGACGCTTTTAGTCCCTGTTAGTCTTTAATAGACTAAAAATAAAAATACGACACATGTCACTATATCACTGGACACGATTTTACAGGGTGTTACAACTATCCAACAGGTGATGGACTACGTCCAAGACTTATAGCCTATATGATCAAATTTGATCATGACTAATATCATCAATTCAATGATCATTTGTATTAACATCCTTAGTGATGATCTGCCTACGGGTTATCTTTTTATTGTCAACTGAGACAAATGACAGTTGTGACCTTATGATCCACTGTCCAACAGGTAATGGTCAATGTCCAAACCTCAAATGCCCTTGATGGTCCTTTGAGACCAGGCTAATTATACATAGTTTACTTTATTCAACATTTACTTTGAAATGTTAAAATTATAAATTTTTGGCAGTTGTGATGTTATGCACACTGATCCAAAGGGGTGAAGGATATGTATATATATATCCAAACCACATAGTCTATATGGTTTAATACCATGACTGATGAAACTTCTAAGTCATCAGATTTGATGATCAATTATTATATTGCCACTGAGCAATTATTTAATTAGTCTTTTTAGACCAAGCTTATTGGGATGGCGAATCCACATTCTGATGGAGCCAGTAGCGGACAAAACAATGATATTAATGCGAATATTAACCACAATGGTGAGGGAGTTGATCTCCAAGCCATGATAGCTGTAGAAGTCGGCAAAGCTATGAATAACTTTATAGCTAACTTTAAGGGATCGAGTATTGCTCATTCTAAGCCCCATTCAATTCCACATTCATTTGCCCGGGAAAGCTCGCATTACTCTTCAACTGCGAAAAGCGAGCCAAAGCGGGACTATAAGGAAAAGGCCCGTTCTTCGAAGGACGGTTGTACTTACAAGTACTTTGTCTCATGCATGCCCCGAGATTACGGAGAAAAGAGGGCTATTGATGCCATGAAGTGGCTAGATGAGATGGAGACTGTAGTGGATATCAGCGGTTGTGCTGTTAAAGATGTTGTCAAGTACGTCTCACAATCATCTAAAGACGATGCCTTAACTTGGTGGAAGGCAATGATACAATCAACAGGGAAGATACCCCTGTACAATTTGGAATGGTCCAAGTTTGTAACGCGTCTTATAATCCATATGTTGGTTGATATGGAGAGCTATGAATGCTAAACTTTCAACAACAAATCATCGCTTTTGAATATTATTAAGGAAATTAATGTTTTCTCGTTCTTATGTGTGAAAAGCATGTAGAAATTCACAAATTTAGAATGGTTAATGTGGTGTAATTAGAATTTTGAAAGATTTTCCTTATAATTTTTTTTATGTATCCTGCGTTTCTAGTTACTTGATGGAAATACGTTGTTTCTTAATCTAACTTTCAGTCTTTTTCATTTAAGAAAAAAAAACTACTAAAACTTTGAATCAATTATTAAAAAACCCAATTAGAAGATCACATCATAGTTGTCTTAATAAGTGTGTAATACACGAATCTTAAACCTTAATCTTTAAGTTAGCTCTTGGGGTTTTGTTAAGTTTAATTTTAATAGTAGTTATTTTCCGTCTAAAATATAAACTAATAATGTCATTCCTAAGGTTATATTTAAGGTAAATAGAAGGATTGATTCAACTCGACAATGCAATTATGCAAATTACTTCGAAATGATTCAAAGATATGTTGTGGGTTGCTTTATCACACCACTAGTTCAACTTACAAAGCCGATCTTTTAAAAAATTTAAGATAAACCACAACTAAATACTTTTATAAAAAATTACATGTGTCTAAATATTTTTTTAAACGGCAAACCACATTTTATTTGTCACCAAATATATATACAATGTTTGGGAAGCACATGTGTCTAAATGTTAACTATCCTTTAAAAAGAAGTAAGCTACAACTCATGGATAAGTCAAACAGAAAATGATAAGCACGCGTGCCTAGAGGGTTTGCACAATTTAAGTTAGTTGACTTCATAATAGTCAAACTTTTGTTAATTTAAAATGTCAAACATTAATTTGATTGGCAAGTCAAATACTTCAATAATTCCATTTTTAATGATAAAAACTACCATTATTGGTAATACTATTGGATAAGTATGATGTAGTTGAACAATAATTTCCACAAGTAGAAGCTACTTTAGAATTATTGAACTATTTAATGATATCGTCAACCATTTATATATATATTTTTATTTCGTTCAGATAATAATACATATTAATAATATGTTGTTAAACTAATTGTATGCTTATTTTTTTTAAACAACTATGCCAACAATGCTCTTTAATACTTATTTTCTTTTTAAATTATAATGTTTCACAAATGGGTAATTTACAAGTCTAGCATTCACGTATAAATTTAAGGGTGTTCATAGTTTGATTTCAAACTTTGAAACCAGTTAAACGGGTCATCAGTTTGGTTTTGTGATCGATTTTTCTTTAATTTTTGGTCGGTCGGTTTCAAAATTTTCAAATCAGAGTAAATGGTTTAGTTTACGGTTTATACTAAAAACCAACCGTACAAAACCAAACCGGACCATAATATTTTAGCTTTATTATATTACACATATTTAAATATCAATATTTTATATTAGGTTTAATTAAAAAAAAAACTATCATTCTATCATACTTATAAGTTATGATAATGTAGGTGGCGAAGAAGCTCATTTGTTCAAATACATTCAACACCCAATAGACTATATAATGACTATTATAATTAAGGATTTATTAAAAGTTTGTCAGTTGTTGTTCCCAAATATTATTTGATTTGTAAATTGATTAGTTCAAAATGTTTTTATGGTTATACCATTTTTATAATAAAAGTCTGGTAATTCCTAAATCATGAAATCAAAATATTAGTAACGGTTTGGTTTTAATTTTCAACGATTCAGTTTCGGTTTTCGATTATCAAAACCGTTATCAATGGTTTAACCAAAAAACTATCCAAATTGGATCATAAACACCCCTAAACGTATTTAAAACAACATAATTTAGTCAGGAGTATGAGTTTTCTTAAAGATGTGCATTTGATTTTTTAAGTCTAACTAAAGCGTGTGTACGTTTGTTCAATTAGTTCATGAATTGCATCTCGTTCAAGGGCTCATATAAAAAACTCGATAAAAACTCGAACTACTCATATAATATATTTTTTGAATGGCAAACGAACATAATCTTAAATACTTCATTTTGCTCGTAATTAGACTTGAGCCCTCACCCCACCTAAAGAGACAACATCCTAACAAACACCTTGGTGGCCATTGAGCTATAAGCCCAAATACTTGTATAAGTGCCATTTCCATGTTCAAGGGGAAGGTAACTCCCTCATTTTAAACTTGAGCTAACCGCGACTCGTGCTGATCTGGCTTGCAAGTTAATTTGAGACACGTAAGTTGATACTTGCTAGTTGTCTTTTTTAATTTAGCTTCATTAGTTATATATATTGATAAGTTGATACTAAACTATATGAGAGATGTATCATGTGATGTGATGATGTTGTAAACTTGTTATTGGCTTTTATGAAAAGAGAACATGCTTAATCATCAAAACATAAAAAAAATATAAATGTAAATATAAAAAAGAGTTACCTTATCAACCCATGAGCTGACTTGAGTTAAGACGAGCTCATTTTCTAGCTCATTTTGAAATATCTAGTCGAACTATCTAAGGTTGGATTATTACTAACTCAGAACCGTTGTTAATATTGACACAACTCAAACTCCACATGTGATAAACTCGAATTGTTCGATCTACAAACAAATTTGGCAAGTGTTTTCATTAATCCTGTAGTAGGAATACATTTTTATGAATGCATATGTATTATTATCATTGAAGATATTACTCAACGTTGTTGTCTATTATAGTTATTATTATTTGGTTGATAATTCATCTTTAAGTTTGTTTGTTAGCCATTATTTGTCTCTAATTTGAATATCATGGCCGATCCATATATGAAAAAGTCTAAAATCTATGATGATATCGTAGCATTATTACTCATGAGGACCAAATCATTCTTCTTTTCTCTTTTTGTCTTGTTATATTTTACGTATCAGGCACTGACCCTAAACTTAAAAAATCCAAAACAAATGCATTAATAATTTGCAAAAATAGGACACCGATCTTAAATTTTGAAAACCGGAACAAAACCTAAATGCTAAGAGAAGAATAATTCGAATGAAAGAGAATACAAAAGAATGAACTATGTAGATGATACTCCGACCTCATATTCTCGATTTGCTACACTTCATTTGACGCTACATGTTGCTCTAAATGTCCAACCTTCTATTATACTTATTATTATTTGATTAATCATTTCTTGTAGTGTATTTGTTTGTTGTTATCCTATCTCTAGTTATTTTCATTTTTAATTCTTATTTTTTTAAATTATTATCCTGTAATTTGGTTATAATTCTGATTTTGGAGGTGATGTGCTTATCAATACAAGACAAACCTGAATACCAAGAAGAGAGAAAAAAATTTGCAATTAAATTGATTGATCATTATTATGTGATTTTATTCAATGTAACGCAAGTGGACTTAAACAAATATTCGCTTCTTCTCATCTTCTGTCTCATTATATTTTCTTTTTCTATTTAAGAATGATTTTCTATTTTATTAAACAGATAATTATATTTTTTTAATTTTTTTGTTCATACCTAATTTTTTGCATCAGCAATTTTAGTTCCTCCACTGATATTTTGTTATAGACATTAAAATAAGAACAAGAGGGAGTAAAGTACCTAAAAAAACCAAATTTGTGACGTAGGAGACTGTGGATTTGGTCATGCAGACTAGATTATTCCTACACTTTGACGTTTGGGTATTTCTTTTGGTTTTTATTTCAACAATAACAATAATTTTATTTATGGTGTTTAAAACTAAATAAAACCTTCTAAGTTCTAAGATGCAATTGATCTCACATTAAAAGAGTTCTAAAATTTTTTCTACTTAATATATTTATAAGTAATTGTACTTTTTTTATAGTATGAAAGACATTTAGGATAAAGTATGTTTAATATAATGCTACAGAGACTGCATAATCATGTGTTGATATTGCTTAAGCTATAATATATATATATAATGTATAAAGCAATCATATAACTACATAATCTACTTTTTTTTCTTTCTTTTTTTCTTTCTGTGACTGTCATTATGACGAACCGAACAATATATACAAGTGATTATCTGATTTCCTATTTATTAACGTGTATCTATTTAGAAATGTGTCAAACGAATTGGTGAAACATAGGGGTGTGAATAAATTGGTTTGAAACCAAAACTATAACCATAACCAGGAAGTAAGTTAATGGAAAACCATAACCATAACTGATCGGTTGTGACGGTTTTGGTTAATTGGTTTTAATGGTTATAACGGGTTGGTTATGAGTCGGTTAATCATAAACAAAAACGTTAAATGTACGCAATATATAAAATGATAGAATCTTTGTGAAAAAATAAAACCTAATAAGACGAAGATCAACAAGCTTCATATTAATGTATGAGTGATTCTTTTTATTGTTGTAGGTGATCAACTCTTTACACCAACTATAAAAACAAATATTTCTGTTTTAAATCCTGAAACAATATATAAAAGTTGTTGTAAAGAGTTGATCACCTGAAAAAAAGGACTCACGCATACGAACCGAGGTCAACTCTTTACGCCAACTATAATATACATGACACATGTTGATACCCATGTTATATATGTTTTCGTGGAACATGATTTGTTGTTGCTGGTATAATTTTAAGTTTTCTTCGATTCATATGTCGATGAAAATCTTAAATCTTTATGAAAGGAGTAAACATAAAAAGGATAATATACGTTTATAGTTGGGGGATACTAAACATCATGTTTTTTGGGAACACTAAACCTAACAAGCTGGTGACTTGACTAAAATATGTCTAAAACTCAAAATCAAACGTATGATGGGTTTCTTATGTCATCGGTATGTAATGGGTAGGTTCGGTTAACCATATATTTAAAATAGATTGGTTTCTTTTTTTTTGGCATATAAATCTTGTTAATCATAACGGACCCATTATTGTTGGTTTTCAGAAAATCATTAAACTGGTCACCCCTTTTTGATAAGGTCCGGTTATATCGGTTTACTTTGATCGATTAATTCGGTTATGTATCGGTTAATTCAGTTTTTTGCACAACCCTAGTGAAATATTGATCTTTCTATTTTAATGCCTTAAAACAAATATTCAACTCTGAACACCAATACATACACGCGCGCGCGCACACTCGTATAGTTAGGTTCACGTACAAATATGGTTAACGTACAAAACGTACGAAATGCATGAAAAAGTAAAAAAAATAATGCGGTGGCATTTCTCGTAATTATATTACTCGTAAGATAATTATCAAAATTACTCTAGAAATGATCTTGTAAGGTAATTTTGCAAAATGATTTTGTAGGGTAATTACCAAAATTACTCTACAAGTGTATCAAAATTAACCTACAAGTTTATCAAACAACATACAATTCAAAATTACCCTACAAGATCAAAATTAACCTACAAGATCATTTTACAAAATTACCCTACATAATCAAAATTACCCTACAAGATCATTTGTAGAGTAATTTTGATAATTACTCTACAAGTAAACTTATTACAAAAATGCTACCCTGTTTTTTTCAGAAAAACCGTCAGTTCATACGTTTTATACGATAGGTATTTGTATTTGATCTTTTATCTCTCTCTCTCTATATATATATATGTATATATAGTCCCATTTATTATTAATCACTAAACTGCATTGTAATCCTAAACTTACATGTATTTTCAGAGTAAAATTGGAATTGAAGTCTTGTGTTGTCCATCAGTGCTGTTTTTAGAGAGTTTAATTGGCGCAGTCATTAAAGTTGAAATGTAGGTCTTTTTGAGGTCAAGGGTTGGAGCTTGTCGAATATGATCTAGTTTGATTTAAACCGTTCAAGGAAAAAAACTGGTGCCTTTCTTTCTTTTTGAAATTGTGCTTATTTAAGCACGTTATATACATCATCACCAGATCATTATTTTGTACTTTTTAAAATAAATAAATAAATAAAACGGTTTTCAACTGATATTCTCATGATGATAATTATTTGTCCGCACTTTTATACATATATATTTTTTGATAAATAATTATTATATAAATATATATAAGTTATCTTCTTAATCATGAAACGGTGTCGAAAAAAAAATGAAGAATTGCTGATTGACAATAAACGGTTGATATTCGTTTTCGGTTTAGACTTTTTCTTATTAATTTATTTTATTCTTTAATAAGTTTGTAATGCACTTGATATAAAACTAATCGAGAACTACTCATCAATGTAGGATGGATATATATTCTATCATTTTTGTAATTTCAAAGTATTGTATGAATTGGGCTTGGGCCTGATCATGGTTTGACTTTGAATCGAAAATATAATAATAAATCACTGAACAACTGGAAATAATTTATAACACGCTAGGTATTAGTTTTGTAGCGGTTATCTTTTTATGTTCGAAAATGAGTTGGGCTATATGGTTTTGTCACGAGGCTCGAGTTCAAAGGCCAATAGACATGAGATGAAATGGCTATTAGTAACATAATAATAATAATAATACAATTACTTGCACAATATATTACTGTATCAAAGTCCTAATCTTAAATCCAACCCTACATTGAGTAATCTTCTCGAGGCGCAGCCGGCAAATTCAAATCGAACCTATACTCCCCTGCGAGAGTACTAACGTTGAAGCAGCAGGTACAACCTCGTCTTCTTTCTCCCAATGTGTCCCCCAAGCGCTTGCCCACTCGAAAACACTCTTGAACAGATACTGCACTTGTGTTCACTGCTACCCACAATCATCATCGTATTGATATTTTCAAAATGTCCTCGATCTCTCCTTCCTCTACTTCTTCACCCCCTTCTTTTCTCGTTATTGCAAAACAGCCCTTTACATTCTTGTGACTCGCCCGGTGCCCCCCTAACGCTTGGTGTGACCCAAACACCTTCTTGCAACTAGTGCAGTCGAACCACCCGGGATGCCATAGCTCTTCACATTCCGCAACTCAGCTTGGACTGTTGGCTAGCATCAACAAGCACGACGCCACATACCGCTCTTCATTGGTCGAAGCCGTACCACCGTGATCCACCACCACAGGCGGCGGGTTAATCCCCCGCCACGTCCTCTCGGGGTGGCAACGCATGTGACCAAACAACGCCTTCCATGCCCAGAACTTCTTCCCACATTCACTACACGGACGTGTGATCTTCGGAGCATTCGGGTCAGATTTTTTCGTGTATTTCGGTTTGGTTGAATGACTGCTGCTACAAGAACCGCCACCAGCAATCGCTGGCGGCATGTTCTGAAGTCTCATCATCTTTGTTCGTTTCTTTCTTGGGTTCTGTTGTTGGGGAGTTACTGCGGTGATCCGACGGATGTCGGAGAAGTGGGATGTTGGGCGGAATATCTCTTGAGTCTCCGGTGAAGAAGGGTAGAGTTGAAAGTCCGATGAAGTGCTACCGGTGGCACCACCACCACCGCTACCCATGATCATATCTTTGTTCATTTTTTTAGCAGAAAGACAGATGGGGAAAAGAAAAAAGTTGAAAACTGGGCGATTGGGTTCTTTATGGTTAGTGGAACGGTTACACATAGCATGTGTGAGAGAGACTGTGGATAGGCAGTTATTTTCAGTTATGTACACATGTTATTTCCAGAACATATTTGATCAAATCCAGAGCAGGTTACAACAAATACTGCGTTAGGTACATGTCTGATTTTGCAGTTGGTGACT
The DNA here is from genome assembly GCA_947069175.1 of Scalesia atractyloides. Classification (NCBI taxonomy): domain Eukaryota; kingdom Viridiplantae; phylum Streptophyta; class Magnoliopsida; order Asterales; family Asteraceae; genus Scalesia; species Scalesia atractyloides. The sequence goes on along the minus strand of CAMTDV010000007.1, from coordinate 54,413,734 downwards.
TTAGTTCCGACACTGGTCCTGACTTTTCGGTGTATGCTCTTTTACTTTGTCGTTTTACTTTACAATAACGTCCCTGTAATTAATTTTTATTTCATTTCACCCCCAGCATTTATTATTTTAACAGTTTTAGGGAGATTAAAAACATACAAGATGATTATTTATTTTTAAACATTAAAAAAAGATGGTAGCTATTAACAATTGCTTCAACTATTTTTCAGGGGATGGAGCTACACATGCAGAAGATAACCACACGATTGGTCAAAGTTTGACCTGAGGTAACTGTGTTGAGCAGGAGGAGGGTTACCAGAATAATACATTGCAAGTTGCTTATGCGATTTTCACTGCATTGACCAGTATTATCCAGCACTTATTGGGAATTTATCCAAAACATCAACAAGTTTTATGCGTTGGACCTCCTTTGCTGCAAAATCAAAATGAATAGTGTTAATATTACTTTATAAGGTTAACCATACGCATTATTCAATTTAATAATGTCATGATCGATGACGATAACCACAGTTCATATCAAACTATGAAAATAAGTGTGTTTAAGAATTCCATTTCAGAATTCTGCCAACCGAGCTAGATGGTGGTTAAGTCCTCCAGCATTTTTGTTGATGATTTTTATAGATTATCAAACTATATATCTAGAAAGTATCATGTGTAATACTATTCTCTCTATATAGAGCACCCATGTAATCCTATTAAACACACAATTAATCTACAGTTCACTTCAGGGCCAGATCTTGTTCTATGGGAAAAAGAAACCTGAGCTTAGGGCCCTCAAACTTTCTCAGCTGATTAAGGGTAACATCATCGTTCGATTTCTTGCTTCTCCACTTGGATTCGCAACTTTATAATTATTTGAATCTGAATTCTTCGATTTGTATGCTCTGTTGTTCAGTTTATGAGGGTTCTCATGTGTACTGTAATTTGTAACTCCTGCATTGGCTTATTTTGGTCTAGCTTAATCTGAAATCTTTCAGACTCCAAGGTGATTCTGGTTTTCACAGCCAAAACAGGAAAACTTGAGACACTATGATGTGCTTTCAGTTCTCTTAATGTAAAGACAAGGACGAATCATCAATAAGTCCAAGGTTGAAGTCTTAAGAGTTCAATTTTCTTACAAGATGATCTTCCTTTAAGCTAGCCGTCTGTTCTAGTGAAAAATATACAACTTATCTGACTAAGCATTTTGGCTTGGCTTGATAATGTCGAGACAGGATGTCATCACTAGCAGCTTAATATTTAGTTTTCCTTTATTAGCAAAATGAGTTCGAGTCAAAACGGGTCATGTTGATAAAAGCAATCAGTTTGTTTCAGGTCAACACGGGTTTGGAGCAAAATGAGTAAACTACATCTAATGTGAAACTGGACAACTTATTTTGTATATTCTAACTATCACGTGTTCATCTGAAATGTGTCCCATCATTTCCTCTTTTTATAATTTGTATTTTATTTTATTTACATTTAAAAAGTAAACTACAGTCTACCGATTCAGGCTTTATTTACCATAAGTTCCACACAGAAGATAATTAGATTTATTTCAACCATTGGCTAATTTGAGATGACTCAAAGTGACCCATTGACTAATTTAAAGTAACCCAAATTGACCCATTGACTAATTTGAGGTGACCCATATACAATTTATTTTTGCCCAAATCAACCCATTCTTTGAAGAATGGATCAAGATTGCCACCTATAGCTATTTGTGCCGAATTTGTTCCACTTCGAGAGCCAAAAAAATTGCCAGGCACCCCAAAGAATTGAATTCATGCAATGTTTATCAATAAATATTGGTTTTGATCCTTTTTACGGGTATGAACCGAATTCCTTCTGATCATAATATTGGTTATGTGATGCGGACACAAAGAGTGGGTAGCAGAGGTGAATGTTCTAGGGATCGTTCAGCATCCCCTTTCAATTTTTGCTCTACTACAACCTTTTCCAAATCAGTTAAAATGTTGTGTTGTTGCTGCCAAATTGAACTGAAGGTGATTTAACTTTATTGTGTGGTTTTCTGTTGCTAATTAGAAATACTTGTATGCAATATGCATGTAACTTCTATTTATTTGTTTGGTTCAGTGGTTGGTCTAATTCAATGGCATTATATAATGGCCTTGGATCAGACCACCAGCGGGAATTTCGAAGATCACCAGAAAAGAAGAAAAGGAAAATACACAGAACGGTGATCAAACAACCTGATCAAATATTATAAACTTTGACAAACGAATTACCAGATTAAAAAACAAAAACCTTAACCCTATATAAATACTAGACCCAAACCAATTCTAAATAAGCTCTACTTCCTAGCATCAAGGAATTATTCAAATACTAAAGGATAATCAAATCTTGGTATTAAATATGATTGTAAATTGATAATTGAATATGATTACAAGGCCCTATATATAGATAATCTAATTACAATTTGATACCCTCAATAATAATAATAATAATCTTGTCTATCTGATAAAATAACTTCGTCTAACACGCATAGTGCATCCCAACACAACTGTTCTATAGAGCATCAAACAACTGCTCTAGAGCGGAACACTTAGACTAACAAGGATAAACCTAACAAACCTATGTTTATCCTTGATCCGTAACAGATTAATAAAACAACCCAAAATTAAATAAACCAACTAACTTAGTGAATTGACAGACTCAAAAGACACAAAGAAACCATAAGCCCTATCACAGCAGCCCCTCTTTTAGCCAATAGTTCACCAGCCAACTTCGCAGCCCATTTCTCAAGTGAAACCAAACGATTAAGTCCAACATTATAACAGACAAAGACAGTTGAGGGGATGACTAAACTTCGAATCCCTGTGTTATTCTTGTTTTGGCAAGCAGTATGAGAATGTGCTCCTTGGGCGTGTTGTAAATGGTAATCCTTTTCTTTTATGATATAGAAGGTTTCAACTGGTTGACGATGATTCCTTATAAGCTATTTTATATTTGACCCGTCAGACACAAACATAAGCCGAACCAATATATATATATATATGCTCATGTTAAATCAAAATCAAAAGTATGAATCAGGTTGTTCAAAAGAAGGGGAAGGGGGGGGGGGGGTACACTAGGGTTCACATTCAACATGAGAACCGACAACACAAAAATCACCGCCTCCTAACCACCTTTAGAAGCACTCAGTGGAAAACCACAAGCCCAACTAGAGTACCTTTTGAAGATAAACTTACAAGACGGTGAAGATAATATATACAAAGATTGATCTATGCATCAATATCTTGTTTTCAAAATCTCTTTTCCTTTGTCGGTATTTGAGTATGTTAAAGCCAACATTGGAACGAAGGGCTGAGAAAGTGCTTCCATGATTAATACAAACAGCTACTTTTCTTTATTAGTTTTGATAAAGGAATATACGTTAGATATTTTATGAACCATCAGGTACCTTCACCCCTATAAAAGATAGACAAACAATGGAGCCTAGAGGTGTAGCCTACACTATTAATTCATCAAATGGTTCTTTATCATTAGGGAGGATGCAATTAGGACAACAAACCACCTAATTAAGTATATGTCAGTTATTGTTTAAAAAGATTTGATAGTGTTGTGTTCTCTATGAATGTTTTCAAAAAAAAGCATATAGCTTATCATGCCTTATTCCTTCACCTTCGTGCTAACCTTGAAACCTTTTGTTGTGTTTTCTAGATCTAAGATTGTTGTATCATTTTGAGCAAATTAAATAACAGCGATTGTCGTACCATTTTGAGCAAATTAAATAACAGAGACGATCATTTTTTTCGATTGGAAACTAAGATTAAATATCTAATATTAGCAATGATAAAATAATTTCATTTCTACCAAATAATTTAACTATGTAATTTGTAAGCATGCAATTTATAGTTTAATATTACCTTCCTCCTTAGAGAGCTGAATTGATCTCTTTTCTAGTTCAACCGCGACTCTGCTTAGTCCAACTGACGAGAGGGAGCGTAGCACTGACAAATAGGTAAAAGTGGAGTCAGAATATATTGAGATTTCATACAAGTAAGGTAAAAAAGACATGAAATAAATATGTGGGGTGGAAGCACATACTCCGGCGATAATCATCTTGATTTGATGAATCCAGAGCCTTTAGAAAGTTCTGCAATTTGAAATATCTCTCTTCCCAATGCTGAATACTTAATCCCTTTGCATTGTTTAATTGAAGACAACTGGAATCTGTTACAGGCGAGGCGATATCGGTCTTTCCAGATATGCCTTCAGAAGTCTTCGCTTCAGGAATATGTGTTGTAGAATCATTCATTGGATGCTGTTCGTGATTCTTTTCATCACGGTCATCTAGTTTCCTACATTGATCATTTGCTTTGTTATTACATGTACTGTTTTTATGTTGTTCTGATTCTGTTTTCCTGCGGACATAGACAAGATGTCCGTTATTTCTCGCAGGTGTTTGTTGGGATCTTTTGGTTCCTGCAAGCTTAACGGGTTCAACAACAGGCCTGTTATCTTTCAAAAGAGAGCTTCCGTCGGAAGTGGGCACCATATTTCTATTTTCATGTTGCAAATCTCTTAGAGTTGTCTTCTTATCCTGCTTTGAAAAGCCGGTTTCTGAATTTGCCAGAACGTATTCACTGAACTTAGTATCTGTTTGTTGAACCATCCAGAATGACTGTCACCATAAAATTATTTCATAAGATACCATTTAAGGGTCAGTTTTTTAAAAAAATCTTGCACCAGATATTGTGTACACATTTATAAATAAGAGGGTTAAAACAGTCTAACTGATGCTCTCCAAGTCCATTATCTCATAATGACCAACTAAACTCAAATTTTGATAAGGAGTTAATACAAGGGGTGGCAAACAATTATTTGGACCAACTGAAAAAAGGGAAAAAGGGAAGGAACGGCCCAAACTTCAAACGAGCATAACTTGGGCTAGGAATAGGGTTACAGGCCCATTACCAGCTACACGGAAAGGTCTTGACAAGCTGAAGCACATGGCAAACGCCATAGGCGGTTTGGCCCAGCTGTCAGGCCCGAATTCCTTCATTTAAGGCTCCGATTTCGCTACTCAAGTTTTCTCCCCATTTGAACAATCTTCAATCCTTTCCTTTTCTCATAAAACGTTTAACCACTGATCGACATAACTTACACTTCTACTTGTATTGGTTTGATCATTCAGTGTCATATCAAATTCCTTGAAAATCACTCTCTGTTAATTGTTCTTGCTCCCGCTCTACGTCAATGAGACTATACCGACTCGAATTCCCCTCCATATAGGTTATATAAACAAAAAAAAAATACAAAAAAAGTAAAGCAAACATAAAACCTAATTCTCAAGCAAAACAAGTATCCTTTACACCTTCAATTTGAATACAAAACAAATCCAATTGCATGCATTAGATCTATAACTGAATCAAATCAATCAAACAATTAGATCAAATGAGCTTCAATTTCATGATTTGATCCACAATCCTCATGCCTTCAATCTCCCAAACAATACAGTATATATTCAAAACAGTAATCAATCATAAATCAGTACAATAATGCAATAAAGTCTCATTAATGTCCAAAAAACAACCTAGAACCACCTCCATGCATCAATCCAACCCGATTGGCCTCAAATTCATGAATAATTAACCTAACGGTAAGAACAGTTGGTGATTCCTAAAAAGGAAACCTAAATTAGGTTTTCAATTTCGGTAAAACGTAAATTAAAGTTCAAAGATGCCTTGATGCGAAGGAAATTAAAGTGTATGAACAAAATTAAAGTTTGTTGATGAATGAAATATTATGATTATGATTGGAATAAAATGACTAACACAATTGAAAGAGATGAAGATGATTATTATTACCTTGAGAGAGAGAGAGAGAGAGGGGGGATTGATTGAATGTTTGGTGTGTGAGATGAGCTACAAAGGTGCTCGTTGGTTTCCCGTTATCAGATTGCTCTAACTGGTTTATGAGGGGCCCAAACCTTTTCTTTCTTGTGTATTACCTAAAAAATATAAGAAGTGCATGTTTAAATTTAGATTAAGCAAACTAATTTTTTTTCCTTTTTTTTTAACTACCTAAAGATCTTACTCTTCGTCGACTCCTTCATCTTCATCTAAGTGTTTAGTATCGGATACAAATTCTTCATCTTTGTTGTCATCGTATAGAGGAAGTATGTGTTCAACATCATCTCTTGGAGATTGAGACGGTAGACTTCGATAAGCAAACGTGTCAAAAGCGTTTTGGGCTTCCGTAGGATACTCGTACACACCCAGCAACCATCGTGGGACCTTGTGGTAATGAAAAAAGTTGTGACGGATAGTTGGGTTGGGGTTGGGTTGGGTTGAGTGTTGTAAAAACCCGTTTGCGGATAAAAAGTGGTGGGAAATCGGGTTGGTACACGATTGATCCGCCTCGTCTACTTTGCGAGCCATGCCCTCTCGCATTCGAACCAGAGGCCGATACTTTTTTCTTGCCATCACTCTTTGTTTTGTCTATCCATGGTGTGCTTGAGAATTATTTAAATTGGGTGAAAATGAAATGTTTAAAATGGTAGAATAGAATTATATTTATAAAGGTATTAATGGGTATTTTTAAAGGATGAGACATAGCCGTCTGGCATGCCAACGTTCAAAAAAGCATAAAACGGTCAAGTCCAACGGTCAAATCAAGCATTCCCCATGCGGCAAACTTTCCCCGAAACAAACCGGTCCCACGTGACAATTGTATATGGCGGCGGTGTTTGCCAGCAAAAGGTTGCCGAATCCCCTTGCCGCGACCACCTCGTACACCCTGATTATCGGATTGTTATTTATATTTATTCTATTGGATTTATATAATTATCAATTTTAACTTTAATTGTATTTATGTTTATCGTATGGGATTTATATAATAATCAATTAATTTTAATTGTTATACAGGACATCATAAAAAATGATACTAAAAACATTTAAAAGAACTCGTAGAAATAATAATAATAATAATAATAATAATAATAATAAAATAAATAATAATAATAAATAATAATAATATATACTATACTATCTTTTACCATGTTTTTAAAACATTAAAAGGGAGTTTAGCATCATAAAAGGAGAGTGAAATTAGAGTTCTTTTAAATATATATTTTGTCTCAAGTCAAATATATATTTTGTCTTACGTCGTTTGCCTATAGAAAACAGGTCAAAGAAAACCTTTATAAAAGAAAAGGGTAACTCAACAAAGTTTATTACTGGCTTTGTTTTGCTACATCGACGGGCTCTTTGGCATGTTTAGTTCTAATTTTTTCTTGGTTTACAAGCCGGTTCAAAAATGAACCAAATCGAAAATTTTGATTTGGTTATGGCTTAAAGGTCAAAACTAAATCAAACCGCCTTATACACACCCTTAAAATCACCAACTTAAGTGTTTTGTTCCTAGCCATATCGTACGGAAACTACTATGCTAATTCTGTATTCAACCACTAAAGATTGGTATAATGTCATTTAAGGTTTAGTGTTTTTTATCTAAAATATGAATATGAGTAATTAATATATATTGATAACCAGGTGATGAAGGTTAGATCTCATGATCAAAGTTGAACGTATGAGTAGATTAGAGAAAGTTGGAGTGGTTATATGTTAAATGTGAAGTGAATGAAATTATACTTTAATTTGAAGGGATGCATTTTATATGCAATGAGTTGGGACATTGTTCCAATGTATTAGTTTGTGTAATCTACCTATCGACCAGGAGCGCCTCACTATATATTGTGTTACGTCAACATGTTGTTTTGGACACTTTGTATTATGCAAGAATATGTTATTTAAATAAGGGGTATATGTAATGAGAAGAGTTATCTTGAAAGCGTTAAATATTGTGAAAACAAATGAAAAAACCAATCAAAACAACAAAAAAATAATATAAACCTCATTTTAATTAAAATACATCAAAAAAAATAATACACAACATCAAATAATTCATTTATCCCATCAAAATCACTCTTATTAATATTTTACGCATGTGTAAATAATCTTTATTTATGAATGCATGTAAATTTAAACGTGTGAATTTAATTTATAACATTGTATTCAAATAGTAATGATAAGTCTTTTTTTGAATTGTTTTTTTTATCAAGTTCTTGCAATATTTAGCGTTCTATATAATGTAATAATCCTTAAATATTACATCACTTTACCACAAGGTTATCCTTTGAGATTGAAAAGTACATTTTACGTTTTATGTTTTGGGTTAAGTTGAACTTTAAATAGATTAAATAGAACTCTGCACAAACTTCTCTCTGTCTATATATTTGGTCGTCCTGCTGATACTGTATGTAGGTCATTCTTCAGCGTCACTTCTTCACGAGACCATACTAGAAACTTTTCTCACAACTTAACACTAGTCATTTTCGTGAAACCCATTGCAACACCCAATTCTATGATCAACTGAGACCATGTGTAGTGGCAATGTGAAGTGGCAGTGGCGTGTTCTTTGCCACTTTACACCCCAAAACGCTGGGAACACCGCCCCCATGGACGTGATTCGTGCAAATATTGAATGGGCGTGTTTGTGATAACGCCGGACACACTTTTGATTTGGCCAATAGATCCGTTGGGCAACTGTCAAATTTAGAAAAGAAATTCAATATCTATATGTATATAAACTCATACTCATACCTCTCCTACAAACAAATACATACCCACACCAACACAAAATGGATTCCCCCACTTCTTCCTCATCCATTGCAAATTATTTTTACAAAAAATTTTAGTTGATGACGGTGACATGATCGACGAGGAGGTCGAGCAAGAGGCAGTGTCAGCTCACGGCAAGGCATATGAAACATGTTAGTTCGTCTCCATGCCTGCTTTTACGAAGAGAATATACAGAACGAGGCCGAATTATGGCGAACACTCGTTTGATGAAAGATTACTTTGACGAAACGCTGACATACGCAAACCCAAAGATTTTTAGGTGTCGTTTCCGATTGAGTATACATTTATTTCTACGCATTACCGGAGATTTGGAAGACAAGTTTGATTACTTTAAGCAAAAATCGGATGTGAGAGGGATGCTTGGATTTACCAGCTATTCAAAAGTGTACTTCAGCGATACGGGTGCTTGCATACGAAAACACGACCGAAATCAATGACGAGTATTTAAAGATCGCTGAGAAAACAACACGTGACACCTGGAGTATTTTTGTTACGCTATACTACAATTTTAAAAAAAAAATTATTTACATTTAATTTATTCAAAATATTTTTTAGTTAGTTTTATATGTATACATATTTTTTTATAAAGGAATAATAAATTTGTACGGTGCGCGTTATCTGAAAAAACTCACTTGGAACGATCTACAACAAATTTATGAGGTGCATTCACAAGAACATAGTTTACCAAGCATGATTGGGAGTTTAAATTATCTTCATTGGCCGTGGTATAATTGTTTAACCGCATGGCGAGATCAACACACACGTGGTGACAAAAAAGGACCATCGGTTATTCTTCAAGCAGTTGCTTCATATGACCTTTGGGTTTGGTCGGCCTACTTTGGTGTCCCCAGGTCGTGCAATGACATAAACGTTTTCGAACAGTCGCCTGTGGTAGAGGATTTCATTTATGGTACAACAACAAAGGCTTCTTTTTGGGCTAACAGAAACTACTATCCACATGGATACTATTTCAATGATGAAATATATCCACAGTATTCGATTATCGTGAAAATGTTTAGCGACCTGATACATGGTTGAAAACCAATGCTTTTATTAAGTTTAAGTTAACGTTTTATGTGACTTTTAGTTTCAAATAGCCTACTCTTGATTGGATTTGTGTTTTGCAGGTTTACGAAGTTTAAGGAGCTATTCGGGAGCGTTTTGGAGCTTCGGAACGGAAAACAGATCAACCGGGAGCACAAAATGGGAAAACAGGAAAGCAGACTTTAGAGAGGCCGTCGCCGACGCCCAGTGGGACCGTCGGCGACGCCCCTCCAAAAGTCCGTCAGAGAAAAATGCCCGTATATAGTGATTTAAGGCGTCGACAGAATGGCAAGTTTCTAGAGGCCGTCGGCGACGCCCATATGGGTCGTCGACGACGCCCTGCTGTTTGTTCAGTCACATAATTTAAATTTTGAACGGGTTTATCTTGTTGGTTTGACCCAATTGTAAGGAGCTACAAGTTTTGGAACCAAAAACAACCATCTTGGAGCCAAGAACACCATTCCCTTCAACCTCAATCGATCTCTTCCATCCATCATCAACCGAATCAATCATCCACCATTCTTAACCCTAATCCATCATCATCATCCTCAACAATCCACCAATCCTTTCACCATAATCATCCATTCCAAACCCTAATCCTCACCATCACCACCATCAAAGCTCAAGATGTTCGTGTTTGAGTATCAATCATCTGTTGATCAAGTTCCGTTCACCATGAACGGCTAATTTTTGAAGGTTTCACCCGGTGTAGACATTTGTAAGATTTAGGGTTACTTTATGAAATTGGTTGATTTTGTGACAAATTGAATTGTATTTTGAAGTGATTGATAATTGTCTTGCATTTGAACTATATTTGCGAATTGTCGAATGATTATAAAATTTGACTTTGTGAAACAAGTTTGTGTATTTATGCTTTATCTTTCGAAAGGGATTATTTGTCTGAAGTAACAAAGTGTGTTATGGTCCGTCATATACGTGATAGCAATTGGCACCTAAGCTTTGTGATATCAAAACCGTTAATGACAAATCCAATTGAATCAAGTAAAATTATTAGTAACCCTAGGTCTTGCATTTGTTGAACCGGGTGTGAACCTTGTTTCAAACCATTGTTTTAATCAAGTAATATAGTTTGTGCAATCGTTTTAAGTTAGTAATTAGCTAGTGAAACCAAATTTGTCGGATCATTCCGACATTCTTTTCAAAACAAATCAAATTAACTAACCGCATAGCAAGCTTCATAAAAGTGACAATCTTATTAAAAATCAATCACATTCGAACACAAACCACAAACTCTTCGTGGTTCGACCCCTTACTACCACTAACGGATTGTTAAGGGTAATTTGGGTATATAAATATTATCTTTGACCAGGGCGCGACACTCCGATCAAATTTTGGCACCGTTGCTGGGGAGTTCATGCGCTTTGTGTTTGGAATTGTTTGATTTTGTGATTAACTGTTTAAAGTGCTTATTTCTTATTATTGTCTTTGCTTTTGTGTTATACGGGTGTGTTACTTGTGCAGGTTACAGGTAGTGCATGCATACACGAAATTCCGGAAGGACTTCACCATTAGTGTTCAAACCGGAAATTGAGCGGGTCGTTAGAAGAAACTTAGCCAACCGATTAGGGGCAACCCTTTCTTCTAATCTACCCAACACAAATTCACCATCTACACCATCCTTTGGACCCAATCCAGTGGATCCCCAAAATTCTAACCAACCCAATAACCAAAATACTCAAAACCATCAATCGGGTCACAACTCAAGACCACCACATTCCAAAACCATAACTGAAACCCTAGTAACCGCCAACGCATACCTCCACCTTCAAACCAAAACCGTTAAAACCCATTACCACCCAATCTCAACAACCGAAACGTTAACGCCAACCGTGGGGTTAACAATAGTCGTGGCAATCCCACGAACGAAGCTCAATTTATTGACCTTGACGAATTGAGGAATAATATTCCTGATGATGCACCATATAGTATTCCCGGTTATCAATCACCGGATCGCATGAGCATCCATACGGAATACTCGGACGACGGGGGAAATTATAATGAGAGAGTCATAGATGATGAATGGGGGGATAACAACATGGGGAATTTCTACAATGCGCGGGGGTTTGATTATGAAGATTTTGGTTATCAAAATACCAATTTCCGGGGAACAATGGAGGCTATGGGCAAGAGTATGGACGAGATGATGGCTATGGGAATGACCGCCAACCAAGAAATGATAGAAGGAATCGGGATTACGGTAACAACAATAACAACAACGGAAACCGTGCCCGAATTCCACAATTTGTAGGCGGCGGAAATCAAGGTGGAAATGGGGTGGCGACAGAAGAGGTAATTACGGGCTGATGACTCAAGAGGCAAATGGTCCAAGACGCCAAGTAAATCAACAACCTCCGAGGGGTGTTAATGGGCGATGCAGACCGATGGTCACTGAAAATGACTCACTGATTGTGCCTACACCTCGAGGAAGAAGAGCGTTTGATTGCAAGCCTAACTACATCAACATTCTACCCCACTTCAACGGTAGAACCAATGATGAGTCGTATACCCATTTGGCGGAATTCTCGGCCATTTGTGGCACAATTGACGGTCATGAATTGAGACCTTTTCAATTCTCACTAAAAGATAAGGCGAAGCAATGGTTTCTCACATTGCCGGCGAATAGTATTCACACATGGGCGGAGATGCAACAAGTGTTTTTAGACGAATACTATTCTATTGCCAAGACGGACGATGCAAGAGATGAGATTCGGTCGTTTAGGCAATTACCGGGGGAGTTGCTACATGAGGCCCTGACCCGTTTCAAGGAATTGGTTAGAAAGTGTCCTCATCACCAAATTACAAGGTGGGAGTGCTTAAGTGCTTTGTAAGGGGTTTGGATGCCGATGACTACAAGTATTTACAATCGGCTAGCAATGGGACTTTGTTGAACAATCACGAGGAAGAGGATTGGGATTTTTTGGAGTGGATGAGTAAAAATTCAAAAGCAGTCGCTATGGCGGACTGGTCGAAGAAGCATCAAATTTCTTGATCTCTTCCCGACCTTGATTCAAGCGCAAAAGATAGAATCGCAACTTTGGAAAGGGAGTTGGCGCGGATGAAAAAGAAAGATGTGGGTGCGGTCCAATTTGCGGTGTGCGAGGATTGTGGAGATATTGGACATAGAACCGAGGAATGTCAAGTAGGCATGGTACAAGCGAATGAAGAGGTGAACCAAGTTTATGGCGAGCGAAAGCAATTCGAAATGAATTCAAACACCTATCATCCAGGGTTTAGAAATCATCCCAACTTTCGCTATGGAAATACTTCGAATCAGATGAATCCCAATTTTCAAACGAATAATCAAGGTGGGAATCAAGGCGGTTCGATGTACCAAAACCGCCAAGGTGGTAATCAAGGAGGGTACCAACGAAATTATAACCAAGGGAGTGGCCAACAGTATCAAAACCGTGAAGGCGGGTACCAAAGAGGTTACAACCAAGGTAGTAATGGAGGTGGTAATGATCCTCCGATGGGTGGTGAAGACTCCGTAAGCTCCAAGTTAGATGCTATCATGAACGCAATCACAACTTCGAATCACGAAATCAAGATGGAAATGAAGAAAGAGTTCGAGGTTCGTGACAAGTCACATAAAGCTTGGAGAAGCAAGTGGGGCAACTTGCGGAGGAGATGGCGCAATTGCGCGGTAATGAGGGAAAGCTACCTAGTGACACAACCGTGAAGCCAAAGCACCAAGGTTCGAGCTTGAAGAACACACGCGAGGTACCTATTAATAAAATTTCTTTGCATAGTGGTCGAGTCATTGATAACGGTGTCGTGTCACCACCACCTCAGTTTATTGAAGGGGTGGTGGAAGAGGTTAGCGATGATGAAAATGTTAACATTCAAACGGGTCGAAAAGAAAATGCTTTAAAAAATGAGAAAAGTACACCCATTGTGATCGTCCCCGTCCCAAAAGCTAAGGAAAAGGGTGTGGAGGTTACTACCGCCCCTTATCCCGAAGCTTTGTTGGGACCATCTAAGTAAGTGGTTAACAAAAGAGGTCCCCACAAAGAAGAAATGTGGGAAAGTTTTAAACAAGTCAAAATCAATTTGTGAGTCCCAAAACAGATTCGGATCACAGTGGTTGATTGTTATCACTCAAACAACTATGGATTAGTTGTTTTAATGTGTAAAAGTTAAGAAAAACCAAACCATGAAGATGAAGAATCTTGAGTGGATCAAACAACTAGTGTTGTATATGAAATCCCAAAAAGATGTAATCAATAACAGCACCTGGATATTCGGATGTAAGCACAGTAACAAGAATCACAACACAAGAGAATCACCAAAATCTGTCCAAGAAACTTGGACAATGCATTCATTCAAGACTAAACTACGCAGCGTATTTAACAAATACGCTGGGTTATTAATTACGCCGCCAACATATGACTTTCATATAATTTCACTTTGACCCTTCTAGATTGTCTAACTATTACAAACCAGCTCAAACTATGGATAATCAAGTACCAACGGTCTCGAAATGTTCTAACAATATCCCCCTAGACCGTTGCGTGCTTGAGTTTCTTCAATCTTGTTTCAGAGCTTCAGGGTCTGCGGCTGATCCTTGATCTTTTTCTTGCGCAGCTTGAACGATAGGTTGGTCGATTGTTGCTTCAGAACTTGGATTAACAAAAGCTTCACTTGAGGTTTGTTGGAACTCCGTAGTGGCTTCATATGTGGATGAAACCGGAGTTTGAGATTGAGATGCAGCTTGAGATGGTGAGGGAGGTTTCTATTGGGACGATGACTTGTGCTTTCTTTTCCCTTTTCTTGCCTCCTCCATTTCTTTCTGCTTCTCGATTCTGATTACAATGTCCATCATCTCTATCTTTCTTTTTCTAGCCCGCTCCACCGCCCTTTGAAATAACATTCCTTCTTCTATGTACTCATTTCCGACTCCAATGTGGATTTTGTGGCCATAGAGAATGTTAAGATCGGAAAGACAGAACATGAAGACATCCATCAGGTCTAAAATGCGAATATCTTCGTTAGAGACCAATCTGATCACTGCTTCTCCCGTCTTCCCGGCGTAGAACCATTTCTTGAAATTTGTAAGCATGACGGGCTGTTCTGGTGGGATTTTGACTCTCGTTTCAACCTTAGCAGGATTGACGACCCATGTAACCATTCCCTTTCCGGTGATAGGATCTTTTGTGGTCTTCGACACTCTTCTTCGGGGTCGTTGTGGCTTGAAAACTGTGAAACCCCGATTGCATTCTCTCAAAATAAGTCTTTCAAAGTCAGCTCCGATGCTACTGTTGGTTGGGTTTATCAAGTCTAGCCTGCCCAGTTCTCGAATATCCCATCTTGGAAGGCTTTTCATATCAGTTCCGGTCTTGAAGTGCTGAATGACTCCACCTCGTCTCTTCACAATGAACATCCCTTTAAGATTCCAGTACTTCCAGCTTATTATTCTATCGGTAACTTCAGATTTTTCAATATTGACCACCTGATAGAAGTCTGGAAGTTTTTCTATTTCTTTCCTGAACCACTCTGGATGCATTGGAGTTACTGAGTCACCATCCTCAGTTTCATAAACAAAATCTTCTTCTAAACCCCATTCAACAAATCGAGCTGGCATCTCATCTTTGTCCACCTCCTCTTCTTCACTTTCGTCATCTTCAGTGATGTTTACCACAGATTCTAAACGCTTTTTCTTCTTTTCTGCATCCTCAGCCTTTTGTCTTTCTTCTTCAACCTTGAACTTCTCATAATCAAAGATATTTGTGGATGAGAACATCGGTTGTATGTCTGCCTTGGTGCAAAGTCTCTGATCATACGGTACATCTTTTCCATTCCATCCTGCTGAAATCTCACAATTCTCGTTTGTTCTTTGACATATGCATGGAGCTTTGTTTTTCTTTCTTTGCTCCCTCGGCTTTTCACGAATTACGTTCGTGTTGCTTACCTGATGTTTCAACAGACAGATCTCCTGAGCTGGGCCTTTCCCAATATCTTTCGCCAGCTTATCGTAGAGATCCTGAAATGGACGCGGTCTACGAGGAGCTTGTTGGGGCATATGTTGTGCTTCTGTCGACGGTCCTTCCCTTGTTTTCTTCTGCTTCTAAGGGGGAGATAAAATGGGAGCTTCTGGATCAACAATCATTTGATCAACAAACTCATCTAACTGTTCCTACTCGGTAGTGACCGTCATTGGCGTTTCAGATTCTGTAATATGTCGCCTCTTTCTTCTAGCTTCTCTTTCTCTCTTTCTTCTGCCTCGTGAATTGCACTGGATTTTCAATATGTTCACGATGTTCTCTTGAGTCACCGGCCCTAAAGTGCTTTCCATTAAACGTTCTTGAGAAGGGGTATCTTTTCGTTTCTTTGATGAGTCCCCTTCTTTCACAAGTTGCTTTCCTTTATTCTTTCGAATTAATTGCTCGGTTTCCTCTTCTTCCTCATCAACTTCCTCCTCAACATCTCCTTGTCTCTTTCTTTTCACACGTTCTCTGTATTTCTCATAGGCGGCTTTCACAACAGGAAATCGTTCTTCCCTATACATCCACTGATGCAGCAGCACCCACTCTTCAGTTTTTAGTTCTGTAATCTGACGTCATGTCAGCAGCTGAAACTTGTATAGGTCGCCATCATGAGGGAGATTCGGATGCTGGTCGTTGATGAGGAGCTGAACAAACTGTGGGTACATTGCCCATGTGGAGGAATTTGCGTTATCAACCATGCAGTAAAAGATAAGACCCGAGATATTGAATGGCTGTTTTGTGTAAAGGTTGAGCATAGTAGCCGACCATTCTAAGTTCAAGCCATCATATCCTCCCTTTCTGTGTGCCAAGCTCATAGCAAATACATGAAGAATGAATCTCCAGTCCTTTGTTAGCCCCTTTCTTTTGATCTCGTTTTTCTCTCTGAAGTCTCCAACATACCTCATCCCTTTAAAGCCATCGAGGATGTCACTTAACTCTGAGCGGATCACTTGTTTGTCTCCAAGACTGAGGACTCTACATACATTTTCCTATGTTACTATGATCTTCTTGTTCCTCACTGTAGCCGTGATTCTCTTAACTTCGTTGACTGTTGGCACCTTGGCTGTTTTCCAAAACTCTTTAACGTGGATGTTGTAGATGAACAGATCTGCTTGAATAGCATAGCTGATTCTGCTTGAGTTAATCCACTCCGCTACATCTTCGAAATCACTTGGAGGTGGAACCAACTTGCATGGTTGATTGTGCTTTTGTGTTTTATCCCAAATGATTTCCTTCACCATTTCTGAAATCGAAAACGAGTCAAGTTAGATTTATATACATAAATATATATGTATATATATAAGTATAAATATATGTAATAATAACAAAATTAATAAAAAAATATATACATATTAATTTATACATAAAATATATTTGGATTATAAATAAAATAGAAAGAAATCTAAAATGAATTTTATAAAACCGCTATTATATACGCTAGACCAATTTCGCCGGACACACAATTGTACACTCGAGACTCAGAGACAATTACGCCGAATTATGATTAATTACGCTGCGCAAATGTTGCGGATTTAGACTTTGACTCGAGAAAGCATCTAGCGCAGATGCTTATCTACACTGGTATACCGGCGTAATTGTTAATTACGCGGAGTGCTTGAACTCGCGTTCAAGACTTAAATCCGCTGACATTAAGGTTTGAGATAACTACGCCACATTCAAATTATCTACGCTGTGTTCATCATAAATATGTTGGCTTCAAGTTTTTCTTGATAAACCCATGAAAACCAAATGAAAACTAGAGCCAAGTGATTATATATAACACAACTGTATATGAAACCGATTCATAAGCACACTCAATCAACAAACAATCGACATATGAAAGCCAAAATCATACCCATATCGATCTTATAAAATCTGATCAGATTACTTAGTGAAGATTGAATGTGAATGTTGGTTATCGGTTGAGAGGAAGAAGATGAAGAAATTTGAAAGATTTGAAAATATTTGCATAAAAAGGAAACTGAAATATATATATATATATTTGCGTATTAAATACGCTGGAACAATAATACGCCGCGTTGATGGTTTTGTGAGATATCTTCAAAGCTAAGAAATCTTAGAAACAAATACGCTCGAAAATTTTAGATTTTCTCGAAAAACGTGCCCCCTTTTGAAAACAATAGTGCAGAACTTTAAGAAAAAGATTAAGAAAAGTGGAAGGTTGCAATTTGAATTCTGAAATTATTTTTAGGGCCAGGAAGTTTCCTTTTTCACATAAAATATATGCTTACTGATTCGAATCTTGTAACTTTCCTGCAAGATCATACTGGTAACATTTTGTTAATTTGAGATAAAATATTGGATATTTTGAATAATCAAGGCACAAGAAAAAATGTCAGTATGTTTATCCTTTTAAATCCATGCACCTATCTTTCAACTTGGGAACGGAGAGCCTTTTATCATGTTGTGGTAATACTGACAAGAAATTCGATGTTCCCCCACTCATGCTGAACTATCAGAATGTTGTGCCCGTGAGTCCCACATCAGGACATACCCCCGCGATCAAGGTATGCGCAAAGATTCCTCATAGCGGGTGAGTATATTGACCTCATTCGTATTTGAAATTTCAACGTTAGACAATTGGTGTTCAGGTCAGTACTTCCGTACAGCAAAGAGACCAAAGTCTAACGAGGGCTATGACAGATACCAAATACGGTATGATTTAAGCACTTGAATGATTCTTAATGAGAGCTTCATTTGTGTAGGGTTTTGGCCGCATTGGCTCTTTTATAGAGATATCATAATTGTGTCTAGGTCAGCATATATCTGAATGCAGCAGAAGAGAAACTATGATATCCCCGAATGATTAGTCAATAAATCTCGGAATTTGGCAATCTTCAATGCAAGATTTAAGACCATTAAGCCATACGCCGCAATGTGTTACCCGCAAGATGCACAACATTGTGGGTATCCAGAATTCTTGTGTGATCATTAGGTTTTATCTCCTTTTCGCAGTTTACTTCAAGGTATTGCTGAATCTACCGACACGTCGTTGCTTGGAGCCTCAATCTATTTCTGTTTTAAGGTCAAACAAAGTGTTAGCAGTTTTTCTATCATTTCTCATGCAGAAGTCAAACAAGGATTCTTGTTTCAACGATATTTTCTGGAATACTTCTCCCCTTAAAATTTTATTTTCGAGAATCCATTGCTTGAAAAGAAATTTTAATTTGCAGAAAATATTTTTGTTTTGCACATTTTATGAGATTATTATTATTATTATTATTATTATTATTATTATTATTATATTTTTTATTATTTTTTTTAATCACTTCCACTCAAGGAAGTTGACCATCTCCAACCAGGTTACCAACTGGTTGAAGCGAGTTATATCAAAGGCTTTCGTGAATATATCAGCTTTCTGTTGCATCATATCCACCAGCACCACTTGAATATATCCTTTCTCATACGCATCTCTAATCGCATAAATGCGAATTTCGATGTGTTTAGTTCTGGAGTGGTGGATAGGGTTCTTCACAATTCCAAGACACGCTTCGTTGTCGATGAATTTAGGAGTCTTCATAACGTTGATTCCATAATCCAACAACTGATTTTGTATCCAGAGAACTTGAGAACAGCAATTGTAAGCTGCCGTGTATTCAGCTTGAGCAGTTGATGTGGAGACAGTTGTCTGCTTTTTGCTTTGCCACGAAATGAGACGATTTCCTAAAAATTGACATCCTCCGGAGACGGACTTTCTGTCAACTTTACAACCTGCATGATCACTGTCAAAGTAAGCAATTAAATCAAAATTACTATCTTTAGGATACCACAAACTAAGCTTGCGGGTTCCTTTCAGATAGCAAAAGATTCTTTTGACAGCAGCTTCATGAGATTCTTTCGGATCTGTCTGAAATCGCGCACAGAGACAGACAGCCCACGTAATGCAGGCCTACTTGCGGTCAGATACATTAACGAGCCTATCATAGAACGATAGAAAGATTTATTCACGGGTTTTCCTTGAAGATCCGAAGTAAGTTCCGTCTGAGTAGCGAAGGGAGTGCTGGCAGATTTGCAATCATTCATATTGTACTTGGATAGAATATCTCTGATATACTTAGCCTGATGAATGAGTATGCCGTCTTCTCTCTGCTTCACTTCTAATCCCAAGAAAAGCGTAAGTTCTCCCATCATGCTCATCTCGAATTTTGCCTTCATTACTTGCTCGAACTCCCTGCAAAGAGCTTCATCAGTCGACCCAAAGATAATATCGTCTACGTAGGTCTGCACCAGCATCACGTCATCTCCGATCCGCTTTGTGAAAAGAGTCATATCAATTTTCCCTCTTGAGTACCCACATTCCAGAAGATATGTTGACAAAGTCTCGTACCATGCTCGAGGAGCTTGGTGAAGACCATAGAGAGCTTTGTCAAGCTTATAGTACTTCGCGGGGAAGTGAGGATCTTCAAAACCTGGAGGTTGATAGACATAGACTTCTTCTTTCACTTTCCCATACAGAAATGCACTCTTTACATCCATCTGAAACACCTTAAAGTTTTTGAACGAAGCGTAGGCTAAGAAGATTCTGATAGCTTCTAAGCATGCAACCAGGGCAAAAACTTCCTCATAGTCAATCCCCTTTTCCTGCCGAAAACCTTGAACCACTAATCTTGCCTTATTTTTTATAACTACACCATGATCGTCCATTTTATTTCGAAACACCCACTTGGTACCAATTAGATACTTTCAATCTGGTAAATCAACAAGTTCCCAGACTTTAAGTTTCCGAAATTGGTCTAATTCTTCTTGCATTGCTTGTACCTAGCTGGAGTCTTGAATTGCTTCTTCGATATCTATTGGGACAGACTGCGAGAGAAAAGCTGCATATAGTCCTGTGTTGATGGTATGTGTTTGTCCGCGTGTTCGAACTCCATCTTCAACAGGACTGGTGACATTTTCAATTGGATGGTTTCGATTGGTCTTGTACCCTGCGTTGGTGTAAGTTTCCACTTGTTGAGGCAGATTAGTGAAATGTTCATCGACGTAGATAATCGGAGTTCCGTCTTCTTTAGGAGGTTCATCCACAACCTGCTGTGAAGAAGAATCATCATATGCGGATGCATTCTTAGCAGATGTGTCACAATTTACTTCGATAACAGGAAGAGTAGGAAAGGCAGAGGCTGGGGTGAAATGGGTTGTAAAAGGAGTGAAACCAATGTCTGAAGGATCAAACAATGGCTCTAATGGGGTGGATTCAGCAAGTTCAGATTCAGTGACGGGTTCAGCAATGTCGAAAGTGTTGAATACAATGTCTACGTCATAAAACCAATTTGGAGCGCTTCCAGTGTTAGTGGAGTTTCCTTCTTGAAAATCGACTAATATGATTCAATCACCATCTTCGTCTGTTTGTTGTAGACTCGATACGCCTTTTGAGAAGATGAGTAGCCCATGAAGTAGCATACGTCACCTACCGTTTCAAACTTGATGAGATTATCTTCAGTGTTGAGAAGTGTGCATGAACATCGAATGGTCTGAAGAAATCTATCAGAGGCTTACTTTTGAAAAGTAGTTCATAAGCGGTCTTTCCGTGAGGTTTGACAATGAGAGCACGATTCAAAACGTAGCATGTTGTGTTGACCGCTTCAGCCCAGAAGATTATGGGAAGCTTGGAGTCGACAAGCATAGTTCTAGCAGCTTCGATGAGAGTTCTGTTCTTACGTTCGCTACACCATTTTGCTCAAGAGTTCTGGAAGCACTTTATTGAAGACGAATTCCTTTTTCTTCACAGAAGGAGACAAACATATGATTCTTGAATTCTGTACCGTTGTTGCTTCTTACGGATTTCACCTTCAGCTTGATTATGTTTTCAATCATACGGATGAAGCTTTTCAGAACGGAAGTTGTCTCACTCTTAGCTTCGAGGAAATACACCCATGAGAACCTTGAAAAATCATCTGTGATTACCAAACAATAAGATCTTTTAGCTAAACTTTTAACGCTTATAGGCCCGAAAATATCCATGTGAAGTAATTGCAGTGGGGAGGAAATCGTATTCACTGCTTTGGACTTATGAAGCTTTTGATGTTGCTTTCCTTGGGCACATGCGATGCATTTTTCAGAAAAAGGAAAATCTTTCATAGGTAAACCTCTTACTAGATTTAATTTAGAAAGCTTATTTATGTTTTTAAAGTTCACATGCCCCAAACGCCTGTGCCACAACAGTGATTCCGATTCAGATGCTTTTGATATAAGACATGTCATTTGCTCATTTGATTTGGCATTTTTCATATTCAGCACGTAGGTATTGTTTTGACGGGGAGCTCTAAGCATGATCATTTCTGCAGGACGGAGTATTCGGGTTTGAGGAATAAGCACTCTGTGTCATTGAACAGCACCGAAATTCCTTTGTCACAGACTTGTGAAACACTCATGAGATTGTAACACAATTCTAGAACATAGTTTACATTCTCCAGAGTAAGTGCTTCCGACACGACGTCACCCATTCTGAAGATCTTACCTCCCTTTTCGTCTCCGACAAAGGACACAAAATCACCATCGATAACTCGAAAGTTTTTAAGCAAATCCTTTAACCCGGTCATATACCTGGAGCATCCGCTGTCAACATGCCAGATATATTCCATGAGCATCGACAGCCGTTTCTGAATTTTATTCTGTTATACAACAACAACAAAAATATTTACACGTTAGCTAGCTTTTGGAAACCATACTTGCTTTACATTAGTTCTATCATGATTTTGAGCAAGAGAGTTTTCTTCTCTTTTCCAAAAACAAGTTGAGTCAACTATGCATTTTACTGATTTCTTTAGATTGTCAAATTGATCAGTAAAACTCTTAACGAGATCTTGATTAGGTTTAGAAAATATCTTGCTTTTGCAATGTTTCGCAGTATGTCCTAAATGACCACAGCGAAAGCATTGTTTGCAGTTCGATCTTTTCTTCCTGGGTGCTGAGTGCGAAGATGATGTATGTGATGAGAATCTGGAGCTGCTTGAGGAATCTGATGACGTAACATGGCTTGAATCTTTGACTTTCTTCTTGTCAGGATGATGTTTATCTTCAATTTCGTCCTCACTGTGCTCAATGTTTGATGACGAGGTTGATTCTTGACTTTCATTTGACATTTCTCCATCACTTTCTGAAGTTGTTGTGCTTGAATCATCTCTGCTGCTTTCTTCAGAGTAGTCTTTTTCAGTCTCTGAAGTACCTGCAACTGATGGAAAAACTCGGGAATTTCCTCTGTGAGGAACTTTCCAAATCTGTTTTTCTTCAATTCTGGCACAAAGACAGGACTTTCAAGCATAACATGTTCATCATTAAAAACAGATTTTAAGTCATGACTCTCAACCTTAGCATGCACTTGGTTGTGAGTCTTAAGTGTAGGCACAAGGCCATTACAATCATCCCGAATGTTCAATTTTGGCACAAAGCCATTACAGTAATCCATCCTAGATAAACTATTACAGTTATCCTGAATAGAAATTCTGTTTGTCTTATTACAATTCCAGGCGAACCAGTTAACTGTTGAATAACGGTCGCCTGAGTAACCGAGTCCTATTTTGAACCTCCACATTCATCTTCCTCATCGCACACATCTTCTTGACCCTCACATAGATCTGCATTGCTTTCAGACATGTTAGTATTGTTTTGTGGTTTGTAAAAAGCATTTTGATCTAAAAGATCATTTTTATCGATTAAATCAGTTTTAGGATGAGGAGATGGCATAGGGACATAATTTTTGTTGTGCGAAGGAGGAAATAATTTTCTTTCATTTCCGAATTTATCCTTATATCAAATTCCATCCTTTATGAATGTCGGTCGTTGGCAGTTACAATATCAACCAGTGCTTTTTGACTAATTTTCCATTTATCAATAATGATTTGCAATTTGTTATTTTCGTTTTGAGATTTTTC
This sequence comes from Scalesia atractyloides, assembly GCA_947069175.1. Lineage (NCBI taxonomy): Eukaryota > Viridiplantae > Streptophyta > Magnoliopsida > Asterales > Asteraceae > Scalesia > Scalesia atractyloides. The sequence goes on along the minus strand of CAMTDV010000007.1, from coordinate 54,390,139 downwards.
TAGTTTTTCGATCAAATCATTTATGACAAAATCTTTCTGAAAACAAATTCTTTTAAAGTCTGCATTTCAGCTATGGTTGAATTTAACTTTCACTGATATGCAGCTTCATTTTCTTTTAGTTCGTGATTAATTTTCAAAATCTTTTCTTTTTCTTTAATTATGTCACGGTTGAGAGATTTGTAGTGTGCCACGACGTTCAAACATGGTTTGGAACACAGCTTCGCTTTAAATTCATATGGTATGCTATTTACCAAATCCTTATCTTCAGTTTCTGACTTCATGGCGGTGGTAGAAGTTCCAACCGCTTCATTCTTGCTGCTACTGACGGCTTCATGAACTGCAGGCTTTGACTCATTCATTTCAGCTTTCTGTTGTCCCTTCTCTGAGGTTTTTTTAGCAGGATTGATGATGCTTTTCAGACCAGTGTTATCTTTTGGAATCTTGGCGGTTTGCTTTTCAACACAATTTGAAGCAGACGTGACAGAAACAGTGGAGATGTTTGCCATGAGGGCCTTGTTAACTTCACCTTTAGCCTCAGCTATTTCCTCAGACCAGTCATAATCTTTCACAACTAAGGCCTTTTGGTTGTTTATAGCAATACTGTCACTCCCTTCAATGGCCACTGGTCTTCTTGTCTGGTTGAGTTCAGCATTCTCGTTCTTCAGCAATACTATCCTTCGGTTGTGATGCACAAGATCATCATGGAGGATGGAAGCACGCCTTCTCGTGACACACGACGGAGATTAAATCTGAACATGAGAGAGGTGGTCAAGAAGGAAGTGTTAAAGGGGCTAGATGCGGGTATTATATACCCCATCTCTGATAGCCAATGGGTGAGCGCTACACAGACGGTTCCTAAAAAGGCAGGCATCCAAGTCGTCACTAATGACGCAAGTGAAGAGGTCGCCACTCGGCCGGTAACCGGGTGGCGTATTTGCATTGATTATAGGAAGTTGAATTTTTCAACTTCCAAAGACCATTTCCCTTTGCCTTTTATTGATCAAATTGTTGAAAAGTTAGCGGGTCAAAAATATTATTGTTTCTTGAATGGGTATTCAGATTACAATCAAATAGCTATCCATCCAGAAGACCAAGCTAAGACCACGTTTACTTGCCCATACGGTATCTTCGCATTTAGGCGAATGTCGTTTGGGCTATGTAATGGCCCCACCACCTTCCAAAGGTGTATGATGAGTATCTTTTCAGATATGGTGGGGGAGTCCTTAGAAATCTTCATGGATGATTTTTCAATCTTTGGGTCATCATTTGATGGTTGCCTTGACAACTTGAAAAAGTTTTGAAAAGATGTGTTGAAAAGAATCTAGTTTGAGTTGGGAAAAGAGCCATTTTATGGTTCAAGAAGGAATCGTGTTGGGCCACGTGGTGTCGAGTCGTGGGATAGAGGTCGATAGGGCAAAAGTTCAAGTTATTTCTACGTTGCCATATCCCAAGAACGTTAAGGGTGTTAGGTCATTTTTGGATCACGCGTCAACAAAGATTGTCAAAACGCCTTTAACGTGTTAAAGCAAAAGTTGGTTGAGGCTCCAATCTTGCAATCACCAAACTGGTCGTTACCATTTGAAATCATGTGTGATGCAAGTGACTATGCGGTGGGGGTCGTGTTGGGTCAAAGGGTAGAAAAGAAACCCGTTGCAATATGCTATGCAAGTAAGACTCTTTCAGACTCTCAATTGAATTATACAACAACTGAGAAAGAGCTACTTGCGATGGTATATACTTTGGATAAATTCTGAGCTTATATTTGGGGAAATAAGGTAATTATCTATTCTGACCATTCTGCTGTCAGGTACCTTATGGAGAAGAAGGATGCAAAGCCGCGGTTGATCCGATGGGTTCTCTTGCTACAAGAGTTTGACCTAGAGATTCAGGATAAGAAGGGTAGCGAGAATGTGGTGGCGGACCACTTATCCCGGTTGTTGGTAGAAGAGGGTTCTTCTCATGTGGAGATCAACGAGACTTTCCCAGATGAGCACATTCTGAAAGTATCAACGTTGCCTTGGTTTGCTAATATTTTGAAATATTTGGTGACAGGTGACTTACCCGCTCATTGGGATAGAAGAAGAAGATTGCACTTTCTTTCTCAGATCAAGTACTACACGTGGGAAGACCCAGATTTGTTCAAGACATGTCCGGATCAAGTAATGCGAAGATGTATTCCAGATGAAGAGATCCTGAGTGTTTTGACGCACTTGCATACCTTTGCTTGTGGAGGCCATTTTAGTGGTCATAAAACGAGACATAAAGTGTTGAATAGCGGTCTTTATTGGCCGACCCTTTTTAAGGATGCTTTTAACTTTGCTAAGACCTGTGTTAAATGTCAAAAGTTAGGGGACATTTCCAAGCGGGGTGAGATGCCCATGCAACCGATCCTCGATATTTTTTATGTTTGGGGGATCGATTTCATGGGCCCATTCCCCAATTCTCATGGGAATTTGTATATTTTGGTGGCGGTAGATTATGTGTCGAAATGGGTCGAAGCGATTGCCATCAAAACAAATGACCATACCGTTGTTTGCAATTTTGTGCAAACAAATATTATTTCTAGATTTGGGATACCTCGGGTAATCATAAGTGATGGGGGATCTCACTTTAAGAATTTTAACTTTGGGAAATTGCTCAAACGGTATGGTGTCAACTATAGAATTGCCACCCCCTACCACCCGCAAACGAGTGGTCAAGTTGAAGTGTCTAATAGGCAAATTAAAGAAATTTTGCAAAAGACCGTTCGACCAGACCGCAAGGATTGGTCAACAAAGTTGAACGATGCTTTATGGGACTATCGAACGGCACATAAGACGCCTATTGGCACTATTCCTTAGCGTTTAGTTTACGGTAAAAATTGTCATTTACCGATCGAACTTGTGCACCGTGCATTTTTGGCTATAAAAGAGGTTAACCTAAAATATGATGATGTAGGTAAGGAGCGCAAGTTAAAGCTATGCGAATTGGAAGAGCTTCGGGAGGAGGCATATGAGTGTGCGTCAAAATATAAAGATGACATGAAACGCGCACATGATGCCAAGCTAAAGCCGAAGGAGTTCGTGATAGGCCAAAAGGTGTGGCTATACAACTCGCGACTCAAATTCTTTCCCGGAAAGCTTAAAAGCAAATGGATGGGCCCGTTTGTGATCACAAGGGTTGGCAAGCTTGGGGATGTTACCATCGAGGACCCAAAGGATGGGTCAAAACAAACGGTAAACGGTCATCGTCTTAAACCGTTTATCGATGGTAACGAGGAAAACATTGGAGCGAACAGGAATCGGTAAGCTTTTTGGTAAGCGTGCCGACGTATGAGGTCAATTAAAGGACCAAGAACACTTGTTGTAGAATTTTATATACTTTGATTGTTTGCGCGATGTGTTTTTTTTTATTTAGCTTGTTTTGTACTAATCTCGTTAAACGTGTGAAGTTCGGATGTTGTAAACGGGTCACGAAGACATAAGGTATGTTTTTAACTTGTTTTGTGTATTGGGGACAATCCACAGTTTTTCGGGAGGTGGTATAGCGTGTCGTGTATATTTATTAAAAAAAAATTGAAAATTGGTGAGGCGTCGGCGATGGGTCCCCAGGCCGTCGCCGACGGTCTCTCGTTGGTTGCGTCAGGTCAGTTGCGTTGTATCCAGTGGTTTAAGCCGTCGAATGTATTTAGGTTATCAAGAAGGTGTCGGCGACGCCCCACTTGACCGTCGCCGATGGTCAGTGATTAGTCCACCGACGCTGGTTATTTTTAACGCAAGTTTTCGGATCTAAACTCAATTTTACCAACCGAAACTCGACCCGAACACGTTTTTAGCCACAATCTTGACCCGGTTTAACTTTATCCACCCAATACCTCTTTATAACCAACCACTTCCCTTGCACATTCATCACGATTCATCCATCTTCTTCATCTTCTCTTTCAAGAACCCTAAAACCTCAAACCTTCAAACCTTATAACTTCTTTAATTCTCCACCAAATCACCTGATTCTTGAGCCTATTTTGTGTGGTTTTCCGAGGAGAACAAAACCCGTAACACGGTCTCCCTTAATTCTTGCGTATTTGTAAGATTAGTGAAGATCAAATTTCGGGTTTCTTGGAGAAAAAAGTGTTCTTCAAAGTGCATTACATCTTTTTGAAGTTCTATTGTCTAACCAACACTAAAGGTACGGTTTTTACTTAAATTTAAGCATGGAATTCATATGGTATGTGATTTTCTTCCGAAATTTTGAATCTAGGTTTAAGAGTAGGTTGTTTATGATGCCATGATATGAGTTATTGCTTGAATTTGAGTATATGGGTGACTTGGGTGGGATTGAACATGCAACATAGCTATGTAACGAGTTTATGATTGTTTAAGTTGCATGTTTGAGCATACACATAATGTTGAATCTTGTTTGAGATCTTATATGCTTAGGATTAAAAACATAGAAACTCGAATTTAAAATGTTGACAAAAGTGCAAATTTAGAAGATTTGAACCGGCTAAATTGTCTAACTATTTAAGTTACAATTCAACATTGTATGTTATGATCAAGAAGTTAAATTGGTTTGAATTTGAAAGTGGGGGTTTAAATGTTGGAATTTGCCATGTTTAATTGTTTCTTTGTTTTATGTCTTGTAGATATGGCAAGCCGAAAGCGAAGCAAGATCTCGGGTCCCGGTTCCTCTTCAGGAGCCGGATCGTCTTTAGGGCATAGGGCAAGAAAGTGGGAGCAATTAAGTGGGTTGGAAGATAACGATGATCGAGTGTTTATGCAAGATTGGGCATGGGAAAGAATACGGGACAACAATGTAGGTGAGCCATGGGAGAGTAATAAACGAAGACCTCTTTCAAGGTTCAATGACAGGAGGTTGGAGGTTAAGTTGTGGAAGTGGAAAATGGTTAATGGAGTGTCTACATCCATTCCGGAACGGGCTGTGCCGGAGCGCACATTAAACGTGGAGGAGTTTCAAATGATTGGAATCGTTCAAATGTTTGAGAGAATCGGCTTGGAAAGAGTCTTGGATTGGTGTGAGGATATCACACCACGAGTATATTTGGCCGTTGTTTGCGAGTGGTTGGCCTCACTCAGGTTCGTTAATAAGGATGGCTCGTCAAACACATGGCAGCTGGTGGGTGACACGGGAAGAGGGCAAATGGTAATGTCGTTCGAAACCATTAACTGCATTGCTCGGTTTGACTCATTGGGGGTTGATGAGTATTACTACTATAATGTTGACCAGTTCTTGGATAATAAGGTTAATACTGTTGACCCCGATGGAATGGTTGAGTCGGTTTTGCCCTATGCTGATGGTGGGGCTGCTCTTCGTAGTCAATTGTCTGTTGAAGGAAAGATCCATCAACCCTTCTCTCTCGAGAACATAATGGTTATATTTGGGGACCGAGGGAAGGTGAAGGCCTCGGATTGTCACGTGCTTCATTCTTTGCTTTATGGAGTGCCCAAGTTATGGTGGCATCATCTTGTTATGATCAACACTTGGGACACGCGCGAGTCGTACACTCGGAAGATGATACCATACGTACGACTTATTAGCGCCATGATAGTGCAACATAATAAGTTGCCGACCGATTCGTTGTGGGTGTTGAAGCCGGTGGATCAGATTTGCTTCACGTCGATGAAGCAACATTGGAAGATTCAATTTCAAGTGTACGATCATCAATACACTGTCACTGACGATCAAGGGCATCGGTTTCAGTTCACCGACCCAAGTGTAGCTCAAGAGGCTGCGAGAGAGGAGGAGATGGCTGAAGAGGAGGATGAAGATGAGCCTCAAGGTCCGAGGGGACCCCGTCAGAGATACACCCGGCCACACCGAGAAATTTCGGCTAGGGTGGCTACTTTCATCCCAAACCGGCGTAAACCCGGGTACCCCAACTACAACCGGGGACAACAAGACGTTTATGATAACGTCTCCACTGTATTGGGGAAAATCGGGAATATGGGCAAAGAAGGCAACAATGGGAGCAAAACTAGGAGGCTCAACAACAATCCCATTGGGATGAAGATGCTGCTCATCGGGCCAAGGAGCAAGAGTATTGGAGAGCAGCAAGAGCAATGGGCTGCTCAACAGGCTTTTATGGAAAGGCAAGACTTGTACCAAGCACAAGAATTGTCTCAAGACAAGCTTGGGAGTAGGAGCAAGATAGGTTGCGCGCTGAAGCAGTGGGCTCCAGCTTCATCCCACCAAAGTTCCCAGCGTTGGTTGAAGGTGAAAGGGGGCCACTTGACGATTTCACGATATGATGTCGGCCCTCACCGGATATCCCTATCAGCCATACCCACCGGTGGATCCTAATGAACGATACCAACGATGAGCCGGTACGTTTTCTTTGTTGTTGTAAATTTTTGTGTAAATTTAGTTTATATTTCAGTTCTTGTTAGTAGTTAAATGAACTTTGTGGGTGTGTTCCCTAGATAACCCTCAAGAGACCTACTCGTCATTTCGAGCTATCGGAAGGTTTAAAAGGGCTTGTTGCATACGCTAAATGCAACCGTGATTCCTATAAAGTGAGTTTAGGTTGTTGTTGTAAAAAAAAAATTTCCACAAAATCAAAGTTGAATAAATTATATGCCTTGGTAACTATTTTAATAAAAATGGTAGAACTAAATAACTAACGAATTTTTGTAGTTGTGAGAAGCTTGCTTCTACACGAAGATTGAAATATGTAGGTGCATTGGGTTCGCGAGACAACCATTTTTGTTGAAGTTGAAGAGCACACGAGGAATGAGCGAAAACCATGTGCATACATTTCCTTTAGTTTTGATTTGGTCTTTGTTGTTTAATAAGTGGATTGTAGTTTGTATTTTATTCTCCGAGGTGAAATTTTGGGAAAGTTGGTCGTGTCACATCCCTTGTGCATTTTAAAAGCTCCATTTTCACACATTGAGGACAATGTTGACCTCAAGTGTGGGGATGGGGAGAAAAAGTTTTTCAATTTTGAACCGTTCCTTTATACACTATACATTAAGGATAATGTTGACCTCAAGTGTGGGGATGGGAGAAAATTTTCAAATTTTTTTTCAAAATGTCTTTGTTTAAAGCGGTCTAAAAGGCACAAGTAACTTAGTTAATGAGGGATGGCACAACCCATGTGGTCTTTTGTCATGGTCAAATTCAAAGAAATAACATGACGGGTATTTAACGGGTGGTTGTTGGGAATAATACGCCTAAGAAACTTGCACTTTATACATATCACATACCATACCTTCTACACGTGAGTTTTGAGCCACTTTTACATATCATATATGCATATATTTCGTTGGTTGAGTTGACTATTAGTCATGTATTGTAGAATTTGGAACTTTTGATACGTTTGAGACCATAGACTGAATATGAGCACAAGAATGATTAAGGCATTAGGTAAACCTCTTTACTTTACACCATTTATACATCCTTACCCAAAATCAATCCCTTAGTCGCCAACTTTGAGCCTAAACCTTTCATTTGACCAACCCATTTAGCCCTTGACCTTGGAACCCTATTTTTAACCCGTGTGATGAAAACTTTGTGAAAAAAAAATCAGAAAAGAACAGAAAAATGCATGTTTAAAAAGTTGTTGAATAAAGGCGTAAACTTTTGCCTTGTAGTTATTGTTTAGTAATCTTATGTAAGTATAGTGATTGTGTAATAAAAATCAAGTTTTCATCACCTTAGCCACTTTCAAAGCATTTCATTCCATACCCTTAGCCTAGCCCCAATTCAACCTGTTCAAGACCTTTTGACTTGTGTTCAATATTTGTGTTCAGTGGTGGAAAATGATTGAGTTGCAAGCTTATGCGGGTATATGTTCTAATCAGTTTCTGTGTTTACATCAAAAGTGCTAATGTATTATTTATTAGCCAAATATAAGTCGAGTGAAGAGAACATTGTGAGGGATATGTATGATATGTGAGTTTTAAAGGCGGGTGAATCTTGGATAACCATTTTTGTATGAGATAATCATATTAATGTTAAATAATTTGAAAATGATAAAATTTTTGAACTAAGTATGACATTAGACCTTAACTCATGTTCGAGAATGGGAAATGTGTTCCTTATTCAACCCACGTGAAAATGAAAGACAGATTTGCTTGAGGACAAGCAAAAGACAAGTGTGGGGATGTGATACGTGGTTGAAAACCGATGTTTTTATTAAGTTTAAGTTAACGTTTTACGTGACTTTTAATTTCGAATAGCCTGCTTTTGATTGGATTTGTGTTTTGCAGGTTTACGAAGTTTAAGGAGCTATTTGGGGAGAGTTTTGGAGCTTCGGAACGGAAAACGGATCAATCGGGAGCACAAAATGGGAAAACAGGAAAGCAGACTTTAGAGAGGCCGTCGCCGACGCCCAGTGGGACCGTCGGTGATGCCCCTCCAAAAGTCCGTCGGAGAAAAATGCCCGTATATAGTGATTTAAGGCGTCGGCAGAATGGCAAGTTTCTGGAGGCCGTCGGCGACGCCCTGTTGTTTGTTCAGTCGCAAAATTTCAATTTTGAACGGGTTTATCTTGTTGGTTTGACCAATTGTGAGGAGTTACGAGTTTTTGAACCAAAAACAACCATCTTGGAGCCAAGAACACCCTTCCCTTCAACCTCAATCGATCTCTTCCATCCATCATCAACCGAATCAATCATCCACCATTCTTAACCCTAATCCATCATCATCATCCTCAACAATCCACCAATCCTTTCACCATCATCATCCATTCCAAACCCTAATCCTCACCATCACCACCATCAAAGGTCAAGATGTTTGTGTTTGAGTATCAATCATCTGTTGATCAAGTTCCGTTCCCATGAACGGCTAATTTTGAAGGTTTCACCCCGGTGTAGACATTTGTAAGATTTAGGGTTACTTTATGAAATTGGTTGATTTTGTGACAAATTGAATTGTATTTTGAATTGATTGATAATTGTCTTGCATTTGAACTATATTTGCTAATTGTCGAATGATTATAAAATTTGACTTTGTGAAACAAGTTTGTGTATTTATGCTTTATCTTTTGAAAGGGATTATTTGTCCGAAGTAACAAAGTGTGTTGTGGTCCGTCATATACGTGATAGCAATTGGCACCTAAGCTTGTGATATCAAAACCTTTAATGACAAATCCAATTGAATCAAGTAAAATTATTAGTAAACCTAGGTCTTGCATTTGTTGAACCGGGTGTGAACCTTGTTTCAAACCCATTGTTTTAATCAAGTAATATAGTTTCGTGCAATCGTTTTAAGTTAGTAATTAGCTAGTGAAACCAAATTTGTCGGATCACTCCGACATTCTTTTCAAAACAAATCAAATTAACTAATCGCATAGCAAGCTTCATAAAAGTGACAATCTTATTAAAAATCAATCACATCCGAACACAAACCAAAACTGTTCACGGTTCGACCCCTTACTACCACTAACGCATTGTTAAGGGTAATTTGGATATATAAATATTATCTTTGACCAGGGCGCGACACTCCGATCACGACCCGATCTATGAAAAAGAGCACATTTTAAGAAAGTTAAAGAGTCTCCATGAAAGGACAATGGGAGATACTTTGGGTTCTTCAATAGCGTTGACATTATTTGAGAGATCCTTGTTATGCATGGACCAACAAAAAATTGAGAGATGCTATGTATGCTTACATAATGATGCATAATTTGATATTAGAAAACGAAGGAGAAACAATATGTCAAATTATATACTAGACGATGTTTAGCAATATACATAAGCAACAATGGCTGAAAGAGTGATAAATGCGCATCAAATGCGTTCCCGACTAGCATATTGTGTGTTGGCGTTAGATTTGGTCAAAGATGCATGATCGGTTAGGTATATTCCAAACGAGGGTGAGGAAGAAGGGGAATATGAAGACGAAGGCGGAGATGAAGATGAACGCGGAGATGAAGACGAGTATGACGAAAGCGAAGATGAAAATTAAGACGAATAGTATAAATTGTGTGTTTTTTAAATATTAATGTAATTTTGTTTTTATTTAATGTAATATTATTTGATGTATTTTCCTGAAAACAATGAAAGAAAATAAAAATAAATAACGACTGAATGGAGGGTTATGGGGCATGATACCACTATATCACTTTTTAACTTAAAGGCTAATAATGTTGGCAGCAGGTGAGAAACCGGATGATGTTACAATCTGTTGAGCTTTATCAGACAACTTAATACTTGTGTAAGTCACCTTTTATGTTTCAAAATTGTATTCATCAACCCATTCTCTTGATCTTAGCTTCTTTATGTCTATATATATTGTCTAAACAGTTTCACATGATTGTAACGCCCCAAAATCACAAATTATAATTTACTAGTATGTTTCTTAGTGTTATTGGTGACATAAGAATAACTAGAAGGACTAAAAGTGGGAAAATTGAGTTTAAGTTTCATATAAACTAGAAAGTTCAGTATGTATGTGTGTGTTGAATATTGTAAAGATTATATATGAACACACGACCCAAGTGCGAACAAGAACTGACTCGTACGAGTGATAAGTGACTCGTACGAGTGACAATCTCACTCGTACGAGAGATAAACATCTCCCTCGAACGAGTGATAAACATCTCCTTTGTACGAGTGACAAACATCTCCCTCGTACGAGTGACAAACATCTCGCTCGTACGAACTACTCGCGCCTATATATGTGTTATGTGTTCATTGTTTGAAGTTTTTGGAAGTTCCCCAAAGGGAAATGTTGGCGGATTCTCTCCAGGAATTTTCGCCAGCTAGACAAGATGTATACTACTGAAGCTTCCGCTGATTCTGTTTCTACTTCCTCTTTATAACATTCTACCGAATCGGTACTATCTTACGCCCAAACTTTCGTCTGGAAACCGCCATCACCGGGACTCACAAAAGTGGTATGTATGCCAAGTGTATGATAACATGTGAAATTGAATGAATTGGCTTGGCATATATGAATGCGATATGCTAATGATGCAATTAGTAGTAAACTAACTTGAAGAATGTGCTATAAATGGAACTCATAGAAGAATTCGGGTTGAATGTATAGTCTGGGTAAAATCATGCATTAGGAGCTTGTATCATGTGCTTGGATAGTGTGATGTTCATCATGTATTCGAATTGATCGTTAGTTGGAATCAAGAAATGAAAGTGTATTATGTCCTCACATATGTGACTCGTACGAGTGATAAATATCTCCCTTGTACGAGTGACAAACATCTCCATCGTACGAGTGACAAACATCTCCCTCGTACGAGTGACAAACATCTCCCTCGTATGAGTGACAAGCATCTCCCTCGTACGAGTGACAAGCATCTTACTCGTACGAGTGATAATTGAGTTGCGAGAATGTGAAATAAGGCGTCATTAGTACATGTCTTATATATGCGATAGTTGACTAATGCAAGGCAAGGAATATATGAATGGAAAGTAATGAATGTTAGTATATATGATTATAAATATGCTAACCATGATATGATTGTGGTGACATGAACAAAAGTGGAGTCATGTCAAGATGGACTCAAGCATGAAAGGCTAACGGGTGAAGAGGAGGCAAGGAAGCGAATACGGACACATAAGGTAAGTGATTTCGGAATCACTTCTTCTTTTATAAATGAAGATTATTATGTAGAAAGTATGTGTCGGGTATGGGTTTTGAATGATTATGGTTCGGGAATCATGTAAGTAAAGCTTACATCCTTAAAATAGTAAATTTTACTTATGTATTTGAATAAAAATAAGTATTTTGGGTATTCAGAACGAGAATTCAAAATACAAGGTTCCGACACAGATAGATACGAGTTGGAACAAGTGAAAAACGGTATTAAACCATATTTGATGGTAGATGGGGGTAAAACAGTAATAGAGTCGTGTAATGACAAATAAATAAGAAATTCTGAAAAGTTACCTTATGGTGTGAATAGAAAGGGTAAAATGGTAATTCAATCACGAGCTAACAAAGAAATATTAAACTTTGAAAAAGGGCACTCTATGGCGTAAAGCGTAATGGGTCGAACGGATTAAGAAACGACCTTAAGTAATATGATTATAAGGCGTAAACCGAAAATGATTTAATGGTGAGATGGTAAATAAATACCATCTCATAATGATAAAATGGTCATTTATGCCAAATGGGTCAAATGGTGTTGTCATCACCATTTGACAATAATAACTAATGATCGCTTGTCGAGTTTTGTGCTCACAGGGAAATAGAGTTTGGCTAGTGATGCTACTAATTAATAGTGCAAGGTACTTAAATGGGTCAATTTCATGACATGAGCCAGGTATGTGTAATAAGTCAAACTCTCATTAAGGACTTAAGGTCCGATGAGAGTTATATGAGTCATGAATGAACGTCGGATTACCTGAAGCAAGATAACTCTCATAATATAAATTGCAGACATTAGGTTCTTAGGAACATAATGAATTTAGAATATGATATTGAAAGTCCTTCATCCTAAAGGAGGGGCCTAAGTTGACCAAAATGCCCTCGTGTGGTAATATAAGCAAACGACCCTAAGGATAGCTTAAAAATGGGTTTCATAGGTATGTATACCCTTTTGGTAGTATAAAAGTAAATGGCAGAAGCCGTTTTAGTTTAGTGCCTTTTAACGGGTCTTTTCCGTAATCTGCCGAACCGATGGTAAAATTTGATTAAATAAGTTAATGATAACAAATCCACCAAAGAATAGTTGTGGTGGAAAATAAATGGATATCTTATGTGAAGAAGATAAAAAAAATAAAGGTTTGTTTGAATAGAGCGATGGTTTTCGCTAAGGCAGCCAAACAGGTAAAAATGTTGATTTAATGCATACCGGAATGGATGCGTAATTACTTATTTTGATTTAAATGCGGTTAAAGGGGAAAATTGGAAAAATATGAGCACAAACCGGAAATGGATGTATATTTCATAAGAAATAAAAATACGGGTTATGGATTTCGGGTTAAATAGGTAAGAAAACATTTTACGAACATTTAGAAACAAGTTCTATGTGAAACGGATAAAAACTTAATAAGCTAAGAAATTTTTCGTAATAAAAACGGCAAGAGGGAAATTCTTGTGAAAGACCACCCTAAGCTATGGTGGCCAGCCATAGCTTACGGCGCCAACCGTTGAATGAAACCAGAAAATAGTGTTATACGAAATCGCCTCCGTAAGTCCCAGGTCGTGTTTAAATGCGCGGGACTTGAAACGAGTCGAACGAACAACTATAACAACACAACAGCATAATCGCCGCAGAAGACAGCGTCGCCGGCGCCGATGCTACACAAATATTCCGACGACTTGAATAACTGCCTACGGCAGTAAGGCTCCAACGCGAGTTTTAAAGGGGCGTTGCCAACGCTACCTCAGAAATTAAATTTTCTGTTTTGACATTTTGGCAAGTCGTTATATTATGCTTTCGGTTATTTGCTATAATACTAATATTTTGCAAATTTCCAGTTTAGGGTAATCGCAAGCACCTCCGGATGACATTCAAGCTCTAAGAAGAACCGAACACGATCAAAGATCAAACTTCCGCATTTGGTTTCAAGTTACTAAACTAATTAGCAAGAATATGTCAAAATGTTTAATGTTGATAAAGTTTTAATGAACTCAAAAATTTGTAGTGACGTGTATTCGCATTTACTCATTTAAATACGAAAATTTTAATAGAAATTTAAATATTTTAAGATAGGGTCTTGCAATGATGTACCAACAATAACATCAGAGAATTAAACCATCTCTTGAATTTGGATTCATGCAGAAACCACCTCTTGAATCCGAATTGATGCCTCAATGTTGGAAGATAGAAAAAGGAGATTATCAGCTCAAAATAATAATGATCATGTTTGTCCTTTCAATATCCCTATTATATATTATATGGACAGCGGCGACTGTAACCGCTGTCAAGATGATTCCTGATTGTCGGATTGCGTCCAAATTAAAATTTGGGCCGTTTAAACCAAAGCTCATTCAACTTTTTTTCTCAGTTTTCTTTTCACTTCCAATTGTTGTCTCCTCCCCATGTTTCACCCGACCACTTTCTCCACTAGTCCACTCCTCCATTATTTAGGGAATAGTCGTTTCCCCCCTGAGAGCATTCACATTTGAGTCTTTATACTTATCCTCACCCTAAAATTATAAGGAAAAAACAAAAGAAAATGTTCACTTTTACTTCTACATTAAATTCGTTATCTTTATTTATTATCCATAAGATTTTAAGGAAACTTACAATTAATTAATTCATATATTTACAACTCACTATTCATCCCTTAGAGCATCCACAATAGATTTTTTATCCATATCAATATAATTACACTAAAAATTAATATTTTCTCTCTCATTTTCAGGTAAATAATATTTTTAATACCTTTATTATTATCTTTTCTCTAGGCTTCACTCACAACCACCTTTAAAAATATTTTTTTTTTTAAATTACAAGGGGTGAATAGTGTTTCTCATATATGTTTACATACAAACACTAATACTCTCACATATTTTATTTCTCTTCCACTTATAACCACTCAAAACCACTAGCAACCATTAATTATAATATAACTAACTCACTCATATAAAAGGGCTTAATTTTGAATGCTCTTATAATTTGTTTTTTTTTTTGGAGTGGAAGAGAGAGAAAGAATAGTAATAATTGATTAAAAGAGTATTATTTAATTGAATATAGAAAAATATATGAAAGGTTTTTTGAAAATCTTTAAATTGATAAGGTAAATATGTTTTATAATTAAATTATAAGGATAAGGATAAGGATAAGAATTCGAATGTGAATGCTCTGAAGTTAGTTTGTTAAATTCCCAATGCGTGTCAAACAAAACCCCAACTGAAAATACATCAAGAGGGAGGGCAAAATCATCAACTTCATCTAGCAAATATATCCCTTTCATTTGTTAATTTTAAATTAGTGGTGTTATGACTAGCAACCGTGTCATATATGTTAGTAATAAGCTAATGAGTCATGGAACCAAACATTAATAAAATTTAGACCTTAGTAACCTTAGAAAAATATCTCTCCTGTGCGCATGGTTATATGTTGTAAGGTATCCTTCAAAGGTCTTGTGATAGATCACACTTGTGTCATTAACAAACCAGATTATCTGCTTGCAGAAGGTCTCTCCATAGTTTTTGAGTTTAATCCAAATTTGATACGGGCTTAGATTTGTTTTCTCATATTTTTCATGCATCAACACTTTCTATTTTTCACGGAAATGTAAAATAGAACATGATACACTTTGTTAATGTATCGATGGGAGTTCAACCGCCGTGTTTCAACTAGGGGTGGAAAAAAAAGGTTTTGGGTTGGACAACACAACTGGTTTAAAAAACAGGTCGGGTTCAGGTTGACCCGCTAGCCCGTTTTAATAATATATGCTTTTAAAAAATATTTTTAGGCCTTTTAAATTGTGCATGGATATATTTTTTAGGTCTTTTGTCTCAGTTTAGAACTTTAATTTTAATTAATTTAACTTTCTTTCATTTTGTTTCGATGTAGAAATTCAATTTGCAACTCAAGTTTGGAACTTCACTTTGGAATAAAATTTGAAAACGGTAAATGTTATGTGCCGATGGTAAATCCACTAAAATGAGTACTGATTTTGTTAATCTACAAATTTGATTTTTAAATTTTAAGTTTTTAATAAAATCCCAATAACTAGGAGATTTACCTCCAATATTTCGGTAAAAAGGTTAAAAGAAAACCTAGCGATCATTGATTGCTTGCCGCAAACAGTTCCGGGCTTCCCATTGAGGCTACCTATCCATTCCACTGTTGCGTTCTAAGTTCAAATCTACGAAACCCTTGACCCCTATTTATGTGGTCATCAACATACTCAACTTAACAGTATAACCTGAAGACAAAAATAAAACGTTTGTACAGCATTTCATGAAACCAACATACTCCAATCATTCAAAACCATAAGATGACTTTTGAACAAGTGCACAAAAGTCAAAATGCTGCAAGAACAAACCTCAACATATTGCTGCAATAAATGAAACACAGGAAGTAAGTGGTGGCAGAGACATCTCTCATGCTTCAAGTAAGATCAAATTATCTACAATGAAGACAACAAGCGAATCGTTTGAGAAAACCTTGAATCTAATCAAAATCTAACATCGTATCTAATGGGATGATCAGTGTGGGTAGCAATGATCTGCCTGTGTACGAAGAAAAAAAAAATGATTATGAAAACATGCGTACTAGGAGTTTGAGTCCAAAAAAACATACTTACTAGAGGAAATCACGGATTCGGTGATACAAGAGTCTCAACATATATGATTCGACTATAACTATATTCCCCTCTGGTAGAACAAAAATAGGGCGATAGCGTGTTATGAAGTCCTCCGTATTCACTTTCTCAAAAGATTTGTTTTCCTGGTCTAAAACCGCAAGCCAATTGCCGGCAGTGGCTGTGCATATACCCTGCTGCCTTTTGAACCCCGGGTCGCATAAACCAGCCACCTTCACCCACCCATCACCATCACCATCACCATTCTTCCTCCACGTATCACCCCCATGCTTCAAATAATCTATGTCATAAGTCACACACAGGTGAAGGTTTCCATTAAGAAGAACCAAGCTTCCGCAAACGTCTACTCGCACCATCTGGGACAGGCGGAAATTGCATTTTCCTAAAAGTTTCAGTCTTCACATCAAAACATATAATCCAGCTATACATTTCAGCAGCCACAGAATAAGCTGTGATGGTGAAATAAAGGCATTGGCCCCAGAAAGTAGCTGCAGACCAATGGCAGAAGGGGTCTGCATCATCATCGTTGGTCTTAAAGGGGAAAGAAAATTCAATGGGTCTCCATGCATCCAATATGTGAGAATAGATATAAGCCCCATGACGACCCTCGTGTTCCAAATACAAAAGTTTGTAATCATCCTCGTCCTTAAAGAAACCCAAAACATCCAATGAAGGGTACAAGTAAGACAACGCATGCTAGACCTCCTGACATTCGCGAATAATTCACACCTTTCAAAAAAAATCTATTTTTACACTATATGCTATAATTTTTAAAAATAAAATATTATATTTATTGTTATTTATCTTTTAAATATAACTGTTATTTATATTAAATGAAAATACTTATATTGATATGTCATAATTATACAGGTGAAAAACTTGAAAGGGAACATGTTAAATGTAGGCATGTAAACGAACCGAACGTTCATGAGCTGTTTGTGAACTTGTTTGGCGGAAAGTTAGTTTATTTAATAAACGAACGAACACGACCAAAGATATTTGTTCGTTTAATTAAATGAACGAACATGAACACCTTGTGTTGTTCATTCATGAACGTGTCGACCAAACCAGCATACGATCAACTTCCTACAAATTTGGCATATCTCTTAAGTTAATATACTGACGAGAATAACATGTCAACCAAACCAACATACGACGAGAATAACATCTACTTTTTAAATCTACACATTGATGGAATTTAATCCCTTTGATCAATTGATTCGTTCATTGAGCTGCACAAGTTTATGAAATTTGGTTTATATTTTTTAAGTTACGGGTCAGAGTTATTTATATTTGTATTGTTATGGGCTGAACTATTTAACAAGCCAGGATTTGTAAACGTCGGATCTTAGGGTCAACCGGTCAAGAACATTTGCGTAGTCTTGAACGGTTGCCTCTCAACCATCGCAACGTTTACAACATTATATGTATAATGTATGTATGCTGTTTCGGTGAAGTGTAGATCAATCTGATCAAACTGTTTTCACCGATCACACAATCACAGTTCTTATTTCATTTTCGTTTACTTCCATTCACAATTGTTACTGTTTTATCGATCATTGTTGAGACGTTTCATCTTCAAGAAGCATGAAGCCTATGGGTCGTTCGTCCGTTCTACATACATGAGTTTGAACCAACAGTTATGACCTATGTTTTGTTTATCCAACCAATCTAGTTACTTTTATAACTTAAATATCTATAAAGAAGGTAAGAAACACAAGAAGAATATACATTTGCAGGTGTACAATACATTGCGAGAAATCAAATTAATTCTTATTAATATCGTACATATACATATATATATAGGGAGATTCAAATCAGAACCATCAAACAATAGGAACCAAATAAATAACTTTTAGCCCCAGACATTTTAATAAGAATTTACTTATTAAAAAAAAACAGAACCCAAATTGGCATATGTAATATGTTGTTTGGAAGAGGTCATAGAATGTGCTCACATTTGCTCATTTGGTGCAAAAGTGCAATAGCTTTCCTTTGAGCTCTACTTGTTCCAGATTTACTTAACTCCACAAGATGATCATAAACACCATACTGAAGTGCAGCCAATATCACAGAAGAGTTATTCAACCCAAGCTCCAGAAGAACCGCAGTTGCACACTCCTTGTTCTTCGGGGTCCCGTCTTTCACAAACCCGACAAGCGTCTCGATAACCGATAACTGACCGATCCCACTTTGCCCTTCGGGTTGTTTTGCAAGAAGCGACAGAATAGAAAGAGCCTCATCCACCATCCCTAAAGACCGTTCTTTCAAAAGATGAAGCAGCGGCTCAATAATCCCAGCTTTGATCGCTCGGGTTTTGTTTGATTGGTTCAGTGAAAGATTAAACAATGCGGTTGCGGCGTCTTTTTTACCTCTGATTGACCCGTTTCGTAGCAGTTTGACCAAAGGTGGAATCCCTTTAAGCAACCGATCATCACTTTGTTTTCGTTTAACATCGACAGACTAAACAAAGTAGCAGCCGAGTTTTCTCTAGCTTCGTCCGTACCGTTTTGAAGAACTTCAATAACAGCAGGGATCGCACCCTCTCGTGCTATAAGTCGCTTATTAGCCTCATCTAGTGATAAGTTCAACAATGCGGTCACCGAATGTTCTTTGACTTTTTGGTTCGGGGAATACAAGAGTTTGACCAAAGGCGGGATTGCTCCACAATTCGCTATCAAGATTCTGTTTTCGGGATTCTCCTTTGACAGCATTCTTATCTTCTCAACGGCTTGAGTTTGTGTACTGAGTTGACTCGATGACATGTTTTGAACCAACGAAGATACCTCGTCTATGAAGGCGTTTTGGTCTTCTGGCATCATAAACTTTCCTTTTTTGGTAACTCAAAGTTGTTCTTTTCACACCATTGAATAATGAGATTCCGAAGCGCGAAATTAGGGGCTAGTGCTAGGTGACTCAACGTTTCCCCTGTCTTCGGGCACGTTCGATGATTTGAGTTCAACCATTTTTGGATATTTTCCCGCTCATACGTCTACAAAAATTTGCACCAAATGAGCTCAAGTCTACAACTAGAACAATAATAAAACCTTATACTTGACCATGAACACAAGTCAACACAAAGTTAACCTTCAAGGGGTCCCACTCGTTGGCAGTGTTATGATGGGGCCCATGAGTTTCCCTAACAGGTTCTCATGGTCACCACTAAATCCTAAGTTGGACATTAAAAGTCAAACCCGAGATGAGCAAATGTATTTCGTTACCTGTCCAGTAGCGATTATAACAGGATCCGTCATGATCTCAAGTGATATAGGACAAAGGAACTCATGGGAATTAGCAACGACAGGCATCGGTCTAAGCATCTTAATGTCGGAGAATCTTCGAGAACTTTATTAATGTTGCCGTTATTCTCATCAAAGCCTGCAACTTTTTTGAATTTCTTCAAGAGATCCACAATCTGTTCGGTACTCTCTACATGCTTTGTGGTACCTCTTTCTTTAACAAGTTTTTTAACCGCTACTGTCTCGAGTTCTAAGTCGCCGATGGAATACAGATCTAGTTTTTTTGCGAGTCTTTCTAAGATTGCGATATCCGCGTTTCGTTCATCGTCTTTTGAGAAAATAATCATCATGTCCATGGCTAGTTCTATGTCTAATGTATCCGTTCTTCGTTTCGCTCCTTGTAGTTGCTTATGAAGTAGCTCAATCTACATACATTAAAAGCAAGAACTAAAAATCTATTCCCAGAAAACATTTTGAGGTCAAAGTCAAACAGATTACTCTTTGACTTCGATATTCGTATGAAAATAATCTCAACTTTATGAGAATTTTCACATTATCAAACACTATACAAGCAGCAGGACAAGTAGGTAAATTTAACATCGGTTTTGTCGAATAAAGTGGTATCAAGGTTAAGTTTAAAAATTCAGAAGTTTGACCTGAAAAGTCAAACTGTAACGTATTTCATGACAACAATGTAAAATACAAAATACTTTAGTTTGTGATGATGCTTGATTTACTGAAAAGTTGCAAATGCATTCACTTTTCATGTTCTGCTTCTAGAAGTGAAAAGTCAAAACTAGTAAGTTTTAAATCTCAAATCTGAAATCTCAAATGTGCAAATTGATATGAATATGATATATTATTTTATACCAACACTCAATCAAAATTTCAATATACTAATAGCTTTGTTTAGCTGTAATACTTATTAATCTGTATAAATACTGAAGTTGGAATATAGACTGTTTGACAGGAGAAAGTCAAATTCTAAATCTTTGGATCACTAGAAACTTTGGGCTCAATCAGAAGAGAGTCTACAGTCCATAATGCCCTCTTGATAAACAAGAGGAAATGGTTGCATGTGCACATGAACATGAACACGAACATGAAGTGTTTCAGTTTTGTCCCTAAAAAACTCATCAATAAACAAATAAATTTGTGCCATATGCATGTTACAACTTACAACTCATATTGCACGTTATTCAATTTCTTATCCCCAAACATTTTCATGGCACTATCTTTCATATATTCTATATATGAGGGATTTTATACGGTTAGGCGGTTACATAACCATATTATTTATCATATTTAAAGCCCGAACTACATATGTATATGCGATTATTGCAAATCTAAACTTTAAATTTATTCTGAACCAATCTTAAGCAGACAGAGACAATAGGTGACGTTCAATACCAAACCACTCTTAAGTAAAAAACTGCAAGAACACTTGTATGTATTGCTTTAAATGTAATAAACATGTCGTTTATTCAACCGCCTCTCTTTCTCTCTTCAAATTTTGTGAAATAAACTTAATCGAACCTAACGATCAACGAGAATCTGAACTTAGCATGTCAGATCATGTGATTATAACCAAACTTTTGCCCACCCCTACTTGGTATATTGTTTATCACACCAAATTAAGAATTTAAAAGCATTTAATATAACAATTTATGGGTCAAGAAGTCAATTCAAGAACATAAAAAACATTTATTTAATATATTTATAAGTCAAAAAATTTACCTGCTCTTGAACTTCTTCAGTAATTCCAAGTTCTTCATACACCAATCCATCCAAAGCTTCATTCAACTTATCATACACACCATGAAATCTACACATCACTGCATCACCCTCCAATGCCTGAAACAAAATCAACAACAATAAAATATTTCACTGAAATGACAAAAATACCCTTTTAAGATCTTGAACCAAAAGGTCCAAAACTGATAACTAACAGGTCAAACAACAACTGACCAGAAAGATCTTGCTTCCAAAGTTGCATTGCTTCAGCAACTTCTTAGCAGAAAGCAAAGCCTTTTTCAAATGAACAAATGACTGAAATGCCCTTGTGGGTATTGCTTGATTCAACTCTTTAGTCTCTTCCAAAAGTGGGATTAAAAGCTTCAACCTTCTTACAAGCTTCAAACACTCTTTTCTCTGTGTTCTCCTGAAATTTGTATAAGATCCCACGGTCTCTATCATCTCCATCATCTCTGCAACCACATCATCACCATTATTATTATTATTATCACCTTCATTATTTCTCAAAATACCCATTTTGCCCTTCTCTGCCATAGCCATCAAGAATCAAGATTCAAGATTCAAGCTTTAAACTTTAAAAAAAAAACTTTAAAGCAGAATGCTTTAAGTGCAATCTTTGGAGGAAAGTGGGCTTTGTTTATTTGGGTGCCTGCTAATTGATTTCAATGGAGAAAAATAAAAAGAAAATGAGGATAAGAACAGGAGTGAAAGTAAAGGCACCAGCAAAAGGCGGCCCCTTTTATAGATTTATTTATGTATATAAAATTTCATTTTCATCTTCTTCATGTACCCGTTGGTTTTTTACATTTGTCGAATCTTCTTGAAGTTTTATGATCATTTTTATATAAGAATATTAGAAAGAATGTGATTAGGTGTATATACTACAAATTTAGGTAAGTTTTGTTATACTTGACTGTACTAAACTGATTCAATCATATTTGGACAGATTCATATAAAAAATAATACCTTTTAAAATCATTTATAAAAATCACCAGGCGGTACTCTATCGGTACTCCAGTGACTTTTTTAAAGTATCGTTTGGGACAAAATGTCATGCGTGATCAAGGAGTTCTACAACAGTGAGCATTCAGGCGGTGGATTTCCTCTAGAATTAGTGACGAATCGGGTAATCAGTGTTGTTTGTGATCGCGGGTATGGGTGACTTTTTGTCAATGCTTTATAGGACATTAGAAAAAGAATCATTTATGAAAAAAAATGTTTATAATTAATTTTTAGAACATGAAACTTTTCTGTAATACCAAGTGAATTCATCTAATTTTAGCAGTTTTGGATGATGTTTAGGTGACATCTTTTGCTTACTAAGCATGTCGCATGGATTGTCACATATGTTCCATTCATGCCTCATTGAGTATGGATGGAATTGGGATCAGTTTTAGCATAAAACAAGAGTTATCATGCAAGCATATTGACATGACAAGCATGTGAGGTGTTATGGAAGAAAGTGTAGAACCCTGCTTGTTGGTTAGAATCAATACTTGCGCCCATATATTCAAGTGAGAGAATAAGGAAGATAGAAGCGTTGTCTCTTTAGAGATCGTTAGAATTTTTAAAGGTATTTATAAGTGAATACTAGAATGGAAGAAGTGAAGATTTTGGTACTAAAATGTAATTAAAGGATATACTCATGAAAAAAAAATTATTGTGGGTGAACGGGTATATTTTATCGGATAATCAATCAAGTAAATAACTATATCACCAAATCTCATACTCATGAAAAAAAATTTCAAAATCTCATACCCGATTACCCGACCTATACCCGTCCCAGATACATCAAGTTTTGCTTATTCCTAACAAGTTCGGTTTCATTAACATTAATAGTGATATCACCCACTTGTTATCTAGGTGTAGTGGAATAACTAAACTTAAGTTAAAAAAAATAAAAAAGAAAAAAATTGATTGGTTGAAGAGTTAATGGGCCCCACAACCATATCATTACCGCCCGTGAAAGGAGTGGCAGGGGCTTGTTGGCGCCCTTCAATGGCTAGTCAAGGTGGTTTTAGCACCCCTCCTCCCCCAAATGAGTGAGGAGGGGTTAATACTTGTTTACTCAAAAAAATTACATATTACAATGTGAGTGTATGTAAAATTGAAAGTTACATATAAAACTCCAATTCAATTAATCTCGATTAATCACTAGTCGATACCCTATCAATTGATTAGCACCTAATGATTCTTACTATCATGTATATTGTATATTAGTAACCCTTGTGTTAGATCATAGGTTTGATCAAAACAGTTAAATAAGATGGATTTGGAAGTATCATATTTGATAGTCAATAAATGAAGATGACTTGGGAAAGAATAATTTTTTAGAAAAATGTTGGATTGATAAAAATATACGACGATGTACTTGCATTTCATGTAGTCATGTCATTAACTATACTAAGTGTATTGTGAAAATGAGACTACATGACTAGACTATTAGATACATATGCGCGTCTTTTTAAAATGAGATTTTGAGTCTTATGTAATGAAATTGCATTCCTATGCTCTTGGCAATGTCTTTACCAACTCACTAGTCTGACCGGATGATGTAGTAATTAATTTTAAACAATATTTATATAATATATCAAAGATAAACAATATACTAAATTAAAATCTAGTATAATTTTGTATCTATGTTATATATTTAATGAATAAAAGAAAATTATTGTTTTCTTAATAAAACAATGAAGAAACTTTTGTGAAAATAAAATAGTTCATATGTCTAGAATTACATCAATCCCTTTCTAGTGGATTTAGTAAAGGGATTTATATCAGGTATTGTGTAATGGGGCGGCACATCACGACACTAGAGTGCATAGCGTCGTTTAATGTCATTACGACGGGCGTTATAGGGGAGTAAATTCGACTTCCCGTGAGAAGCATAGCGGCGCGAAGGGAGAGGCATTTCAAATTTTTGATAGTTACAAACGGTCATATTTTAATAAAAAAATTCCTAAATAATCTATATATATTATTTATCTTTCTTTTAAACATTCACCTCAACCATACTCTCATTCATCAAAATTACTCCCACTTTCTTTTAAAAAATAATGGGTTCCCCATCGGAAGATTCGTTCACTGATATTTATCGAAGATTTTTTTCACACGAATAAATCGTGGAGGAGGAAGAAGTGGTTACGAGTGCATGTGCTCTCGCGATACAAGCCATGGAACACGTTGGGCGTTCTCCTCCACGCCCCATTTTGAGGCGCACCTTTATCTTGCGAGACCGTGAAGCCAAAAGAGCATTTGATGAAAGACTATTTTGATCCCACACCAGTTCACGGACCCAATGTGTTTAGACGGTGGTTTAGGATGAGCCAAAAGTTATTTTTGCGTATTAATGATGATTTGGAAACTAAGTATGACTACTTTAAGCAAACAATGGACGCGAGAGGATATCTAGGGTTCACCTCAATTCAAAAGGTAACTTCTGCTTTACGCATACTAGCATACGGAAACACGTATGACATCAACGACGAGTACTTGAAGATGGAGGAGAAAACAACACGAAATAGCGTGGAACATTTCTGCTTTGGTATTTTTTTACTCACTTTTATATATTTATTTTTATTTTATAGTATATCACTAGTAAAACTTTTATATTAAATTTTATATATTTAATTATATTTTAGGTATATGCTAGTTATATGGAAAACGTTATATGACAAATCCCACTTGGAACGACCTTCAACAAATATACGAGGTGCATTTAGAAAAGCATGGAGTACTCGGCATGATTGGTAGTTTCGATTGTCGTTAATGGCGTTGATATAATTGTCCAACCGCATGGCGAGGTCAACATACACACAGTGACCAGAAAGGACCAACTTTAGTTTTACAAGCGGTTGCATCATACGACCTTTGGGTTTGGTCGGCTTTCTTTGGTGTAGCCGGGTGTATGAACGACATTAATACCTTCGAGTGTTCACCATTGTTAGAGAGCTACATTTTGGAACGATACCAAAGGCCGGTTTTCATGCAAACGGGAATGACTACGAGCATGGCTACTATTTGGGTGATGGTATATATCCGGAGTATTCGAATATTGTTAAAACATTTTCTGAAACGATCGATGTGAAAAGACAATATTTTAAAAAGACTACAAGAGTCTTTGCGAAAGGACATCGATGTGCTTTTTGGTTCTTCAACAACAACGATGGCATTTTATCAGAAATTCTTGTCGTATGTGGCATAAGGATAGAATTCGAATGGTCATGTATGCTTGCATCATTATGCATAATATGATCATAGAGGATTACGGAAAACCGATATGACAAAACTATTTTCCGGAAGATGTAGTTGAAGTAACCCAAGCAACAATGGAAGAGATAATCTTAAATGCTCAACTATTGGGATCGGGATATACATAACGCGTTAAAGGCGCATTTGGCCGAGCATGCTTGGGCGATTCGCCCAATTTGACACGATGGTGAAGTCGAAGAAGATTCCGAGGAAGAAGAAGTTGAGGAATTCGAAGTCGGGAACTTTGCAAACGGGGGTTTGGATGATGGAGAAAACGAAGAGGAAGAAGGAGAGAACGATGATCAAGACGAAGAATAAATGTATTGCTTTTTTTTATTGTAATGTTTTTTAAAATTTAATAAAAGTGTTTTTCATATAATTTAGAGATTAAATGAAATGGTTTTTAATTTATAAAGTTAGAAGTTAATTATAAAAAAAATAAAAATTAATAATCGAGTAATGATGAGGTAGGGGTTTTATGACTACACCCTCTAGTGATATAACGCCCCGTAAAGTCCCTCTATGACGTGGCATGCCACTTGTCGCATTAAAAGGCTTTATGATTACACATAACCTAAGATGTTTTGGGTTCAAAGCTTTTGCAACAATTAGAAAGAAGTCAAAGAACTTTTAAAATTTTAGCAAAATAAATTTGAAAAATCAAGGTCAGTCATAAAAACATTGGTTGTTAGGTACATAGTCATGCTTTTATAAATAAAATTTCAGAGGTTTTGTGAATCTGAATTGCATTAATATATATTATATATAATATATATATTCACACAATCTTGTCATATTATAAGGGAAATATAAAATCTAGGACTTTTAACTTTGTAGTGCACGACTATGTAATGTTTATTCACATGATTGTGTTGTATTCTGACCAGTTTTGACTTAAATCTAATATAATACTTTTAAAACCATTATATTAGACTTATTTATTCTTCTTACATGGCATGTCACATGAGTTGTCACCTTTGTTATATTCATGCGCCATTTGAGTGAGAAAGTATAGATTCCTACTGATTGATTATAAAATAATACTCGAGCCATAAAGTGTGCAAAGAATCGTCAATAAAGTGGTTATTGTGCGTCAAAAGATTGAATACGACACATGGGCGATAAAAAGAATTACGCGAACAAAAGACACAAACGTATGAATGTTTTAGCAAGGAGATCAAGTGATGCTAAATGCAGTGTGGATCTATCATGGGCTCATGAAATGTCCGGAATACCTCTCAACTTTCTTGTCGAAGGGTATCAAGATAACCTTCATTTCATTAGGTCCTTTAAGATCTTATAATAAACTTAAGGAACGGGAGCCACAACACTTTCTATATATGATGAGCTCAAGGATTACACCAACAAGAGACACAAGCGTGTGAATGCTTCCCAAATACGATATTCTTGCATGGATAGAGAAGGGGATTAATAGAGTATACTTATGGATGTACCTTGAATGTTTAAACGATAATGGATTGCTTGATAGTTGACCATCTGAGTAGAAATTGCAAATGTATGTTTCAGAAGACATTACGTATCGCAATACATGGCACAGTTTAGACATTTAAGTCATAAATTTCGACTCAAATTCACTAACTTGTTCCCAAATCATCAAATTGGGTTTCACACTCTTTCGCCCCAAGATTTTTGTTCCCAAACGTGTCTTTAAACACTTTAGATCATTTAACTAGTTTAATTAACTAACTCACAAATGTCCTAATTTAGGTTTGTTTAGTTCTTCAAAAATCACAATTAACCAATTCAAATACTTGAAGTATCATGCATATTAACTTTATGGTGATTGTAGTTAAGTTCAATAAGTTATTAGTGTTTTAAACACAACTTCTAGAATTTCCAACACATTTTATTTAATATTTGCTAGTTGTCAAATTAAGCATGCCTACTAACTTAGGACATTTTAAACCTATATTACATCATAAATAAACTATTAAAATGTCATAAATAAACTATTAACATGTCAGTATTTTTTTTAACAATAAAGGAACATACTCCTAAATATATTTATATATGCAATTTACAGGATTTAAAACTCTCATCTCTTGGATAGTAATGAAACACCTTATTATCACGTCATATCGCTTAAAAAATTTTAGTATTGATCTAACCTAAAAAAATCACCATTTTAAGTCAAATATCCACTTCTAACCGTAATAATATCTTTCTCATCATGTTTGTAACAACCTTTCGAACATGCCCTACTATTTTTGGAGCCCTCTTTGTAGCTTTAATCGACCGGGGTCATCTTTTTTTTCTCTCTTGAACCTTAGTAAGACACACAAAACACACTTTATACTATTGGCTCTTTCTCCAAACATCCCACGATTCTTTTTGTGCAGAAGTTCGAGCATTTACATCTTTGGCCCCATAATTGTATATTCTACTTTTCATTATTTTCCCCTACTTTGACTATACTTGGATTTAATGACATTCACAATAACCAGGTTAATAGAATACGTGATAATTTTCAATGTGTCAATTTACTTTAATGCCCCTCGTTAATGAAAATATAACATGAAATAAAATGAATGGCTGTAAAAAATTGTGAGGTTCTATAAATTTTTTTAATTCTGAAATGATCTTATCATATTATATAGAATTAAAATCATTTGTAAACAACTTCTTGAGAGTGAACTGAATGAACTAATCTTGACCCTTAATTATTTTTTTTAGTTATAAAGGATGGATTGTAATTATACATTAAATTTATTATAATTACTATTTTAATTAATCCATAGTAGTTACACTTTCATATTTTTGTGATTATTTAAAATATCTTTTAAATCTAAACAAGATCATATCATAATCACTGGTCAAAACACACCAGATTTTTTTTTTCAATTGGCAGTTCTTCATCATTCTGTATTTTTTCTTTGAACGTCATATAGTTCATATTTATGATCTTTCATGGTCAACTCAAGTAGTAACAACCAAACTAGCGACGCCAATATAACAACCACAATAGTCCAATTAACAATCATGTGTTCGTATTTGGTTTTGCTTCATGCTGATTTCATCGCTTTGTATATGTATTCTAGCTTTGCAGTTTTTGTCATCATGATTACAGATGGTTGGGATGTTTGTATTATGTTTTATCTGAAGGATGATGTTGTATGCTTATATACACAGACGTATATTGATACAATACTCATAACTTTCGTGGTTTTATATTATCCCCATGTTATACACATATGTACAACTCATGTTTTTTCTTTCTAAATCTTATAGACTTTTTGTAATCATATTTGTACAACGAAATTTGCTTCCAATTCCATAGGTGCCCTTACTGTTTTAATGGTACACATCGATTCCCGTTCATTATACACATAATTTCAGTTTGCGGTTTTTATTTGTGATTATGCAGTTTTGTTGTAAACGTCCAGTTGTTGCAATTCAGTACAATGTGTATAGTCGCGTTGTATATGACATTATTACATATCAGGATGCAGTTTCGTAGTATATGCATTATTTAATACACATGTGTATACTGTTAAGATGATGCATGACGTTATATAAGTGGATGCAGCGTTGCTGTAAACCTCTAGTTGATACATACAGTACACATGTGTATAATTTGAAGTTTCTGCATTATTACATGCGAGTATTCAACTTTGATGCAAACCTCCAGTTGATACCATACAATACACATGTGTATTAAATAATATATGCGAATTTGGAGGAGCAAGTAACTGACGAAATATATGGCAACTTTGGAGGAGCAAGTAACTGGCGAAATATATGGCAACTTTTCATGTTTCCAGTTTAAAAAAACTGACCCATTATGTAATTACAGAATTACCTTTTTTAATTAAATTTAAAGGAAAAAACAAATCTCAATAATTACAATCATGCCATTAATCAAAACTTTAGGATGATAAAAATCAATGGTCTATATCAGTTCACACGGTTCACTCTTATAATGTTGTTCACTCTAGATCCTTACCCTATATATATATATATATATATTTGATGTAAGAAAATTTAAAAGTGTGAGAATATAAGAAAGATTATGGATGACATGTGTCCCTTTTTATTTTGATAGTTTAAGGGTATAAGTGTCATTTAACTAATAAAATCTAATTATGGAATGAATATATGCAACCTATTTTGGCAGTTTGTAACACCCCAAAATGGGTAAATGAGATTAATTCGTGTTATGTAATTAAAGAGATATTAGAGCACATTAGTATGGTTATCATATTAGATAAAGTTATACAATATTACTTCATAATTTGTTGTGAATTATTTACAAGGGAAAAAGATGATTTGCTGAGTATCAGCATATTGTAGCGGAATGTATTTTAGTAATATATGTCGATAAATATGACGGGCTCGGTTCAGGGATATGCGGCTACCTCATATTGTGACTCGCCATAACTTGACGGAGCATTGTCGTAAAAAGCAAACATGAGGGGAGGATTATGTAAATATCTAAAAGTTCAATATATATAAGCCCCTTATGGCTCATTTGGGCAGATTTTTCTCTCAAGTTAGAGAGAGAAATAAGAGAGAGAGAAGAGAACTAGAGAAAGAGAGGTGGCCGACGGTGGCGTTAGCGGCGATTCGCGGTGGCCGGAGGTGGTCAGAGTTGTGGGTTACAACCTGGAACATTTCGATGCTACGAATGTAATAGTAAGCTCCGATTTCTCTAAATCCTTGCTTAAAGTCATTAAAATTGTATAAATCAAATTTGTCCAGAATGTTATCCTATAAACCAGTTACAAAGAACCGAATGATCCGTGAAATCCAACCGTTGAAACGTCTTGATTTTTTTATATATGGATTACAACATATAGATGATCATTTTGAACGGTGGAAAGTAAGAAATAGAGCTGTTTAAGTGTGACTTTGAAACCCATTTTCAAAGCAGTTTGTATTCCCGTTTTAGTTAAAATGCAACTTAGTATAATCGATTTTCCCAAAGATCCGACCGTTGGATCGAGCTGAAATTTTGACTGTAGCTTTCTGACATATGGATATTTAATAACTCTGAAGAAAATTCTGATCAGAATTTAGGAACTACAGTTTTAAAATCAAACAGTTTATAATAAATTTCTTATACGAAAATTAGGAAGTTGATGATGTTGAATGGATGGTCTAATGGTATTGCATGTGCTATCTACGACTAGAGAAATGTTCATGATGCTTGATGTTGTGAACTAGGAAGGTAGGCATAAATTACTTGTACATTGTGCTTTAGATATGGTTCGTACGCCAAGTGTTTGATGAAATGCCTAGTATAGATTAGAATATGAAATTATATGCTAAACGATGAATGAATATTAGTAGGATGTGGTAATGACATGATTAATGTTAAGTAAACATGAAAAATGCAATGTAGAAGGATTTCATGAAAGGTGTTAGTTGTAGAATTAGAAAAGAATCACTAGTATGGAAGAAATTGAATATGATGGTGAATGCATATAACTAGGTGATATCATGATTGAATACATATTACCTAATGAGTATGAAATGTATATAGCATCTTTAGTATAGCCGAATATGATGACACGGATATATGAGGTTAAGTTGAAAGTACACATGGTAAACCATTGACTTCTGAAAGTCAACTCACATAAGAAGCATGGTTGGACTTGTTATCACAGTTGTAAGACTTTGGGAAGTCATATGGCGCGTGTTATATCAATATGTGTTATGAATGATGATATGATGAATTATATGAGTTTGATTAGATGTGATTTTGGGCACA
Organism: Scalesia atractyloides; assembly: GCA_947069175.1. Classification (NCBI taxonomy): domain Eukaryota; kingdom Viridiplantae; phylum Streptophyta; class Magnoliopsida; order Asterales; family Asteraceae; genus Scalesia; species Scalesia atractyloides. The sequence continues at coordinate 54,358,979 of CAMTDV010000007.1, read as the reverse complement.
TGTTTTATGCTTGTTAGAGATGACTAATGAAAGTCAAATGTGAGTTATGCGTTTGTTATGATCGTTAATGTGTACAATTATGTATGCTAATAAGAATGTGTTTGCGATGACATGAGAGTATATGGATCATGTCAAGATAAATGGAAGCATGAAGGGCTAACGGGTCGAAGAAAAGCAAGGTAACGATACAAATACGGATACTAAGGTAAGTGATTTCCGAATCACTTATTCTCTTGTAAATGAATATTAATATGTTGAATACAGGGGGTTGTGTGAGAAATTACGGATAATAATAGTAAATCATGATATATATATAATTAAATAGTATAAATTTTTTATGCTTAAATTCTAAGTCGCGCCACATAAAATGAGAAGCAAATAATGTTTCAAGATTACGACTTTACGAGGAGCTGATTAATTATCAAGGATTCATGGGGATGCTTCCATTTACTTTATTTTTATATAGTTAATATTCACATACCCTCTCTGCTATTTCTCTCTTATATATACATAAATATATATAGTAATAGATAAAGTGAAAAAGAGCGTGTGAATAAGATTTAGAGGTGTGAAAATAGTAAGAGCTTATTTTTAATAATCAATTATCAAATTGAAGCATGGAAATTTATGTAAACAAATGTCCTATTCATAACTTTTAAAAATAACTCCATATAATTTCCCAAACATATTATTTATAATTTCTAGAATTATACTTTACAAATTTATATTTATATTGAATTTCAACATACATGTAGCAATATTTTATACAAAGTCTTGTGCAACGAAGTCAGTCTTTTACTTATCCAAAAGAAAAACAAAACTATAAATAAATTTAATCTTCTTTGAAAAGCCGACAGTCTTAAATGTGTTTCAAATAATTGGCACCGGAAACAACGTACGTAAAGATATTTTTGGCAATCAACACTATTCACCAGCATATAGTAGGGTTAAGGGCCATAAAAGATTTTTTTTTTTATTTTAAGCTATTTTAGTCATTTAAAAAGAACAATTGAAATAGAAAAATAATCATATATCAATATTAAATGAAGAGTGTTACGATTATGTAACTAGAACAAAGCCATTTGTCGTTATTAGTTATTGTAAAGTGTGATTTATCATCGTCCCACATCACTTAACTTAAATACAAGTTAAATTCAATCTACGTAACCCTTAATCTAATTAGCAATGTAATCACGTTGGCATGTTGAATTTATAATTTATATATATTTTTTACTTTAACTATTAACTAGTTGGTGGGTTACCCATTTTATCAACACCACAATTTAAACACAGTTTATAAATTAAAATGGTTAGAAATGTTGACTTGTTTACTACCCAAACCAGCAAAAGCATAATGTAGATTCTTTTTCGAGTAATCTATCATTTTGATACTTTAGTTTTAGTCACTTTTGTCACTTTAATTTAAAACTCAAATCTTTTGAATCTGGTTTTGTGGTTTCAGTTTTATTATCATTTTGGTCTAAAAATGAAAAACTCATATTTGTCTAATAAACCCTGGTATTTTGTCATTTTCCTCAGAGGCAAAATGGTCATTATATTTTATTATAACACATCATCTTCTCCAAACCCAATCTACTCATGAATCGGCGTTCCCGCCTTCCACCGGCCTACAACATTCAAAACCTCACCGGAGCTCCGTTTCTGCTTTGAAACCTCACTAGAGCTCCGTTCCTGTTTAGAACTTAACAGCACCATCGACTCCTTACCTTCACTGTTACTCTGCCGGAGCAAATACTGGATCCTCCACTGCTTAGATCCGGATCTGTTGAACTACTCTTCTTACATTTCGCCATCACTGTCGAAGACGTGTCAGTTTCACCGGTTATGTTAGGTCTCCATACACAGAATGTTCCAGAAGGTATGTTTTCTAACTCATCGATTTCTGACGATTAATACGAAGAAGATTCATCTAAATCGTCAACAAACAGCTTCCATAATGCATTAATTTCACGATTTTCATCAGTTTCGGGTTTAATTTCACGATCTACTTCATCGTTTACCAGATCTACTTCATCATTTACTAGATTTTCATCCGTTTCTGCTTCGAAACCTCATTGGAGCTTCGTTTATGTTCATAACTTAACAGCACCATCGGCTCCTTACCTTCGTTGTTACTCCGCCGTAGCAAATATCGGATCCTCCACCGCTTAATCCGGTTCGGGAGTTTTGGAGAAGATGATGTTTTGGAAAGATGATAAGTCGGATTATTTAATTTTATTATTTTAATTAATAATGTGTTATAATAAAATTATAATGACCATTTTGCCATTGAGGAACATGATAAAATACCGGGATTTTATTAGACCACTTTAAGCTGATTTCACTTTTGGACCAAAATAGCAATAAAACTGAAAGACCCAGATTAAAAAAATTTAAGTTTTGGACTAAAGTAGCAAAAGTGAACAAACCTCATATACCAAAACAACAGTTTACTCTTTTTTTATATGTTGGTTTTTATATAGTGTACCGAGCAGTCATATCTTCGGTAATTGTTTTATATTAAAAATGAGCTTTTTATAGTTACCAAATAAAAGAATTACGTTACTAAACTATAATAACATTGCAAGTTTAATAGTTTATAAAAATAAACTAAAATACTATTTGTAGTTAAAAAACTTTTAGGTGAACATTATGTTATATTACTTTAGTTCTAGTTTGACTAATCAACACTTTTAGTCAATTAATGCTAAAAACAATGAACGTGACAAATATAATTACAAAAGAAGAACTATGAAATTAATAGAATTGTTTAACATTACATGACAACTTATTTATGTGTTTCTAAGCCTTTAAACACAGTTGAGCGATTTTCTAAGTTTTTTTTATTGAATTGTATGTTTATATTTCATATTTACTAATTTCATCGTTTAAAAATTAATGATTAACCAGTGGAATACCCGTGCTTCGTAGCGGATGGCGAGAATTCGGTTAGTATCCCTTTCGTTGATTACGGTGCCGACACTTGCTATTATAACGCTTCACATTTTTATACTTTCCTTAATTAGAAAGTGTAACCACATTTCTATTTACAGAAACTTGTATGCGTGTCCTGTTTGTAATTCATTTTCAAATTTGTAATCCAAGACGTTGATCATAATGAAAATTCATACTTTATCCATACTTGTTATACATGCAATCAATCATTTAAAATACACGTTTTCATGCAAATCAATACTTGTTATACATGCAATACTCATACCATACACCTTTATATTTGAAATGCCTATAAACTGACTAAAATACGTAAAAACGGCCCAATACGACGCCATTGTGCGAACTGGAACTCATTCCGCATGAAGTGGACACTTCGCACGAAGTGATGTTGACAACCACTTCTCTTCTATAAATAAGAACACTCCTTCACTCCTTCAAACTTTCCGAATCTCCACACTCTCACTCTAAAAACTCTAGAATTCGGCAGAATAATCTCAGTCATCTAAGTGAGTTTTAGCTCACTACACTCTTTTATTCCTGTAATTTATACTCTTCTCTTTACCTTTCTTTTGTACCAAGTGTGGAAGCTAACCAAGTTCACATATGGATGAACTTGTGTTTCAGCGAGTGTGAGAACGATGGGAGCTTGGCTTTCCGAATTAAGTTCCACACCTCACTTATACACCTTTTAAATGTATTTTACTTTCTGTTCGTTCATGACCAACCGAACTAACCGCTACAAGCTTCAAGCACCTTGCGCGCGAGGTGCGCAATTGAGGTACTAAAAAAACCTTCCGTTCCTTTGCGACAAGTCAACATCATAGAAGTGGGAAATCCATCCTGGATGTCTCCCATCATCATGTTCTTGCAACACGGGAGCCTCCCCGAAAACAAAGCGGAAGCAAGGAAGGTCAGAACAAGGCACTCAACTATGAAATGGCGGACGGTATCTTATACCGGAAGTCATACCTTGGGCCACTCCTCTGTTGCGTTGATGCGCAAGATGCTAAGTACTTGATCCGCGAAATGCACGAAGGGTATGCGGAATTCATGCCGGCCCACGCATGGTCATAGCAAAGATCATGAACGGCGGATATTATTGACCTGGCATGCACCTTGATGCGTTGAAACATTGCGAAAATGCGCATCGTGCAACACGGGAGCCTCCCCGAAAACAAAGCGGAAGCAAGGAAGGTCAGAACAAGGCACTCAACTATGAAATGGCGGACGGTATCTTATACCGGAAGTATACCTTGGGCCACTCCTCTGTTGCGTTGATGCGCAAGATGCTAAGTACTTGATCCGCGAAATGCACGAAGGGTATGCGGAATTCACGCCAGCCCACGCATGGTCATAGCAAAGATCATGAACGTGGATATTATTGACCTGGCATGCACCTTGATGCGGTTGAAACATTGCGAAAATGCGCATCGTGCTAGCTCCATGCTCCAAAGACATTGCGCCCCAAGAATCCCTTGATTCCTGTGACAACAGCGTGGCCTTTCAACAATGGGCAGTCGATATGGTAGGACCATTCCCAGATGCTCCAGGAGTGGTGAAATTCATAATCGTTGCAGTCGATTATTTCACCAAATGGGTAGAAGCCAAACCTCTCGCATCCACCACAACAACTGTAGTGCGAAAATTCATTTGGGAGCACATCATATGCTGTTTCGGGTTACCCCTGGCATAATCAACAATAACGGCCCCAATTTCGAAGCCGAAGAGCTACAACAATGGATGAAAGAGATGCATATCAAACACATTTTCACTTCGGTCGCGCATCCCCAAGGGAACGACCAAATGGAAAGGATTAACAAAAGTATAGTCGAGGGAATCAAGACAAGGTTGGGAACAACGCGCAGAGGTTGGGTAGATGAGTTGCCAAGCATCTTATGGGCTCATTGAACCATGCCTAAAACCAGCACGGGCTAAACTCCCTTTAGCCTTGTGTATGGGACCGAGGCAGTGATTCCTATAGAAATAGGCCTCCCATCATCACGCATGTTAGCTGCGCAAAAACAAAACAGGAGACTTACTAGAAGAAAGACGTGAAAATGCTGCCATCAATGAAGCAATATACAAGTCCAAGCTGGAGAAATATTACAACGGCGAGTCCGCGTATGCACCTTTCTACCTGGTGACTTTGTTCTACGCGACAATGAGGCATCCAACGCCGAACGTCCTGGAAAACTGGCACCCAAATGGGAAGGTCCTTATGTTATTCATGAAGTCCTAGGAAAAGGTGCGTACACACTTAAGCGCTTAGACGGAACAAGTATCCCTAGGACATGGAATGCGCAACAACTAAGACGGTGCTACATGTAAAACTCCAAGTTCATAGTCTCTTGTCTATTCAGAAATGCGGCCCTTGTGCCCAATTATGTAATATAGATAAGAGTTACTTCATTTCTTTTTTACCTTGACGTTTCGTTACAAATGCGCGGAACCACCTTGAGTATACGCAAAAACACCTTGGTGCACAATGACTCGTAAAACATAATCACTACCTACTCAGCATGCATAAGAGCTGATATTCACGCACGAGTTCATTACCATTTCATTCGCTATACTTACACAAAGTTGGTAAAGTTCACGCAGTTACTGTAACAAAGAAGAAACATTTTATTAAAGGATAGAAAATATATACATAACCACGTCATGCGCGGCGCAAACAATGATCCTACAAGAATATTACATCAAAGATCCTACACTAGTCTTCGTCTTTAGCAGCGACTTCAGCATCTTCCGGGAAGATATCCTTCAAGCGGTCAACAAAGTCATCATGGGTAAGCGCCTCGCTTACCAACTCCAAGGCAGGGATTTCAAGACGATTATACCCCTGCCGCGCCTTCTCGAAGACAGCTCCAATATTACCTCCGTGAGTGGAGGCATGACTAGAATCCCATGGAGTATCCAAGGCATGAGTGACTTGTTGCGCACACTCATCATAGCCTTGCGCATGCCCATCATGGCGCACAACAACCACCAGCTTAGCCACTGCACCATCTAACTCCGCGGAGTTGATGATAGCATTGGCAATCTGCAAATACAAAGGAAAGATCAAAGCCATCACTTAAAGGTCAGAAAAATAACAAGTGAAGACATTTGCATGGAAATCCCATGATGTTGAAGCCACAACATGTTGTTGGTGAGCGATTCCATCAACGATTCAGAGATGGCGCGGGAGTTTTCAGAATCATCCAATTTTTTCTCTCCCGCTTCCACCTTCGCCTCCGCCAACTTTAGCCTACGCACGAGATCACATTCTTCGCTGAGGCTGCTTGGAGATCTTTCTTAACACTCGCTAAAGCAGCGCAAGCTTTGACCTGCTTGATTTCAACAAGGTTAGCAACATAACTTAGACATATCAACAAAGAATGAAACAAAGAAAATGGGGTACCCCTTTCTGCTCGCGTTGCACACTGGCTTGTGCAGTCGAGGCAGCCACCGCCTCCTTTTCCTTTTGCTCGCGCACCACATCAGCGCGCAACTGGGCCAGCTCATCCCTCAGGGATTTCTTCTCCCTGTTATCCCTCTCGCAAGCCTCCCTCCACAACTTGCGTTCCTCAACAAGTTTGGCATCCGAGGCTTCAGCTCGGTTCTTCCACCCCTGCGCAGACCACCCTTCAATTCGCTGGTTATCGGCGAAAGCAGTCTCCCTTGCCAACACTGCAGGTTCACGCGCAGCCACTTGGGCTCGCTCTTTACCAAGGGTCTCTTGAGCAGCCTCAAGATTTTTCTTTTCTTTCACCAGGCCCTGCCATTCACGAACAATCTTGTAGGTCACAGAGGCGGACCTAGCAGCTGCTTGGAGGTACGTATGATACGTCTCTTCTTCTTCACGATCAGAAAGCAAACATACATCCACTGGGGGAAAGCTCCCTTAAAGAATTCACGGCATGCCGGCCAGTGAGAAAAGTCATCTCCTTTCTCCAATTTCCACACAGGAGTATGGACCTCTCCAGCTTGAGCAGAGGAAAATGACCTGTAATAATAATCCCCTGGAGTCTCATCCGGGCGGATGTGAGACAAACCAAGGGCGGCAGTTTCCGCACCGCCCCTGGGTAACGGTTCCTCCACATGTCCTTGTGGAGCACCAGTCTAAACATTTTCGGCGAACGCCGCACCCGATGGCCCCGCCCCACCAACATTAACCGTGCTATCCGGATGCGCGCGTTCTGCCCCCACCACAACGGGTTCTTGCACAACGAACCCCAATTCTTCCACTTCCACGGAAGTTTCCCCAAGATCCACCCGCGATTCCTCAACAACAACCACATGTTCTTCAATCCTGCTGTGGTTGCGTCAATGGAACACCCGGAGTTTCCAAAACCAGGGAACCCACATTAGTACCCATACCAAGACCTTCCACTTCCACGTGAGGCCCCTCCCTCAGCCGGTCGGTTCTTCTGCCCAGCAGCAGAATTTCCTCCTTGACCACCGGCCTGCGTCATCGGGGATTCAGCTTCCCCAGCGCATGGGCGGAATCAACAAAAACCGGCTTATCCCCCACTGTATAACAATAAGGGTTAGTTACACACAACATAAAAAACGGAAGGAAATATCAAGGGGTATAAAGGCTTACAAAGAGATATTCTAGAAGTTAGTGATCCCAAATCCGCCCGCTTCCTAAAATGTCTCCGCGCAACCTTTTTAGGGGGTTGCATGGAGAGGTTCTCCTTCGGGCACCTCTTCCCCTTCAGAGGCACTTCTGGAACCTCTTCAGCCTCATCTGAGCTAGCAGGTATAGCGGTAGTAACGAGTGCCTGCTTTGGTGCAGTCCTCTTTGCACCTACAGGTTCGAGACCCTCCCATGAGTCAGATATGACCACATAAGTTTTCCACTTGTCAGTGATAACGCGCTTACCTTTGGGAGGGCCTGCCCCGGGTTGAGTTGCCTCCCAATCCACCGTCGCGCTTGACCCCGCGCATCTCTTTTTCTTGTGATCTGGGCCAATGCCCAAATCCATCAGAGCGCCTGCATTTAAACAAGGACAACAAATAAGTCACCTGCAAAAGTGCGCAAGTAAACAATCAAGACTAACCAGTTGGTGGCGCAGGGGCCTCTAGGTCCGCGTCCTTGATCAAGGCAAAATTGCCCAGGACCTGTGCGTATCAGGTAGGCTCATCCGGCTTTAAAGGAAGCTTTTCCATCCGCCCTTCCTTCCTCTGGAAGGCGGCCAAGAACAACGGGGCTCCTGCAAACAAAATACACGTATGATGAACAAATCTACAAGTCATAATCAAGGAAGAACAAGAGGATAAGAATGCTTACTGCGATTGCCCTCAACATACACTGGTCGAGACCGGCGGTCGGCTCCCCACACCAGGGTCATCCCCGCCGCCAACAGTACCCTCACCGACAACTGAATTGCCAGAATCTCCTTCAAATCACAATACTAAGCGTCAAGCACTGGTATGGGAAGGGTCTCCGCTGGAATCTCTTCCGGCCCCTGGAACACCATAGGCGCCGGTATAACACCGGCCTTCACAAAAAAGAATTTTGCCTTCCAGTCATGGAAGGACTTAGGGGGAGAGAGCAAAATTTTCCGCGCCTACGCACGGTGCTGAAAAGAATAAAACCCCATTGATCAATGGAGTTGATAAAAAATACAGAACCGGTCGACAGTGGGAACAGACCCAGACGACCGGCAAAGAAACTCAAAGTGCCTGATTCTCACCATTCCCATCGGATTTAACTAGGAAATGTGGAATCCATAATACTGCAGCACTTCCAAGAAAAACTTGATGGCGGGCAACCGGAAGTTCCCCTCACCAAGAAGTCAGAAAACAAGGTGATATAACCCGCCGGAGCATCAGCGGCCGTCTCACCTTCCGCCGGCAACCGGCATCCCAAGTGGGAGGAAACCGGAAGCTAGACAGAATCTCATCGAACGCCTGTCGGCTCAACTTACAAGCCGGCAAAGGAAGCTGAGCAGCGGCACCAGCGGCAGCCTCAGGCTCTCTGGATGCCATCAGAGACATAGAAAGACAAGAAATATTTTGAATTTTTTTTTTGAAGGATTGAAGAACTTAGCAAACTCAGAGAAAAGTTGGAAGAAATGTGAATGAATGAAGAAAACCCTACCGGAGCACCCCTATTTATAGCGCTCACATTAATGCGCTCGGAGAACGTGTCTCACACGTGATAATAGCACCCAATCACAGGCGGACGCGTGGCGAGCAAGTGGGTGGTGACGGTTAACATGCGCGCGTGGCCACCACGCTCTCTACCAATCCATTAAATGAATGGCAGACGAAGCGGCTGAGTGCACGCTACAGCTGTCAATGTCTTTTCAACTCCCATTTTTCTCACCAACTCACCTGCAGCGTCAAAAGATCAGATTTTCGAATTCCAAGAGCTGGATGACAAAACGTTTCCTTCACACAAACGTTTCCTCTCAACACTTAACAAAATTTCCGCCACCCCATTAACGGCGCAGGCAACAACTCTTAAAGTCCAGCACTCCTCCCACCTTACAACATGCGCGTAGGAGCAGCACTGGATTGGGGGACTTGAAGAGGTATGGTCCCAAATAACCATACTCTTGGCCAAATTTCTACAAGGATAACCTTGCGCGCAATGTGCAATGGTGCGCCTTCCTTGGATCCAATAGGTCACACAATGAACTTTGCGCACTCAGCGCAACGGTGAATTAGACCAGCTTTTATAGGTCACACAATGAATCTTGCGCACTCAGCGTAACGTGAATTAGACCAGCTTTTATAGGTTACACAATGAACCTTGCACACTCAGCACAACGGTAAAGTAGACCAGCTTTTATAGGTCGTACAATGAACCTTGCGCACTCAGCGCAACGGTGAATTAGACCAACAACAATAGGTCGTACAATGAACCTTGCGCACTCAGCGCAGCGGTGAATTAGACCAATACAATAAAGTCACACAACGAACCTTGTGTACTCGCCACAACGACAAGTTGGACTTACGCGCACAGGTTACTAGACCCTGCACACAACAACATTCCTCTGAGCTGCGAATCCAAAACCTTGCAAGGATAAGACACACATGAGAAGCGCCTCATAGTCTTAGGACAAAAGGATGTACCCCTGACACCACTGTGCTGGTAGGAAAAACCTTGACACCCTCGCAGAGGGGGTAAGCTCTAAGAGATGGTGACCATACCTCAGGGTACGAAGTGGCAGAACTGTGACCAAAGGTTACTCGGCAGGTTGCGTGTGACAGTGCCCATGACCAGTGAGGTAAGTGTCAGACCATACGCCAACCACGTCTCTGCCAATGACTGTTCCACCTTCTCCACTTTCGGCTGGCAACAGGCCTGATACCGGAAACGGCTGCCTTTACACGTGGCACCACTCAACATCTGACAAAGCACACCTCCTGACAGCGGACATTAATTCTCCTGCAAGGAGCATTTAATGTCTGACGCGGAGGGACAAAAAGAATGTCTCTGACTGTATGGGCCGGGCCCAAGGCTCACCAGCACTTCTCCTGAACATACCTTTTTTGGTTATAAATAGGTATCGGATCTCCAGGTAAAAGACACGCTTAGACACTTGCAACACCTTACTCAACACACACAAGCCTACGCTTATACTTGCAATTACTTGCTTACCGTCCGAGATACTTATTCTCACGCCGGAGTGTGGTCACAGAGAAAACCACCCTTTTCCCCGTGGCGAGGCTAACGGCGTTGCTAGTTTTACAGATCAGCTGGAGCGAGCTTACAACCCTAAAAGTGAAGTGAGAGGGTAACCTTTTTTGCAGAGACACCCTGGTTGCGACTCATATATTGCCAGATATCACTAGGTTCAACCGGTGCTTCTTCAACATCCACTATATAATTGTAAGTATACTAGTAAGATTACCCGTGCTATGCAACGGGGTTTAATTCGATATCTATTTTGGCTCTGTATAGAAACCCAAAGAAATATGCTTAAAAGAATATAAAACATGTTTTACATCGAGCGAAAGCCATAAAAATAAATTTAAATTGGAAAGCGAGACAGACTAATTTAAATTAATTGTCAATGAAAATGTAAACTTTATCTTGAATATAACTTTAATGAAAAAGGAACGTTAAACTAAAACACAAAACATAATGAGAAGTAAAATATAAAAATAATAAAGTCGAAAAAAAAAATCAATACATACGTAAAATAAACACGTAAAACTCAATTACAAAGTTTTTAAAAAGATAATGGATTATAAGTGTTAACGTTGAAAACTGAAAGACATAAGTATACAAAAATACAGAAACAAAAAAGACAGACAATCAAAAAGCAAAACAAAAAAAGACAAAAGGCACACAAAAAAAAACACCAAAAACCAAGTCACTGTACAACACCTTTGTAAATGTAAGGATATAGAATTGTATCACCCGATATAACAAACCATTCAAACCGACAAGAAAAGCAAAATGGTAAATCCTACACACTATTTTTCTAATCGTGATTGTAATGGACATTTAACTTTGATAACCGAATGGTTATCATGCAAATAAAGTTAGGGGTGTTCGCAAGATGCTTAAGTTGGGATAGGAATCTCGACCGGAAATCTTGACCAAACAAACAAGCAACCAACCTCGGGTTTCAAAAATGTGACTAGTTAAACCACTTTGGTTCAATTGTTAGTCTGTTAGACAATTTTAACAACTTTCCTATTACATCATATTGGTTGGTTCAGGATATTTCCCTCCGTACTAGTTAAATAATCACAATTAGAACATGTAACGATCAACTTTAAAACACGAAACCATGTTATGACGGTATAATTTATTTTGTTTTATGTGGTCTATAAAAACGAAGAGGTTGGTGTGATGAGATAAGAGGAAGAGGATGTTACGTGCAATTGTTGTGAGAGAAGGTTTATTTGTGATATAGAAAGAATCAAGAATAACCCAACTTTATTATTATTATTATTATTATTATTATTATTATTATTATTTAAAAAAAAACAAAAACAAAAAACAAGTATAGGTCCATCCTAAATCGATTAAGTCTTTATGAACTAGTTTCAACATCATACATGTAATACGTCTCAATTATAATTAACTATCTATTTGACTACTTTGCTTCATGTAATTTTTTCAAACTATCGACCTAACCGTACTAGTTGACCTTTAACTAACACATAATCGAATCAGCCGAATTGATTAGGCTTAGCCAATCTAACCGGTTTCGACTAAAAGATGAACACTCTTAATCAATTAAATCAATACTGCTCACAAATCAAGTATAACATTAATATTTTGAGTTGGTTGGGTCCCTAAGAGTGGTGTGGGGACAAAATGGTCGAGTGATAACGCGGTTATGTGGGCTTCTAAATTAGGAAAGTAGATTGAAAATGAAAGGGACCCCTTTCTCACGCGTATGTTCCATAAGGACCATTGCTTTTTATGTGTTCTATCCATCTTCATTTATATCAATTATAATATTTATATGTTACATAACAAGTGCCTGATTTTAAGATGATTTGTGTTTCATGTGTCCACATAATTTTATCATTAAAGTATATGTTATTTGTCATATATGTGCAATAACTTTTGTATTACAAGATAGAAAAATAAATATAGTCCAAATTTATACCATTTTAATATGAAAATGATTGTGACATAATATTTAAATAAAGTCGGTTTGTTTGACTAATCCTACACATGTCATTTCTTGTGTGTTGAGGCATGTGGCCAAAAGGACCGTAACACTACGTCTTGTACCTTAAATGAAGAACAAAAATCTTTTGCATGTATAGATTAATTATGAGTGTAGGCTTATGAGTCTTTAATGCCAACCCACCCATGAATTGGCGACAACCAAGATTGATTTATGACGAAATGATAGTTTAATTATAGTTATTTTAATCATCAATTTTTGTGATTGTTTGCGGTAGTTGAGGTTTGGGATTCCCAGCTTCTTGTTGGCCTTATGTATCCATTTCAATGTTTGAATAAAAATGCCGGTGTTCGAAAAAAAAGTAGAGGTTTAGGGTTCAATTATGTTTGTATATGCATAAATAATTGAGATTGTAGGGTTTGTAAAAATCACTACAAGTGGAATGATGTATTATTGAACGGAACTGCTGGTAAACACAAACTTTGTATCCGTTAATGATTTATAGAAAAATATATTGTATGCCAAAACGATGGTTAATCGGACAGTTTTCTCTTATAATAATAATAATAAATAATAATAATAAAAAAAAAAAATAAAAAAAGACTGGGTTGTTTGTAACTAAAACCAATAGGTTAAAAATTTGATATATGAAATATGACGATAGATTTGTTTTAACTAACTCTTATATTATTTTAACTTAATTGTAATAATGTATTTAATTACAACTAAATTAATATGTTGTCTCTTAGTTATCTAATAAATAGATTGTCTTGTAGTTATAATTAATATTCATGAACCTTGTCCTTCCAGAAGCTCAAATGGACCACACTGTGGAAGCTACTGCTATCATCTAGTCCACCCAGAAGAAGTGATCTTCAGTCTTCACCTCTTATAAGGTGGCTAGATTAAGCTTCTTGTCTCTCTTTGTATTCTCCATAGTCAACCAATTTCTAGAAAGCTTTCTAAAAATAATAGGTTTGGGGGGGGGGGGGGTGTGTGTTTACATGCTAGCTCAACTTTCAAATCCCTAATATTATAATATCTTAAGAGTTCGTATATATTATATGACTGAGAATTGTTTGTTTAGCTTAAATGGTTTAGAATTTTTATTGGTTCAATATTTAATGGTTTAGACTTATATTTTCATCATCAGATGTTTGAATGATTCAGATGAATGGTTAAGCATTATACTAAGTCTGAATGGATAAGACCCTAATTTGAATTGGTCAGACATTTGCCTATGCATCTGAACGGATAAACATTATATTACTCTTAATGTTCAGATCTCTTACTGGTTTAGCACTTAAGTGGTTCAAACTCTTTTTTTTTGCGAGCAGATGTCTGAATGGTTTAGACAATTGCTTCTGAATGGTTAAACATTATACTGAGTTTGAATGAATAAAACCTCTAATCTAAATTGGTAGACATTAACCTCAGAAGGGTTAAACATCATATTAGCTCTTAATGGTTCAGATCTTTTACTGGTTCAACAATTAATGGTCCCGACTTCTTACTGGTTTAGCACTTAACCATTCAGAAGTTACCAAACAGCCTCTAATCCAACCCCCATTTTTACACTATATTACACTAAAAATCACTATTTTTTCTCTCTTCTTTCTAATTAAATAATATTTTTTAATACCTTTATCATTACATTTTCTCTTTCTTCCACTCACAACCACTTTCAAAATAGATTAAAAAATTATAAAGGGTGAATAGTGTCCCCCAAATTTACAGATGAACATTAATATTTTCTCTATTTTTCACTTACAACCACTTACAAACACCAATAACTATTTTTCATAAAATAAAAAACCCTGTCACATAATTGAAAGGTTGAATGTGAATGCTCTAAGATATGTGTGAATTTTAGTGTTTATATATATGTTTGTGGTTTGTTAAATGTAAATCTCTATCTTGTATTGTATTATTTCTATATATAGAAAGATACCTATGAGTTATCTGATGCTCAATAGCATTCTACGTTGATGATGTATATTTTGTTTTATCCTTTAAGTTCTTTCATGGTAGCAAGGCATCTAATGATCTGAGAACCAAATTATTTTCCTTTTTTTTTTCATTTTGAAGACATACATTAGATTACAGTAGCCATTAGCAAATCAAAGTACTTGTTTTTTATGCAACAATAGCCATTAGCAAATCAAAGTACTCACTTAATTTTCTTACAAATTAGACATGAACTTGAATTTTAATATCGGAATAAATTGAAGCAAGACACCAATCCTAAATTAAAGAAATATTGGATTTTAATAATCAAACATCGACCCTCAATTTTGAAAATTGAAAGAAATTCAAATCATGATTGACCTTAATATGACAAAATCGTTATGGTTATGGTTTTGGTTTTTATTTATTATTTTCAGATACATCAAAGGAAAAAGAAAGCCTCTCTATAAACAGGAGACAGGCACAATTCTAGGAGATTAAAGAGGAAAAGAAATAATCTAGAATGATAAGATAGGAGAGAATATTGCACAAACAATATCATCCAGATTCTATACTCCCTCTCAAATTCGAGTGTGAAGGTCTCAAACACACAACTTGAATAACAGAAAACGAAGTGTGTTGGCTCTCAAAGCCTTTGTTAGAACATTAGCAATTTGATCTTTGGTGGCGATCGGCATAGGGCATATCTCCACAAAGTCAACTCTTTCCCTCACAAGGTAGCAATCCATTTTGACGTGGTTGGTTCATTCATGGAAGACCGAGTTATTTGCTATGTGAGAGCAGCTTGATTGTCACAAAACAATTAAGTCAGATCGACAGGAGCCATGTCAAGCTCGCTTAAAAGCCGCCTCATCCATAAGATTTAACTAATAACATTGGACATGGCTCGATATTCAGCTTCTGCGGAGGACTTCAAAACAACAAACTTCTTTTTTGTCCTCCAAGAAATAAGAGCTCCTCCAAGAAGAAACAGGTAACCGATACTGGACCGTCGAGTCATTGGACATCCTAGCCAATCAGAATTGCAATAAGCTAAGAGGTTGGTTCCATCTTCTTTAGGAATGAGAATACCTTATCCCAGAGACCCCTTTAAATAACACAAGACACGAGTGGCAGCCTCCATATGAGTTTGTCTGGGATCACTGACGAATTGACTCAAAATGTTGACCGCATAAACTATATCAGGCATCGTAGCTTGT
This sequence comes from Scalesia atractyloides, assembly GCA_947069175.1. Taxonomy (NCBI): domain Eukaryota; kingdom Viridiplantae; phylum Streptophyta; class Magnoliopsida; order Asterales; family Asteraceae; genus Scalesia; species Scalesia atractyloides. The sequence continues at coordinate 54,343,261 of CAMTDV010000007.1, read as the reverse complement.
AAATAAAGGAGTCTCCCAATCAACCTAAGGTATTGATTAGCATCCACTCGCGGTTCCTTGTCACACATATCAAGTTTCAAATTTTGCTCCATAGGGAAAGAACTTAGTCTATAGCCTATCATGACAACATCTTCAAGGATGTCCAATGTATATTTTCGTTGACTTAAGACCATGCCTTCATTGGTTTTAGCAACCTCAATGCCTAGAAATATTTGGGTCCAAGATCCTTAATGCTAAACCGCTTATCCAAGAAATCCTTGGTCGCTTGTATTTTGCTCGAGTCATTTCCCATGAGAACAACATCATCAACATAAATGAGCGCAACAACAAAAATTTTGTCTTCTTTGAAAATGAAGAGAGGGTGATCCGCAGAGTTTTGCTTGAAGCCGATTTCAAACAATGACCGAGTGAACTTGTGGTACCAATTTCTTGAAGCTTGTTTAAGATCGTACAGGGATTTCTTGAGTTTACATACCCTATTATCGTCTTGTTTCTAAAAGCCTTGGGGAATCTTCATGTAAACGTCTTCATTCATGTCACCATGCAGGAAAGCGTTTTCACGTAAAGTTGATGAGTGTACCAACCATGCTTCATGCCACCGTCAAAAGAGTCTGAATCGTTACTAATTTAGCAACGAGTGCAAAGGTTTCTTGGAAATCAACCATTCCATCCGTGTGAGGCCTTTAGCCAAAAGACTTGCTGTGTATCGTTCTGTGTCTCCATTCGGCTTGTACTTGATCTTGTAGACCCATTTCAAATCAATCGCTCGCTTCCCTTTTGGTAACTCTTCAAAGACCAAGTCTCATTTTCTTCAAGAGCTTGGATTTCACATTTCATGGCTTTTACCCACCTTGCATCCTTCACAGCTTGCTTGAAGTGTTTAGGCTCATTATTCACGGCAATGGCCGTCAGGAAAGTTTTATGAGTGTTAGTAAATTATCTTGATATGTGTCAAAAGCAACACATAAATTATATCAAATACGGTATAAAATTGACCCTTTTTAGTACTAATGTTGGAAAAATTGTGTTTATTTGTTTACTTTGATTTCCAGGATTAAAAGAGCATAAAGATACAAAGAAACAAATTAACAACAAAATCCAGCATAAATATGAAAGGCGGGGATACAACATACTAAACCAACCTACCAAGCTTCAACACAAAGACAAAAACAACAAGTCATGGCACGGGACCGTGCCTCGTCGACATGGGTTGTGCCCCTTTATGATTCCAGATCAGAAAAAGACAAACAGAAGCAGACAAGAGACACGGGGCCGTGTCCCCTTGGGCATGGGCTGTGGTCAACTTCCAGATTTGCATATCTGGGAAAGTACAACAAATACAATGGCCACGGGGCCATGCCGTTGACACACGGAGCCGTGTAGCAGGTTGATCTGACAAAGAATTAAATGAAGACGAGAAGAAGGAAAGCGCGGGGCCGTGTGATTGCTCTGTTTCCAGCTATATATAGGGGTGCTTAGTTCTATTTCAACTCATCCCTTGGCAAACCACTTCTCTCACACCAACCACCACTCCACCACTATAATACCATCATCATCCACCACTTTCATCATTTTCCACCTTAGAGTGTGTAGTAGTCTCGGGATCCAAGATTGATCGTAAGAGTTTTTGTCAATCAAAGGCCATGCTTGGCTAATCTCTTACATCACTTGGTGAAGACAAGTTATTTATGTATTACTTTTGATTTCCTAGCTTTGGTAAACTTTTTAATTGGGTATGTATTAATGACTTTAATAACTAGTTTTTTATATTGAAAGTGAGTTTTATTCTATCATTCTTCATGTTTCATTAATTCACTCATTCGTGTCTTTACGGTCTATATAAAGCATGTTAACTGCCTGGAAGGGGGTTAGAAGGGTTGTTTGGGTAAAACTCTTGCCCCGTTAAGTGTATAGATCCTGCGAGGACTTGGTTCAAGCTTATTAGGACTTCCTTTGAGGCAGATAGCATCAAATCAGGGGAAGTAAGAACGACTTGAATCCCTTATAACGAACTACTATTAAAACTTTAAACCGGCCTTGCGGGACTGTATCCCTGCTGACTCAGACCAATATGGTCGAGGGTAGTGTTGCCTCCAAAAGAGGGACATGCCACATTTTGCATTAATAACTTACTTAATTATCTTTCAATATTCTGGCCTTGCGCGACTGTATCCCTGCTGACTCAGACCAATATGGCTGAGGGTATTGTCGCCTCCAAAAGAGGGGCATGCCATTATAACTAAGATAATCTCTTAAAAAAACCTAAAGCATGGAAATCATCAAAAATGATACGTAAATAATGAGTCGGAACCAAGTGGTTCCATCTTGTCTATTTATTTCTTTTATAATTATTATTTAAGTTTATTCTTATTTATAAACCTTTTCTCAAAAGATTGATTAGATTAGACGTCGATGATATTCCGGTAGTAAAAGCTCTTGTGTGCTTGGACGACTTTGGTATCTTACCATCACTATACTACGCCAATGATGTGTGCACTTGTCCTAGCGTGAAGTAGAGAGTGATAATGTTATATCGTGTTTTTATAAATCTAAAGCTTGAATAAACGAGTGAAAAGTACATAAAATAGATCTAAAATTTATACCCACCTCGCTCACGTCATATCTAAAGAACTTTAGTGTGATGTTACATTTTTTTCCCGCATTTTGTACCTTGTAGGCCTTATTGTTCGAAGTTGTTCGAAGATATTGATTAGAGCGGCTAATTGCAAGGATGGTCTCTATAAGATGGGGATGTTGGAAGGCAAGCGACATGCTTTGACGGCTACCCAAAGTACTTGGCACAAGAGATTAAGTCACCCATCGAATTCTAAATTATGTCATTTGGATGTTATCAAAAACACTTCTTTGGATTTTAAGGTTTTTTGTGATTCATGTGTTGATGCAAAATTTACAATATTACCGTTTCCAACTAGCGTCTCTAAGACAAATACTTGTTTTGAATTGATACATTGTGATATATGGGGCAAATATCTTACGCCTTCTTTTACACGAGCAAGCTATTTTTTGACAATAGTTGATGATTTTAGCCGTTATGTATGGGTATTTCTTCTCAAACACAAAGATGAACTTGATGATAATGCTTGGTTTTGGTTTCTAGCAGAATGGTCAAAGATGAACATGAATGTATTAACAAAATCGTTATGATTTTGGTTTTTATTGATTATTTTCGGATACGTTAAAGGAAAAAAAGCCTCTATATATACAGGAGAGAGGCACAATTATAGGAGATAAAAGAGAAAAGGAATTAATCTAGAACGATAAAATTGGAGAGAATATTGCACAAATAATATCATCCATATTCTATATAATATTTAATACAAGGATAAATTATGAATCACACACCGATCTTGAATTTTAAAAAAAAAATGTAGTAATATGAAGAATGCAGATGAATAATTAAGGCTGGAGGGTGTGGGATTCATGGTGACTATTAGGATTATGACCACATCCTATAAGGTTAGAAACACAAGACTGAAGTAGAGATTATAATTTTTGAGAAACATTACAGCAAGAATTATTGTTGACGTCCTTATTTGAAATATTAGCTTTTGCTTATGTATTTGTTATAAACAAAAAAATCGAATTGAAATAGACATCAACCTTGACGGGGCATATTAGCTATATATATATTGTTAAGAAATAAATTATTTTTAACCAAATTTATATTGTAAACTACAAAAACATCATAAGTCTTTTGTACATAGTGCGTTGATGGTTAATAAGCTAACGGGTAAGCGATTATTTAATTGCTTTCTGTATCACACTTTAAGCAAAGTTCTCATAGTTCTCAACGTATTATTAGTTCTTAAATAAGCGCCCTCATAGCACTAATACCTATATATATGTGTATATATATATATATATATATTTAAAGATAACACCAACTTTTATTTCTCAACAAAAAACAACAAAGGCCCATAGCAAGATGCTACCAACCCGATTACAAACTAAATCTACTTACGCCAAAAAGAAACCACACTTCATCTTTTCTAGTACACTTGAAAATTAAAACTACGACATTCATCCCAAGAAAAATCTTTGAGCTTTGATCAGTTGACCACGCAATCGAACGCCTTATCTTTGCTTTCCTCCATGAGCTTGTGCCCGTTTACATTTACACCTTCAAATTTTTTCTTGTTTCTTGCTTTCCATATACTCTACATGGCCAAAATGTAGACAAAATGAATTATGTACTTCATGTTTTTCGATACATTTGACCCATTAACGCTCTGTAACAAGTCTTCAACTGTCGTTGTTCATCCATTTTTGCAACTGCTGCCATACTTCCAGTGATATTCTGCAATTCATCAGAACATGATTCGTTGACTCGACATCATGCTCACACAATGCGCACTTGTTATTTCGTACTGTACCACCCTTGATTCCAATGCGTCTACTGTTGGGATTTGACGCACTGTTGCTCTCCACAAGAATAAACTCGCTTTTTATGTTGCGATCCAATTCCACAAAAATGTACTACCTGCCATATTTAAATCCAATCTACATAATAAACCGACACCATATCGTTTATCCAATAGCTTTGACTATTTCTATTTTATGCTTTCTTACATTGTACCCAAAATGGGTTACTCTTGTACCTTGTAAAATTTATGAATGTCAATGTGTTTTTTTTTTCTTAAAACAGTTATAGTCACTTTTTATTAGCAACCTAGTCACACTTGTACCTTGTAAAATTAATGAATGTCAATAGTTTTTTTTCCTTAAAAGAGTTATAGTCACTTTTGATACGCAACCTAGTCACAGACAGAAAACAACATTTGCGAAAATAAACGAAAGATACACACTATTCCGTCTTTTATATCAAATCGATCATAACCACTACCTACATTCCACGAAATTGTGCACCACAAATAGGAGCTAATAAAAAGACCCGCGATCCCATAGAAAGACATCACAATTCCTTGTGGAAAAAAAACGATTTCCTGAGACGGAAATAAAGATATCAAATTTCTACCAAGATAACTCGAGGTTCCAACCAACAAGAATCCTAATGAACCTAAAAAAAGGATAATAGCCTAGCAGAAATTACTTGTTTTTCGAGCCCCCTTTATAGGTTCTATCCATATATGTTCTGATCGACAACTCATACTTGATCCCGTTGCTGTTTGATCCTAGTTTCCTAACTTGAATGAACCTGTGAGTATGCTAACAACTAGGGTACATAAACGACCTCATAACAATATGCAACTAATAATAAAGAGACCAAATCTTAGCATGAAAAATTTCTCACAACAAGAATAAAAAATTATGAGACTACGAAGCCGCTTCAAATCCACCATCATTAATATCAAAGCAACACATAGTCATCTTTAAGTATATTAGAGACATATGATAATTATTATATACTAGGAACAAATTACTATGGAGAAAGGTTTTGCATGGAAAACATGCATGATGATTATCCAGCCTTGGAACATGAAGTGGCACCGAGCTCGAGTAAGATTGAGGAGGTGGAAAGTGAAAAATTGTGGGATAACAAGGAAAAAGAATTAGAGCTAGGAAGTGTTGACACCCCAGTGTCCAATAACACTGAGCCCAGCCCAGAAATGCAGGCCAACAACAAAATATTTCTGATAGGCCTAATTATGTCAATACTAGGCCTAGAGGAAATAAAGCTAGAAATCGTAATAAGGAGGCCCAATTTTTTGTTACTCCTGATCTAAATGTTGAAGCGGAGCAGGTCAATTCCGACCGTTTAATCTAGAAGAAGTAATACGCCAAATTGGCGAATGCTTGGGAATCGAAGTCACTGGGTTCGGTAACCAGGTGAGAAAACTTGTAAGTGGGAAAGCGGCGTTAAACTGTGATAAATGAATTTAGTGTCTATAAACATCGATGGAGTGACCGGTGCTAACAAACCGAAATGGATCAAAGGGGTCAAAAGGAGTTCCAAATGTTCATTTATGGGTATTCAAGACACTCATCAAACTGGGCTCTCTAACCTGTTTTTGAGTAAATTCTTGGATCACTCGTCTTTCCAGTCGGCCTCGGTTGACGCGGTAGGAAAAGCTGGTGGAATTGTGTCTTTATGGGATCCCGGGATGTTCGTTGTTTCGGACGTCGTAAAAGACTAGAGGCTTCTTCTAACCTATGGGCATGTGAGAGGGGTGGATAATAAGGTCAACATCCTCAACGTTCACGCTCCAAATGACCCAAATGGCAGGAAGACTTTCTGGGAAGATATTATCAGACTGAAAGGTCAGTTTGAAGGCATGTGGGTGGCGCTTGGAGACTTCAATAATGTCCGTACTGCGGAAGAAAGACTTAATTCCAGGTTTGATCATATTGCGGCCTCGATTTTTAATAGTTTTATAAATCGAGCAAGCTTCTTCGAATATCAAATGGCTAGTGGTAATTTTACATTATTTCGGACAATATCTATGTGAAAAAGCAAGTTAGACAGATTCATTATATGCGACAATTTTGTAAATATGTGGCCTTCGGCCAGGCTTTCGGTTCTCAAAAAAGGCCAGTCTGACCATTGCCCCATCGTCTTATCTTGCTGCTCGCTAGACTTTGGTCCAATCCCGTTCAAATTTTATAATAGTTGGATTGGGGCCAAATATCTAGACGAGATTTTTGCTACTAATGTTTCCTTGGTGTCCAGTGAGGTTAAAGGGGATTTGGCGTTGCTCAGAACCTTACAAAAAAAATAAAGACAGGTATTAAAATATGGAGGAAAGGATGTGATCAAGCATAAGTTAGACAACAAGGGATATTAGTTATAGCGATTGAAGAGATTGAGGCATGGGCTGAAGTTTCGAAACTATCTCCGGATGAAAGCGCTAGAAGAGTTGCCTTGAAGAAACAAGTGAAGAGAATAGAAATTAAAAAGGCCAAGGATATGCACCAAAAAGCGTGTATAAAATGGCAAAATTTTGGGGACGAAAATACGTCTTTTTTTCACGGTATTGTCAATCTTAATGTAACGCCTCGCTTTTCATACTTTCCTTAATTAGAAAGTGTAATCGTAATTCTATTTATGGAAACCTGTATTCATATCTCATTCGTATTTCATTTCCCAATCTTATAATCCGAGACTTTGATCGTAATAAAATTCATACCTGATACATACTTGTCTTACATGCATTTAATTGTTAAATACATGTTTACATACAAACCGATACTTGTTATACGTGCAAATACTCATACATTCATACTTGATGCCTAAAATATACTTACATATACATTATACACTTGAAAACATGCGAAAATATCAAGTTTTACTATGAAATGAAAGATAAACTAAGTTCAAGGACTAAAAATAGCATAATTCAGAGAAAGTGGTTTCTTGCCCATGGATTGGTCCATTTTGTGTTTGTTGCATCAAATGCACCCAACTAACAACCCCCTAACCCCATCTATAAATACCCACTCCTCCCACTCTCATTTCACACCTCAAACACTTCTTCTCTTCTTTCTAAAGCTACTCTCTATCTAAAGGTTCAAGGTTTTCAAAAGATAACTTGTGTTCCTCCAACCCTCCAAACCCTTCGCGAAGTAACAAGTGAAAGCTTGCAAAACCATGAGTACACTTGACCCATTTTTCCTTTTTACACAATTTGGGTTGTAACATGTTAACTTACAAAATACGCGAATACACACTACATGCTTGATACTCTCGATCCATTATACATGCTTATGCTATGCTTAGGTTCATGCTAAATTCATACATGTTTATTGTCATTAACTTAACTAGCCCCAACATAACATATATAGCGCTATAGGAGTAGTACACCGCCCGTCGGGGTAATGTTAAGTATTAAGCTGATTCTTATTCTTATTTATACTTTAGTCTCGTTACTTCGTGTGACGAGGGACACACTCATTCTTGTGGAAACTTGGGTTTGACAATTAGTATTGCATGCTAGCCTACCTTGTATACAATTGCCATGTGAATTTGAGTAAACTCTTTTATACTTATGCTATGTACTTAAACTAGTGTACTCGCAATACTTTTGTATTGAACTATACTTTTAACATGTTACAGGTTGATGATGATACTTATGACAAATCTAGTAAGGACAACATAGAAACGCACCTAGAATGTTAGGCTTTCATGCTTTAATTTTGTTGAAGTTATTGTATTTTGATTTCTGTTGTAATTGGCAATTTGATATATGAAATGGACGAGTTTTGATTTAAATATTGTCGCAACTAGTATTATGATGCATTGAGCAATTTATTTCGTCTCCCTCTGATGTTTCCGCCATCGGTTGGGGTGTGACAGATTGGTATCAGAGCCATAACTATAGGGAATTAGGTAGAATTGCCATGTTCGACCTAGTCTATAGTTTAAGTGACCAAACTTGACCATTCTTGATTCATGTTTAAAATGCTAATTCTCCCTACCTTGTTTCTTCCTATTTCTTTTGGTCTTAATATATGTAATATGTCTTTCCTAAGACATTTACACAATATACACGCTTGAAGACTTGAAGACACTCATACTACAAACGAGACGATCTCACCAAAATAGGGGTGAAACCCGCACTTTGGTGATCACTCTCAACCACGATTTTCATAATTCGTCCAATCACTATAACACACTCACTTTATAATACCATTCTAAAGACCTTTTATTTCCAACAAGAAACCAACGAAAACTTTCTCTCACACACGTATAAGTCCACCTTACTAAAATACTTTTCAAAATCCAAGTTTTCCACGAAGATTTTCAAAACACAACGTTTCTTGCATCAATATAAATAAATAAATAAAGCAGGCTCACTATTTTTCCACCTTTTCAAAAATCGCTAATACGCAAATCTAAATCTGAACACATGGGCAAGAAAATTTCATCAGATAACCTACAACGTATGCGAATAAAGATTTTTAAAACAAAAATAGCATTTCTTTTTACAAACCACATCTTACATCAAAAATTGATACTTTTCTCAATATCCATCCGACATTCATAATTTTGGTCCTTCATTCCCGACAAACCCGACTTATTTTATTTCAACCAACTCAATGTTTTGACTCAAGCAACCATACACATGCATATCGCCTTACACGTTTGTATTTATACAGTCAATATCACATGAAAATATTACACATATCACCATTACACTTCGTATTTACACATCGCAATTTGATGGTAGCTTATATATGCTAAATCCCATTTTATTCCACCTATACGCTCGATACTGCATGCTAATGTTATACATATTTGTCTTCAATCATACTCAAAATTTATGCATTCGCACTACTTGGTAGTCATACTTGGAATGTATAAGTAAGCATAACCCGAGTGGTTTCGCTTACGTTCGACACACTCATACATACATACAATCATGCTTACATGCTTAATTTTTATACGCTATCTTACACACCTTTTGCTTGTAATACTAAATGTAACCTGACCCGTACACTACTAGTACAAACTATACGCATCATGCACAAACCAAAATAATCGCGGGTGCACACGGGATTATATTGGTAGGCACATGAAAACCATAGTGGGTTCTATTGTGTATCGTAACACGGAACGTAACATGACACCGAATAGCGAAATGGACTTAGCATGGTGTGAACATGGTGGGTACGTTGCTGGTACTTCCTATATATAAGTGTCCTTACTATGTTACCAAACTTTCGTAAAACATGCCATGAGAAATTCGGTGATCTCCTAGACCTTGATAAATACATTCGATTCATAACAAAATTTGGTGACCCCACTTCGAAATGATTAGTACTCGATTACCATGACAAAGCTTCATTCTCAAAATCGTTAGCTTTAACCGCTACACCTATCACTAGCATCTCTCAACGTTCCATGTTTGCATTTTATCCGATATTCATACCAGTTTTACCCCTCGCATACACCTACCGAATCGTTCACCATAATAGCACGATATTCCCAATTCTTCCCTTAACCTTTCATCCAAACTTTATTTACAGTGAATCAGTCTAAACATTCAATCCATTTTTGTAACGTCCCCACCGGCTCAATTTTGTCAAAATGTTCCCTTTTCTTAAAACTATCTTCCACTCTTGTCTACGCGCGAACTTCAACTAGTCGGTCTATTACCGCCAAAACCTTTTTAGAAACCATAAATATTTACCATCGTAGCTCTCTCCAATAAACATTTTCTATAACAAGTGATTACTAATACGCCTTAGAACTGGCAAAACTTTTCTTACAACTTACGGTGCGGACCGCTCATTTTAATCAAAATACATCCTTATACGTACTAAAACCTTCCTCTTAGGCCGCACTCTTTTAAAATATTCTCACAATGAGTTGTCCAGATTCAGTCAAATTCACTTGGTTACACACACACCTACACGTTTTTACTTATTTTTACGACTGATGTCTCAAAACACCTTAGTCAAAAAAATTACTTCACGGACCTACCGTCTTTTATCCTTCAAAATTTCGATACATATTTACACACTTATACATTAACTCGGCAAAAACTTTGAACTTCAAAATCTTGATTTTGGCCAAACGTTTTCACCAAATGACATCTTTTCCAAAGTCTTCCTCTTGAATAAATTTCGGGACGAAATTTCCTAAAGGAGGGGAGACTGTAACGCCTCGCTTTTCATACTTTCCTTAATTAGAAAGTGTAATCGTAATTCTATTTATGGAAACTTGTACTCGTATCGCGTTCGTATTTCATTTCCCAATCTTATAATCTGAGACTTTGATCGTAATAAAATTCATACCTGATACATACTTGTCTTACATGCATTTAATTGTTAAATACATGTTTACATACAAACCGATACTTGTTATAAATGCAAATACTCATACATTCATACTTGATACCTAAAATATATTGACATATACATTATACACTTGAAAACAACGAAAATATCAAGTTTTACTATGAAATGAAAGATAAACTAAGTTCAAGGACTAAAAATAGCATAATCCGGAGAAAGTGGTTTCTTGCCCATGGATTGGTCCATTTTGTGTTTGTTGCATCAAATGCACCCAACTAACAACCCCCTAATCCCATCTATAAATACCCACCTCCTCCCACTCTCATTTCACACCTCAAACACTTCTTCTCTTCTCTCTAAAGCTCTAAAGCTCTCTCTATCTAAAGGTTCAAGGTTTTCAAAAGATAACTTGGTGTTTCCTCCAACCCTCCAAACCCTTCGCGAAGTAACAAGTGAAAGCTTGCAAAACCGTGAGTACACTTGACCCATTTTCTTTAACAATTTGGGTTGTAACATGTTAACTTACAAATACGCGAATACACACTACATGCTTGATACTCTCGATCCGTTATACATGCTTATTGCTATGCTTAGGTTCATGCTAAATTCATAAATGCTTATTGTCATTAACTTAACTAGCCCCAACTTAACATATATAGCGCTATAGGAGTAGCACACCGCCCGTCGGGGTAATGTTAACTATTAAGCTGATTCTTATTCTTATTCATACTTTAGTCTCGTTACTTCGTGTGACGAGGGACATAGTCATTCTTGTGGACGCTTGGGTTTGACAATTAGTATTGCATGCTAAGCCTACCTTGTATACAATTGCCATATGGATTTGAGTAAACTCTTTTATACTTATGCTATGTACCTAAACTTGTGTACTCGCCAATACTTTTGTATTGAACTATACTTTTAACATGTTACATGTTGATGATGATGCTTATGACAAATCTAGTAAGGACGACATAGAAACGCACCTAGAATGTTAGGCTTTCATGTTTTAATTTTGTTGAAGTTATTGTATTTTGATTTCTTTTGTAATTGGCAATTTAATATATGAAATGAACGAGTTTTGATTTAAATATTGTCGCAAATAATGTTATGATGCATTGAGCAATCTATTTCGTCTCACTCCGATGTTTCCGCCATCGGTTGGGGTGTGACACTTAATGTAGTTTGAAGCCGCATTAACGGGCTGAATTTCAAAAACAAATGGGTTAGCAAACCGGAAGAAATAAAAAGAAAGAGGCGATGAGTAGGAGACCAAAATTCTCCAATTTTAATCTTCCTAAACTAAATGATGAACAAGCGGCTGGATTGATTGTTCCTTTTTCGGTTGTCAAGATAAAGGAAGCAATTATGAGTTGTGATGGTGGAAAAGCTTCTGGACACGACGGTTTTACTGAAGTTCTTTAAAAACTACTGGGAATTGTTAAAATCGTTGATAGTGGTGTCACACCCCGACTTTCCACAGCCAAATCCAAACATCGGTGGGCCCGGGTGAGGAATATCGTGACGTAAGTTGATATCATCATAGACAATTAAACACAGCACAACGGAAGTCTTGGAGTAAAATTACTATTACAAACCAAATGTTCAAAGTACAAAATAATATACAGACGGCTCGTAATAGAAGATCCACAGGCTGATCATAAAATGTACAAAAATGTGAATAACAGACTTTTGGCAGATCTAGGATTTGCAAGATTCTCTTATCACTACCGAGCACTTCTAGCCTATTTCGTATTGTACCTGTAAGCTTAGTCTTTTGAAAATACGCCAGCTTTTCGCTAGTAAATACACCCAACTGACTCATTTTGAAAACATTTAAAAATGTTTTAAGTGCACTTTGGCAAAAAATCTTTTATAACTTGGGAAAGTTACTTTGTAACCTTGTTAACAGATTCACTTGTTTTTTCCATACATATAGGACCCAGTGCGAAAACCGAGACATGATTAACGTACTCACCACTTAAGAACTCACGAAGGAGTTATCCCCAACTTTGTGGGTAATGCATTTTGAGCGTCTATCGGGTGTATGCCTACACCCGCGCTAAGGTCGTGGCCATTATTCGGGATTCTGAGTTTTATCATTTACCTACAATAAAATATTTAAAATAAGTTTTGAAATCAGTAGGTAACAAGTCTTGGTTGATTAATATGGTTTAAAACCATACTATGCGCCGAAACGACGCTTATGTCGTAAAATGACGATTTATTCGATGTTTAATGTAAACTGATGTTAAGGTTAGGTTAACATGTCTTAGATATGTTATTTAGTATAACATATCAATAGGTAAAATATTTTCTTTGAAAAGGTATGATTAAAACCGTTTTATGAGCCATAAGGGCTTTATCGTCATTTATCGACATACTACAAGGACTTGTTCATAAATTCAGTTTATAATCTGGTTTGACATCCCGAATAATTCCTACTTATAATATTACATCAGTAGGAAACTCATTTTCAAGTTCATTATCATTTAAACCTCATTTTATGTAAAAAGGACATTTTTATCAAAATGACATAATTACGGAACTTGTGGATAAACTCAGATTCTGATTATGATCATGCAATATAATTCAGGGGGTTATGCTACATTATTTTACGATCATAATGCAACCTTAGATCAGTAGCTAACTAATCTAAATCGGGTCAGAATCAAAAGTCAAAACAGAAGTCAAACTTCGCGACTTTCGGTTGCGAACCGACCCTAGAACTGAAATTGATGAGCCGAACATGTTCTTATATGTTCTACTAATTATTACAAACTTGTTTAAGTGTCAAAACATGTTTCATAACATATATAAACTCAGATTATAACATTTCCGAAAAATGGCATGTTTGACTTTTTAATATAATAACTTTGACCCGTTAATTGGTCTAGCAAACGTGATCTTCAGGAGGTGCTCCTTTATAGGGATTAACACCTACCTTATTACGATCACTTAGCCATGTTCGTATGGTCCATTGCTGGACCATAATGCTCTTAACCGAAAGTCAAGGCGTTTACCGTAAAATGCTTGACTTTTGGCTATAAAAGCCTACAAACAAAAATGCAAGAGAAAGGAACACTTACAAGTTATCCTTAGGATGCAATAGAACTAAGTTAGATGCTCCTTTCAGTTAGGAACTTCCAGAGGATGGAGATAGAGTGATAAATGAGAAAGGTGCAAGTTCAAATGGTGAAACATTGCACCTATTTATAGTTGGAGAGCTTGAAGAAGGTGATGCCATGTGTTAAGGGGTGTTAGGGGGAGCTTACAAGTGTCCTAAAATGTGGCATAGTTGTCTGGAAGTCCATGGTTTCGAAACAATGGTTTCTTGCAACATGGTGGAGGCCAAGCAAAAATTCTGCAGACACAGGCCTCTCGCGCCCAGTGGTCAGTTTCAAGGTTTGACACATTTAGCCCCTCAACTTATAAAACTTTCTAAAACACCTTTATAGCATATTTAGCCCTCCATAACCAATATTTGGCGTACCCGGGAGTATGCCCGGACATTGTCGAGTTCTCGGTTCGTTAAAAGGTCACTCAGAGGTATAAATTAACGTGTTGACACTTTTTACCCCTCCATTATCCAACTTTCACATATTTACATAATTAACCTCTCTCGTCCAACAAGTGGCACATAGGAGAGTTATGACTTTGTAAAGGATCACTCATAGGCTCATTATAAGCATGTTGACTCTGATGTCACTCAGAGACTTGGCATGTTGACATATCAGTCACTGAGAGGCCAAGTTTAAGCATGTTGACATATCAGTCACTCAGAGGCTAAGTTTAAGCATGTTGACATATCAGTCACTCAGAGGCTAATGTTTAAGCATGTTGACATATTAGTCACTCAGAGGCTAATGTTTATGCATGTTGATATTAGAAAGTCACTCAGAGGCTCAGCTTGAGCATGTTGACACCTTTAGTCCCTATTAGTCTTTAATAGACTAAAATAAAAATACAACACGTATCACTATATTATTGGACACGGTTTTACAAGGTGTTACTTCCTCACCCCCTTAAAAGAAATCTCATCCTCGAGATTTTATTAAAAAAGATGGGGTACTTTTGTCGCATAGTGGACTCACCTTCCCATGTATTCTCGGGACCTCTAAGACCATCCCACTTAACCTTAACTATAGGTATTAATTTCCTTCGGAGCTTCTTAACCTGTCGATCCTCTATCGAAATTGGTTTCTCAAGAAACCTCAGGTTTTCATCTATCTGCACATCGTGATGTGACATTGCTAGCGACTCATTGGCTAGATATTTCTTAAGATTGCTAATGTGGAACACATCATGAATTCCACTAAGCTCCTCTGGCAGCTTAAGCTTATAAGCTACAGTGCTAACACATTCGATTATCTCAAAAGGTCCTATATATCTTGGGCTTAGCTTACCCTTCTTTCCAAATCTCATTACACCTTTCAAAGGTGATACTTTCAGCATGACTTTGTCCCCTATTTGGAACTTAAGAGGTTTACGCCTCTTGTCAGCATAGCTCTTCTACCTATCTCGGACAACTTTGAGATGATCACGAATTTGCACAATCTTATCAGTGGTCTCTAGGACATCTCCAGTCCTGATAGTTGGGCTTCCCCAACTTCTGCCCAACACACGGGCGTTCGACATTTTCTCCCATACAAGGCCTCATAAGGAGCAGCCTTGATGTTCGTACGATAACTATTATTATAGGAGAATTCTATTAAGGTTAAGTGGTCATCCCAACTTCCACCTAAATCAATCACACATGCTCTAAGCATGTCTTCCAAGGTCTGAATAGTACGCTCACTTTGACCATCTGTCTACGGGTGGTAAGCTGTACTAAAATTTAATCTTGTGCCCAAAGATTGTTGGAAACTTTTCTAGAAATGAGATGTATATCTAGTATCTCTGTCAGATACAATAGATATCGGCACACTGTGTAGCGACACAATCTTGTCCACATATAACTTAGCCAATTTGTCTGAGTTATACGTCTCTTTAATTGGCAAGAAGTGCGCTGACTTAGTCAGCCTATCTACAATGACCCAAATCATGTCATTACCACGTTTGGTCTTTGGTAACTTGGTAATCAAGTCCATGGTTACCATTTCCCATTTCCAAGTGGGAATCTCAAGCTGTTGTAGAAGTCCTGACGGTTATGATGTTCGGATTTAACTTGCTAACACGTCAGACACTTAGCTGCATAAGTGGCTATGGATTTCTTCAAACCTATCCACCAATAATTCTTTTTCAGATCCTGATACATCTTATCACCACCCGGGTGAACTGAGTATCTTGATTTATACGCTTCTTGGAGGATTAGATCTCTAAGACCTCCAAAGATTGGAACCCAAATTCTTCCATTAATTCTAAGGATACCATCATTTCCTGGCGTTAACTGATCAATAGTCCCACCTAATCCCTCAATAGGAATATTAGCCTCTCACAGGGCTTGCTTTTGTGCATCTAATAACTTCTTATTCAAGCTATTTCCAAGCTCAATGCTCTTTGCGTTAATCCTAATGGGTTTAACCTTTTCCTTGCGACTTAAGGTGTCAGCAACAACATTTGCCTTGCTGAGATGATAGCGAATTTCACAATCATAATCATTAAGTGTTTCCATCCAACGAGTTGTCGCATGTTCAATTCCTTTTGATTGAACATATGCTAGAGACTCTTATGGTTAGTGTATATAATACACTTTGTGCATATAAGTAATGTCTCCACAACTTTAATGCAAATACAACGGCACTCAATTCCAAATCATGGGTGATGTAATTCCTTTCGTGCACCTTTAACTGTCGTGATGCATAAGTAATCACCTTGCCTTTTTGCATAGCACACAGGCCATGCAAGTGTGCAAAGCATCACAATAAACTACAAAATCCTCAATACCCTCAGGTAGAGATAACACAGGAGCATTGCTCAACTTGTGTTTTAGAATCTCAAAGGATTCTTGTTGTTTTAGGCCCCAAACAAACTTAACATTCTTACGGGTCAAGGTAGTTAAAGGAGTGTCTATCCTTGAAAAGTTCCCAATGAACCTCCTATAATAACCAGCCAATCCTAAGAAGCTACGAATCTCCGATGGAGTTTTGGGCACTTCCCAATTCATTATGGCTTCTATTTTGGCGGGATCTACTTGGATACCATGCTCACTTACAATATGTCCAAGAAATTGGACTTCTCTAAGCCAAAATTCACACTTAGAAAATTTAGCATAAAGCTTCTCCTGCCTTACTCGATCTATGATGCACCGAAGGTGTTTCTCGTGATCAACTTGATTACGAGAATAGATAAGTATGTCTTCTATGAAGACAATGACAAACTAATCTACATATGGCTTGCAGACTCTATTCATGAGATCCATGAATGCTGCAGGTGCATTTGTGAGCCCAAAATTCATCACCAAGAATTCATAGTGACCATATCAGGTCCTAAAGGCAGTCTTAGGAACATCCTCGTTCCTAACCTTCAGCTGATGATATCCTGATCTCAAATCGATCTTAGAGAAGTAGCTAGCACCTTGAAGTTGATTGAACAAGTCGTCGATCCTGGGCAAGGGATATCGATTCTTAATTGTTAACTTGTTTAACTCACGGTAATCAATGCACATTCGCATTGAACCCGTCCTTCTTTTTAACGAAAAGAATAGGAGCTCCCCAAGGTGAGGAACTAGGTTGTATGAAACCTTTTTCTAAAAGCTCATCTAATTGCGTCCTTAATTCTTTCATTTCTGTCGGTGCTAATCGGTATGGAGCCCTAGCTATAGGTGCTGATCCAGGTAGGATATCAATTCTAAATTTCACTTGCCTATCTGGAGGTAAGCCTGGTAATTCTTCGGGGAAAACATCAGAATACTCCAAAACAACTGGAATTTCTTTAATATCTGGTTTAGGCTCATTTCTAGTTACCTGTGCCATGTAAGTGGCACAACCTCTCCCCAAACACTTGGATGTCTTAAATAACGACACCTTGTCTGGCAATCCGTAGTGTGAATCTCCAAGGATGGTGATCGTTTCACCAGATTGAGTTTTAATCTCGATGAGTTTTTTATCACAAGCAATGTGGGCTTGGTTATGGGATAACCAATCCATGCCTAAGACTACATCGAACCTTGCCAATTTCATTGGCAAAAGAGAGATAGGGATAAAATGATTCTTAATGGATATAGAACATCTATCAAGAATGGAAGATGTTGTCTCTAACGTTCCATCAGCGAGTTCTACCTCATAGGTTATGTCTAGAGTTCTTATGGGCAAGTTTAATAGTTCACTAAACTTATGGTCAACAAAAGTTTTATCTGCACCCGAATAAAAGAGAATTCTAGCATATATATCATTGATGAGGAATGTACATGTTATGACATTGTTGTCATTAACGGCCTCCCTGGCATTCATCTAGGAGGCACGAGCATTCCCTTTCTTAGGCTTTGCATCATTATTTCTGGGGTTCTTAGGGCAGTTAAACTTAATATGCCCTTTTCATTACAGCCGTAGCAGACGACATTCTTAAGATCCTTGCATTCCAGGGTCTTATGCCCCTTTTCTTATAGATACCACAGTCTAGCTTGTGGATTAATACTACACTATCCCCAATGCTTCCGGTTGCATTTTTTACATGTCGGCGTTATGCACGACTTTTCTTGGTTCTTTCCGAACCCAAATCTCCCTTTATTCTTATTATTAAATCTTTGGGAGCTATCATCCTCTCTCTTCCTTTTCCCGTCAGTCTCAGCTTTAACTTACTTTTGTCTGACCAAATCTAGGGTGAGAGAGAGAGATAAGTCAACAGCAGACCTATAGGTACTAGGCTGAGCAGCCTTTACCATGCCCTTTATCTCAGGCGCTAACCCATGAATGAAACGCGCATTGCGTTTGGGTTCAGGGGTAATCAAATAGGAAACTAACCTAGACAGGGAATTGAAGTCAGAAACATACTACCGACAATCTAGGTTCTTCATTGTGAGAGTCAAGAAGTCTGACTCTATCTTCTCCACCTCATGAGGTGGGCAGTAAGTCTCCTTGACTAAATCGACAAACTTAGACCATCCTAAGTTGTACAGGTGTATCTTACCTGTAGATTGAATCATAGGCTTCCACCAAATCAGGCATCGCCCTTTAAGGACTGTGATACATACTTTACCACATCCTTATCAGCACAACCGCTGATATCCACAATTGTTTCCATCTCATCAAGCCATTTCAAGGCTTCTACTGCTCCTTTTTCCCCATTGAAGTCTCGGGGCTTATAGGAGACAAAATTTTTGTAGTTACAATCGTCTTTAGAAGAACGGGACCTATCAGTAAACTCTAGTTTCTTTGGTTCACTCTTTGCATTTAGAGAGTGAACTGAGCTCTCTTTATGGGCTGAGGATGGTGGGATTGATAATAGTCTGGAGCGAGTAGCGCTCAATTTCTTTAAATTTCTCCATGGCTTTTCCCACAGCTACATCTATGCGAGCTTGGAAGTCATCGTTATTGATGGCTATATTTTCAGCCTTGTTATAGTTAATCTCTCGGTGGCTACTTTGTGCCTCGTCCAAGTTTGCCATTCTTGAAACTTTGGTTCTAATCACCAAATAAAACTTTTCTCAGCCATGGTATTAATAACCGTATTGTTTTTAAACATTGGATATAACAATCCATCGCCTATCAGGCTAGTGTGAATAACATCACAACTCTTAGGCTTATCATATCTATATTTGGCCTAGGTCTCAAAAGGGACCATCAAAGGCAAATTACAATCTGGACGTAGTCCATATATTATTAGACAGTGGATCGTAATGTCATAACTGTCATTGTCATTTGACAATTATATATAGCTCATAGACTTTTCACTAATGGTCATAATAATACGGCACGTTGGCCTGTCACTTTGGACATATCATATGGCACGTTGGCCTGTCATTTTGGACATATCATATGGCACGTTGGCCTATCACTTTGGACATATCATATGGCACAATGGCCTGTCACTTGTCATCACATTGATGACATTAGCCGGGATCACATTGATCACATAGGCTATATAATAGGTCAGGACGTAGTCCTTTTACCTAGACGGCTAGTGTGGTTCCTCAAGTCACACTACCAGGAGTATGAACATTCCTTAATGTTAACATAAGAGTACCTTAATGTTTGATTAATAGTCCTGGTCACTTTGGACCTTAACGACTTTGGAGGCTTGAACCTAGTCCACTACCTCTAGATAGAAGGATAACTTCCCTTAACTATCCTAATAGAAGGCCTTTTATCCTTAACTATCATTCTTGGCCAATGTGTGGTCTGTGCCACTTGGCATAATCAAATCCATTAAGGTTTTTTGGAATTATATAGCAGAACATAAATTTCGAGTAAAATCGAGACATTCGCTTCAAGAAGATAAATACATATATAATTCCAAAGTAATTCATTAAATGCCAAATAAGGAAATACAATACTTAGAAATAAATAAATGAGACAAACTGTCCATGCAAGGACTTAAAAGAAATGAAAATGTCCACGCAGGGACTAAAGAAATAACAACGTCCTCACAAGGACTAACATATATTATTAGAAGAGACTTCACTCGTCCTTCCTTCCCTTAACCAGCTTGGAGAGTTTCTTGAAGAACTTGTTTGTCTTTTTCTCCGTTTTCTCCGCCTGTTGTTGCATTTCTTTCATTCGTTCCAAGGCCTCATTGATGGCCTCGAGTGGTGGCAGAGGTTGTGGTTGTGGCATAATAGGATACTGGTACCCATAACTTGGATATCCAGTAGGTGGATAAACAGGTGGGAAAGGAGATGGGTAAAGTGCGTTATGCATGACCGCTTGCATGTAAGGGTCATGCGACAATGCTTGGTAATCAATAAGTGTAGATGGGCTAAAAGAATCATATCCAGATGTATCCGGATATGTTGGGATAGGGTTATTATAACCCGAGGGTGGTGGTTGGACCACTGGTGGTGGGGTCGGTTCCACCACAGGTGAAGCATTAGAGGGTCCACCCATTTGTGGGTCCTCGTGAATGGTAGGGTAAGGTTTGGGCAAAGGTGGCAGCGATCCCGACCGTTGGCCTGCATGTACCAACATACGTGCTCCTCTTTTCCTCCTTGGCGGTTCAGTTGGCGATTGAGGTTGTTCCACCGGTTCCATGTGGACATCTTCTTGTATAGGAGGAGTTGGGGAGTGATGGGAAGGAGTGTGCGAAGGTAAATTGGTTCCAATATTGGTCCCATTCGTTAACCTTGGTATGGCGATCCGGCGTAAGAGTTCGAATCACTTGAAATTTCGATGGGGTGGGTGTGTGATCCTGAGGCGGCATCTCCGAGTCGGATTCCTCGTCCATAGGATTGGGTTGGTCTAACTGATTTTGGTTAGCTGAGGGTGTATTAAAGTATTGGTTGGGGTTAAACTCATCATGATAAGAATGATGAGAGTGGTGAGAGTGGTGTGAATGATGTGAATGATATGAATGATACGAGTTTTGGGTATGAGAAGGTGAATGTTGCAATAATAGCCATGAATCCCCGAATCCTCATAGGGGTTCGGGTGATGGGGATGTGAGGGAATATGTCCAGAAGGTCCTCCCCTCATGGTCCTTTACTTCTTCCTCTTACTCTTGGCACATTTTCCTGTCAAAAATCAAATAAAAAAGAATACTAATAACTTAATAATGAAATGAGTAATCCTAGGTCAATGCCTAGACTCGGAAGTCTAAGGAATGTGCTTGTATAAGTTTGAGATTAAACACAAGAAGGTTAGTGTTTAATTCTCTCAAACGTTGGCTCTGATACTAACCTTGCACACCCCAGCTTTCCACAGCCAAATCCAAACACGGTGGGCCCGGGTGAGGAATATCGTGACGTAAGTTGACATCATCAGAGATAATTAAACACAACACAACAGGAGTCTTAGGAGTAAAATTACTATTACAAACCAAATGTTCTAAGTACAAAATAATATACAGACGACTCGTAATAGAAGATCCACAGGCGGATCATAAAATGTACAAAAATGTGAATAACAGACTTTGGGTAGATCTAGGATTTGCAAGATCCTCTTATCACTACCGAGCACTTCCAGCTATTTCGTATTGTACCTGCAAGCTTAGTCTTTTGAAAATACGTCAGCTTTCGCTGTAAATACACACAACTGACTCATTTTGAAAACATTTAAAAATGTTTTAAGTGCACTTTGGCACAAAATCTTTTATAACTTGGGAAAGTTACCTTTGTGACCCTGTTAACAGATTCACTTGTTTGTCTATACATACAGGGCCCATGCGAAAACCAAGACATGATTAACGTACTCACCACTTAAGAACTCACGAAGCAGTTATCCCCAACTTTGTGGGTAATGCATTTTGAGCGTCTATCGGGTGTATGCCTACACCTGCGCTAAGGTCGTGGCCATTATCTAATGTAATGAGCCGAGGATATCCAGGACACTGTAGTTAACCCCTGATGTTTAAGTTATCAAACAAAACTGATTAAAACGGAATATGCAGATTTACTAGCCACAATCTGGCATTCGATTGATCCCATTTCCGACCAAGCAGTAATAATTTACCGTAACCCAAGCTCGTATAGGGGAAATAAGTCGAGAGTATTTACCTGAGCTAGTCTTCATTTAAAAGCAAGATTTTAATAACTCAGCCGTACACAAAAGTACCAAGTGCAGATAGCATTTACCGGCAAGTCTCTAGTCTAGATTATGGCATAAGCTAACCAATTAAATACTAACGGTCTTATTTAAGTCATAGACTTAGACCAAGTAGCGTACAGGATCAAAACGTATAACGCTAGATTAAACGACGATCAGATAGAATGTAGTTTAATCCCAACAAGTACTTTGACTTATATAATATGGATAAACTATAAACATTCTGGATTTTGAGACTTAAATGACAAGGTTAGACCCGTTTCGGTTAATTTTCGTAAACTAGTTACATATACTTAACGTACGCATATCAGCGATATCGGGTAACCGGATAAGTCATGGACAAGTTCTGTATGCCATTATACTTTAAATAAGTTGTAATATCAGTAGGATATCAACTTTCATGCCCGTTAAGGTTTTAAAATGAAACTATGCCTCATAAAGGCATTTTGGTAATTTCATACCGTGTAAAAGGAGCTCGATATAATGTAATGTTATGATCATAAGTATTATAGAAAAATAACTTATTTATGATATAATATCAGTAGGATATTGATTGTATGTGTAATTTACCTTTTATGACCAAACTATGCATTCGAAGGGGCATTTTGGTCATTTTACACATAGTTTTATAAATTATTTGGGATTCTAACTTTATATCATGTACCTACTGTAATTGAAATCAGTAGGTAACAAGTTTGGTTGATTAATATGGTTTAAAACCATACTATGCGCCGAAACGACGCTTATGTCGTAAAATGACGATTATTCGATGTTTAATGTAAACTGATGTTAAGGTTAGGTTAACATGTGTTAGATATGTTATGTAGTATAACAATCATTAGGTAAAATATTTACTTTGAAAAGGTATGATTAAAACCGTTTTATGAGCCATAAGGGCTTTATCGTCATTTATCGACATAATACAAGGACTTGTTCATAAATTCAGTTTATAATCTGGTTTGACATCCCGAATAATTCCTACTTATAATATTACATCAGTAGGAAACTCATTTTCAAGTTCATTATCATTTAAACCTCATTTTATGTAAAAAGGGCATTTTTGTCAAAATGGCATAATTACGGAACTTGTGGATAAAGTCAGATTCTGATTATGATCATGTAATATAACCTCAGGGGGTTATGCTACATTATTTTATGATCATAATGCAACCTTAGATCAGTAGCTAACTAATCTAAATCGGGTCAGAATCGAAAGTCAAAACAGAAGTCAAACTTCGCGATTTTCGGTTGTGAACCGACCCTAGAACTGAAATTGACAAGCCGAACATGTTCTTACATGTTCTAATAATTATTACAAACTTGTTTAAGTGTCAAAACATGTTTCATAACATATATAAGCTCAGATTATAACAGTTCTGAAAAATTGTCTATTTGACTTTTTAATATAATAACTTTGACCCGTCAATTGGTCTAGCAAACGTGATCTTCAGGAGGTGCCCCTTTATAGGAATTAACACCTACCTTATTACGATCACTTATCCATGTTCGGTATGGTCCATTGCTGGACCATAATGGTCTTAACCGGAAGTCAAGGCATTTTCCGTAAAACGCTTGACTTTTGGCTATAAAAGCCTACAAACGAAAATGCAAGAGAAAGGAACACTTACAAGTGATCCTTAGGATGCAATAGAACTAAGTTGGATGCTCCTTTCAGTTAGGAACTTCCAGAGGAGGGAGATAGTGTGATAAATGAGAAAGGTGTAAGTTCAAATGGTGAAACATTGCACCTATTTATAATTGGAGAGCTTCAAGGAGGTGATGCCAGGTGTTAAGGGGTGTTAGAGGGAGCTTACAAGTATCCTAAAACGTGGCATAGCTGTTTGGAAGTCCATGGTTTCGAAACAATGGTTTTTTTTGCAAAATGTGTGGAGGCCAAGCAAAAATTCTGCAGACACAGGCCTCTCACGCCTCGCGAGAGCCCCATGGTCGGTTTCAAGGTTTGACACATTTAGCCCCTCAACTTATAAAACCTCCTAAAACACCTTTATAGCATATTTAGCCCCCTGTAACCAATATTTGACGTACCCGGGAGTATGCCCGACATTATCGAGCTCTCGATTCGTTAAAAGGTCACTCAGAGGTATAAATTAACAGGTTGACACTTTTCACCCCTCCATTATCCAACTTTCACATATTTACAGAATTAACCTCTCTCGTCCAACAAGTGGCACGTATGAGAGTTAGGACTTTGTAAAGGATCACTCAGAGGCTCATTATAAGCATGTTGACTTCGATGTCACTCAGAGGCTTGGCATGTTGACTCCGATGTCACTCAGAGGCATATCAGTCACTCAGAGGCTAAGTTTAAGCATGTTGACATATCAGTCACTCAGAGGCTAATGTTTAAGCATGTTGACATATCAGTCATTCAGAGGCTAATGTTTATGCATATTGTGTTGATATCAAAAAGTCACTCAGAGGCCCAGCTTGAGCATGTTGACACCTTTAGTCCCTATTAGTCTTTAATAGACTAAAATAAAAATACAACACGTGTCACTATATTACTGGACCCGGTTTTACGACGTGTTACAAGTGGCTTCCATGGAGGATTTTCACAATATGGGAAATAAGTTTTGGGTGCAACGGATCGTTTGTGGCTCTTCTTACGAAAGTTACGGATCCTCAAACAATCTCAGAATTTAGACCAGTCTCCTTGGTTGGTTTGGGGTTCAAAATATTGTCCAAAATTCTTTCGAACCGGTTGTGGAAGATGATCCGTACCTTAATCTCCTCCACTCAATCAGCTTTCTTCCAAGGGCAAAATATTTTGGATAGTCCACTAGGTGTGAACGAAACTGTTTCGTGGGCAAAGAAGAGCAAAAATAAGATGCTAATTTTTAAAGTTGATTTCGTAAAAGCCTATGACTCCATAAATTGGAAATGTCTTTTTCAAATTACGGAATATAGGCTTTCCCAGAAAGGTGGATCGATTGGATAAAAGGGTGCCTTATCTCCGGTAGAGGTTCGGTCCTAATCAATGGGTCTCCTTCGAGTGAATTTGCGTATAAAAGGGGAGTAAGACAAGGTGATCCCATCTCACCTTTTCTTTTTATAATCACTATGGAGGTGCTTAATATGTTCATGTCAAGGGCGGTTGATTTGGGCCTTTTTCATGGTATTTCTCTACCAAACGGGGGGGGGGGGGGCAAGCTTTCGCATCTTTGTTACGCGGACGATGTTTTGTTCATTGGTGAATGGACGGAACATAATGCCTTATGTCTTGCTCGTCTCCTGAGATGGTTAAATCTCATGACGGGCCTCAAAGTTAACCATCGTAACTTATGGTGTAGGAGTGGGTGAAGATGAGGTTGCCCGGTTTGCTCGGATTTTGAAGTGCAAAGCGGGTTCCTTCCCTTTTAATTACCTTGGCATTCCTATTGGCGTCAATATGAAATATGCTAGATATTGGCAACCGGTGGTGGACCGTTTCAATAAAAAGCTCTGCAAATGGAAAGCGAAGCATCTCTCTTTTGCTGGTAGAGTAACATTAGCTAAGGCGGTTTTAGGAAGTCTTCCTTCCTATTATCTATCTCTTTTTTCAGCCCCTAAAGTGATTATCAAGAAGCTCGGAAAAATAAGGAGGGACTTCATTTGGGGGAAACTTGGCGCAACTCATACATGCGATGGTTCCGATGGAATTAATCACCAGACCAACGAAGGCGGGGGGGGATCGGTCTTGGTGGACTCCATGAGTTTAATATTTCCATGTTATCTAAGTGATGGTGGAGATTCAAAGATGAACCCGGTCAATTGTGGGTCAAAGTGATTTCCGCCATTCATAAGACAAGTAATAGTAATAAGCTGATCCTAATTAAAAAGACTATTGCGGGTATGTGGAAAGATATCGGGGCTATAGAGATGGAGCTTATGATACATAGGGTAAATGTTCATGAGAAGCTTAGAGTCAAAGTGGGAGATGGGGCAATACACGTTTTGGAAAGATATATGGCTGGACCAGCAACCGCTAAAAGAGATATACCCAGATTTATTCTGGTTGGCTAAAGACAAAAATGGAACCGTCGCGTCTTATGTGGTAAGCAAATCGCCTCATGTGCATTGGGGGTGGGAATGGTTGAAAGATCCCACTTCCTCGAGCGAATGGGATCAACTCGGATCTATTATGAGAAGGCTGGATGGTTTTGGTCTTAACGGAGACTGTGAGAGTGGAGCTGGGCAAACAAGTTCGGAGTGAGATTCTCGGCGAAAGAAATACGGCTGGATGTTGGTTCGTTTGAAGCTTCGTAGCATGTTGCAACGATGGATTTTCATTGGAACGCATGGGCACCTTCTAACTGTAATTTACTGTTATGGCGTGTTATCTTAGGCAAGGTGGGTGCAAAAACAGAATTGGTGAAGCGAGGTATGAACATTCCGGACATCAGTTGCCCTCGTTGCGGGCTCGCCGATGAAGATGTGAACCATATCTTCGTTAATTGTCTTTGGGCTAAAAGCTTGTGGTGGAACGTCTTTGTTTGGATGAGGATTCAGTTACTACCAAACATGAACTCTATGAAGGATATCTTGAATATGATTAAAGCTTGTCCTGGAGGGAAGATTTGGAAGAGACTTGTCTACACGATCGGAACGGCAACCGTTTGGAGGATTTATGCCCGTAATACGAAGGTATTTGAACACACCTTTATCCCGATCCAAAAATCCATGGAGCTGATCAAGGAAGACGTTTTTCTTTTAGTATGCAATTGAGCGAAAATAGCGAATCCTGAATGGGAGAAGTGGGTGAATTTTGATGTAACGAACATCCTCTAATTGTGGAGGATGCTGAGTTTTTCGTGTTTTTGTTCTTCTCTTTTACTCTTATTTTATTTCTCTAATTTCTTGCCGGATATATATATATATAGTGTGTGGTTTCGTTAAAAAACACCTTAATGAAATTCTATGTTGTGTCGGCAGAAGAAGCACCATAAAAACTACCAAAAACTCTTCTTTTGATTTTTGTGTGAATCAAAATTGACGGCATGAAGGTCACGCCTAAATTCACCTCATATTATGTTTTTTTTTTTTTAAATTAAGAAACATGTTTATAGATAGGCCATGCGCAAAAAGAAAAACCCAATAACTTTTGTCTTTTGTGTGACTAATTCATCTCATCTTTGATTAATTCATCACGCAAAATTTACATTATTAAAGCATTTAGCAAGATACTTTTACAGTTAAAGGTGTAATAATTCAATTTTTGGCTTTTTTTTTGTTTGTTCTTCCCGATAAGAATATTATTAGTTCTATACCTTATATAAACTTCTTCCAAAAAAATTAAAATTTAATTAGAAAATAGATTACAACTTATTATAAAAATGAGACGAAGCTAGAGTTTCCTTTTATGATGGGTAAAGAACATGACCCGTTTAATACGATTAGTATGTTTAACTAAACTTGTCAATTTCTTAAACTATCATACAAACATGTTTAATAAGTGGGTTACACGTTACAACACATTTAATGATATTAAATATAACCAAATCAACACGAGTGACACAAAACGTTTAACACATATATTGAATCAAGTATAGACACGGTGGAAATAATAATACATAGTTAACAAGATAAAATAAAAGTTACAAAAATTGCAATCAGATTTAAATGTAATATACTGAAGTGTTTATAAAAGTATAAAACTAAGTCGTTCTGATAAACAGGTCATAAATGAGTCAGGTCCACTTTTAATCAATTTAATACTAGTGTGAGGTTCATTAGGGAACATTAAAAAAGTGAGGAACTAAGAACACTCTTAAAAATTTAACTTAACATGTTAAAAATCATTTTTTTTTAAAAATCGGCGCTTTTTCTTATAAATACTTGTAGAAACATTTTTAATAAAAAACATAAAAAACTAAAAAATATAAAAAAAACAGTTAACAAAAGGCTTAATTTTTTTTACAAAAATGATTTTTTATTGAAATAGTTTCTACCAAATTTTTATATGAAAAAGCGCTGAAAAAATTTAAAAAAATTGATTTTAACATGTTAAGTTAATTTTATAAGATATATTTTAATAACAGTTTTTAAACATTTTTTTATATTTTTTTTAGTTTTTTTATTAAAAATGTTTCTACATGTATCTATAAGGAAAAACTCCGAAACAAATTTAGAAAAAGTTGATTTTTAACATGTTAAGTTGAATTTTTAAAAGTATTCCTCAGTTCTTCACTTTTTTAATGTTCCCTAGTAAACCCTCCCCTTTAACACTACAAGTTAAACTTATCATAAACAAGTTAAGAAGGTGCATATTTTTAATCACGTCAGTAACATCTGACCGGTTTATAATCCAAACCTGTTTACCCTAAACACTAACCCTTTTAACTTTTTGTTCAGTCATTTCATATTAAGGATCCGTGTCATATGTTGCAAGCTCTTGAAATGTTATATACGTGCAATGTTTATAATGTAAATGAAAAAGTACTAAAAAATCATTCATTTTAGTTACAATACTAATTAGCTGTTAGATTAAATAAGTAGAAAACAATTGGAATAATTCAAAAAAATATTATTGAACATCGAACATAATCATATAAAAGAATGGAAGATCACAACAAAAATTGGATTGTCTTTAAGTGTATATGAAGTAATCGTTAAATAAGTTAGTTTATTTTGTTTTGTAAAGGCAGTTGAAGTTACGAGTTGTCGAGTTCTAGCTTTCCGTTCTATAAACATCACCACCACCATTAAAAACATCCAAAACTCAATCATCGTAAATGTCAACTTTATGGTGTAGGAATGGTGTAGATGAGGTTGCCCGGTTTGCTCGGATTTTGAAGTGCGAAGCGGGTTCCTTCCCTTTTAATTACCTTGGCATTCCTATTGGCGTCAACATGAAATGTGCTAGATATTGGCAACCGGTGGTGGACCGTTTCAATAAAAAGCTCTCCAAATGGAAAGCGAAGCATTCTCTTTTGCTGGTAGAGTAACATTAGCTAAGGCGGTTTTAGGAAGTCTTCCTTCCTATTATCGTAAATAGGAACAGCAAAGTGTAAATTTTTTTTCTTTTTTAAAAAATATACACATTGGCCTGACAAAACATATAGGTCGGATTGAGTAATGAGTCAAAAAAGGTTTTGATATAAAAGAGTTTAGGTCAAAATGGTCAATTTAAACATGTATCAATTTGGTTTGAGTCAAGACGAATTCCAATCAAAATAAGTGTTTTGAGATTGACCGTTTTAGAAAGAAATAGTTAGCAGCAGGGGTGGTGGTGTCACTTGAGGTGACGAGGACGGTAGTGGATACGGTAGTGGTGCAACGGTGGGAGAGGAGGTGGTGGCGACGTGGGAGATGGGGTGGTGGTGATAGTGATAACAATGACAACAACAATGGTAATGCAGTGGAGGCGATGATGGTGATGAGGAGGTGGAGGCAGTGACATCGATCATTGAGGTGGGGATGGTGGTGGCGTCTCATAGGTGAAACAATGATGGTGAGTGATGCTCAACCATTTTGACATATTTGAAGTTAACAAGTTTTATAATATTTAACCAAATTACGTGTTATAATTCAAACTAGCTTAGATTAACTCTACAATTTTACACCCCAATGAAACCATAGGTAGTTTTTATCCTTCTACAAATCATCCTAATTTTATTTTATTTTTCAGTGATCATAATTACCACAAGTAATCTATAGTTAGCCGAAAAATATACCTACTAAATTTGAAAATTTGATCATATTTATAAAAGTACCTTTTCAAAGTCATATTTTGTATTTGTGTAAAGTTAAGACTTAAGACCAAAATGCATGTGACGAGATAATATGTTCCTAATAGATCATTGTTGATGTAATGTATTACACATTAAGGTTGTTGATGTATTATATCAATTTATGTTATGTCATGTGGTACACCGACAACATAAATAATTTATTACACATTTTAATATTTAATATTTAATATTGCAATTAACTATAATAAAAGGTATCAAAAATCCTTTTAACCTGTGTGCAAGCCTTAATGACAAACTTTCATTAAGAATGTTAATACTTGAACAATGATTCGAAGTTGAGAAGTACATTTAAACACATGTATTCATGGTAAGGTGTCCGTATACATCGTGACATTTGGCTTGCGAGTGTTACATGACAACGTGGACATGTGGAATTCTTCGCGGCTTCTACCATATTCACCCAATAGACAGTCTCTCTAAATTAATCAATATAATTGATATTCATATCGCAAAGATAATTATTATTAAAAGAACCATAAAAAAATTAATAGGAGTTTTGAGTGAATTGATCATTTTTTACTTCTTCGTATCATGTATGAGCCGTATTTTACTATTTATTAAACTTGGTTTATAACTTTATATATCCTTATAAACTACTAACCTCAACTAGCATGCCAGAACAGTCCATGGGCACAGTTCATCCTTATTTTATTTATTTTATTTTTTGATATTTAGTGTATGGAGAATAGTAGTCTTGATGATAGTATTTACCTACGTCTATGCTTTATTTAGCAAAAAGTAACACCATTATACATTAATGTGACAACATGTCTTGTAAACCTTTGTAACGAGGAAACAGTCACTTCCATTAACTTGTATACATAAGCATGTGATTTTAGGGATATCTTGTTAATCTACTTGGGTAATGTTAATTCAACTACCATTTTTTTTTTTGAAATCCTGTATTCATAAGTCATTTTAGGTTACTTATAAAGGTATATTACCCATGTATATATTAGACGAGGAAATTGTAATGTGTACTTACAAACATTTAGTTACAATAATTATATATAACAATACATATAGTGAAATATCAGTTTTTGTATGGGGGGGGGGGGGGGGGGGCATGGGTTATATACCTAGGAGATATTTGACGTGGTTAACTTTGCTGGGATATATGTTCTTTCATTCGGTTATCTCAAAGAAGCAACAAGAATTCATTTGATGGAAGTTACTAAAACGTCATAGAGAGTTATCAAGATCTTGTAAGATATCAAATGGCATTTGGTACATGCTCTTCCTCACCATTAATCTGGTAAAATAGTCAACTGATTTTGATTGAAAGTTAAGTTTTGACCAATTTGATGGTTTAACAGACTAACTACAATTTAACTAGTCTAAAAATGCATGTTAAGACAGAACGAGTTAAAAAGGGTCAACTAGTTTAAAACCTAAGGATGGTGAGTTATATCATTCACCCCTCAATATAAGATTATGTAAACCGATGCAATGGGAATGTTGTATTAAGCATGTAATGATAATACTTATTTAAGAAAGTTTTGGATTTTAGATAAATTAAGAATTTGACAAAAGTGGATGAAGAACATGTAGAATGAAGAAAAATGCTTGGATTTAGACAAAGGTGAAGTTTAAAAAAACTGATCATAAGTCAAATTGTGGTTTCATAAGTCTTGAAAAAAATACTTGGAAAATACATTTTAGAGTAAACGTGTGAGGATCTGCTCATCCAATAAATTCAGGTTCTAATATGTTTGCCTAGTTAAATATGTGTTGAATTCATATTAACAAGTGACAAGATTAAGATTTACTGTTTAAAGTTTCTATTTCATTAATCAGATTAACGTTTACAATCCTAATAGAAATATGACAGGGCTTTGCCGTATCAGTCACAACAACAAAACAGTTACAGACTCAAGACCTCAACACTCTTATTTATAGACTTGACATTACCTTCGTGCGAGGTGAGAGTCTATCTTTGTACGGAGGTAAGTTATCTTCGTACGAAGGTAAAAGGCTACCTTCGTATGAAGTGAACTTTACTTCATGCGAAGTTAATACATACAAACAAAAAATCTAACAGTTTTAGCCCTATTACATACATAGACATGACCCTAAGACGTAGGCGATAGACATACTGCATCAACAAACTCCTCCTTTGATATTGCCGCAGTCTTGGTCAGTCTTCAAAACTTCAGAAATCTTCATGATGTTAATCTTTTATCTTCCGAAGAAATTCTTCCTTGGTTTTCTTCTCTCTTCACTAGGTATCGATGTCTGATCTGTCGCTGGAGCCCACTTTAAGAACTGAAACCTTCTGAGAGACGCTTCTTTTGACAATTTAGCAAGTTGTTCTTCCTTACGAATCTGCTTCATAAATTCAACTCTTTCTAGCTCTCTCTACTTAGATCTCCACATCTTTCCTGAATTAATACCGTGTGCATAGCATACATTAACCATACCTTGGTATTGCATTGAACCTTCTCCCTAGTTTCATAACAGATCTTGTTGTAGAACAGAAATTCAATATCCTTTCCTGAATTCACTAGCCACATCGGGTCTAGTATTCGTATCGCCCTCCATAAACCTTCAGCCTTAAGTACAATCACAACTTCACCTGTTTCGATATCGTACTGCCACCACTTGAAGAATTCATAGAAATCTTGTTCGATTTTCATCAAAGGCATATTCTTCCTCGCTCGTGGCCGCTTTATAATCAACATAACATCTTTCTCTTTGGATACCAGATCTATCTTGATTTTCTTCTTAGAAATGTGCGGTTTCCAATGATTAAAACCACCGCAGCTTCATATTTAATCAACTTCCATAATCTTTGATCATTAAACTTCATTTGGTAGTTCATTAACTTTGTTTGCACCCAACTCTTCAGCGTCCCAACAATGCAACGTATGTATATCACATAAGTTTCTAAAATACTAAACACCAAACTCCCTCTTTATAGCATAAATGTTCAACTCAGGAATCCAACCCCAACTTAGTATGTCCCTAACGACTTATCTTGATCACGAGTGAAGAAGGCTAGCGGTCATCGAAACTTTCTTTCTTCGGGTAGTTCCTTGAACCATGTCTTTTTAGCTTCAGCTATTTCTTCTTTCGATAAACGTCTCGGCACATTTCCATCTTTTACTGTCTCTTCCATTCTTCGTTTCAACAAATCGTTCGTTTTTTCAGCAAACATCTCTTGGAAGGTTGGAAAGTTATTTGTACCTTCACCGGTGTATTTAACTGTCTCATCATCAGATTCATCCTCCACGACAACCCTATCATAGTTATCTGCATCAGCCACATACTTGTATACATAATCTTCAAGCTTAGAAGCACTGATATTGTCCAGCACCTCTAGAAATCAAAATCAAAGGAACTTTCATCCACCCCTAACGTTTTTGCAATTTCTTCTTTGGTATAGTTGTGGATGAGCTCCCCCTCTTCCACACCATGTTCAAGATAGTATACTCAGGGTTGTGGTAAATCAAGAACAACTGTTATAGGTGGAACAACTGTGAAGATTCCTAATTGCTCTGCATTGTTAACCAAATCTTTTGTCTCCCCTGTCATTGAGATTCTTCTTGTTGATTAGCTTCATCGTTCAGAAATGCATCATAATTGAAAGAATCATTCATTTTGGCTTTATGCACTAACAAACATGTACCACCTTGTGTGTTGTCATCATCATCACCTTTATCATCATCGTCTTTTTTATCACCTCCACCAATATATACATTATCATCCTCCTCTTCATATCCATCTATCTCAGCATCAATCTTTGCTTCCATCTTCTTTCTTTCTAAGTATTTTTGCTTCACTGAAATCCCAGTAACATCAACTGATTCTCCAACAAGCACATAATTCACTAATGGTTCAGATTCAGCTTCCAGCTCAGTGGGTATAATAACTGGAACATCATCTATCTTGTTCTTTCCTTTACCCGCAACTGCTGCTTCAACTTCAGCTTTTCTATGTCACACCCCGACCCGCGGCAGATATGGCATAAAGTATGATATGATTGTTTCATAGCTTTCGACATTCATTTAAAGTTTGAATATTTATTATCATCAATATTAATTTGTCTTCACATAACTAAATAATTGTTTCAAATAAAACCATACAATATCCAAAATACAAAAGATAACATAAGTCTTGATTTAATTATTCTAAGGCACAATCCTATGTGTCTTCTCAAGTAACCATCAACATTGTGTACCCGTTTCATGGGTAAAAGAAAATTGGATCAACAATAGTTGGCAAATAGATCTTATTTGTTTATTATTTAACTTTAAAAGTTTAGTGGATTTATTTAATAGAAATTATTTAACATGCAATATTAAGTGTAATAGGTGACAAAAATCAATTAATCCGAAAAGCAACCAATCCATAAGTAAATAATATAACATGACGTAACGAAACATATGAAATGAAACAATGATGCGATTCAAGTCCCGAAAGGCGAAAAATGATACTATGAAACAATGATGCGATTCAAGCTCCCAAAAGGCGAAAAGCGAAACTATGAAATCCACGACACAAAGCGATACGTATAGCGTATGAATGAAACAAGTAATGCAACATACAAAACAAATAAGAGCACATATGACACTTAACTTGGCATATTATTGAAAAAGTAGACGGATCATATGAAACATGACACATGAAACACCCCAAAAAGTTAAAGTGACAAAAGGGGGGAAAGTAAGATCTACTCAAAGTTTTGCGTTCCATTAAAACCCGATAATCCCAGTAACGAAAGAGAGATAACACCAAAAGACACAATCACCCTAAATATCATACCACCAAAATATTTAAATAAACTAACACAAGGAAAAATACGTAAAAATATTACAACCTAATACTTGGGGTTTTCGTCCTAAAATTAATATTACTATGTAATTAAATGTCACATATAAATATATATCTAATGTTTATGTGACAAATTAGTCCCGCTAATAATATATATTTATTTGAAATGTTAATAGGTGATAAGATATTATAATATAACCATTTGAGTTGTCCATATTTGTAAGCAAGACTAATATACATATATTTTTTATAAAAATCTGATTTTTTTATATGAAGTCCTAGAAATAAATAAAATGATATAAACATTTGGGAGTCAAAACTCATGTGACATCAAACACTACCATCATTTTATCAAAATTAAACCAACTTTAAAACATGATTATGAAACTAATTTTAGTAGTAGCAAAAATTATGAAATTTTAATATTTTTATGACACTAGTTTAGAATTATAATATTTTGTCAGCACAATTTATATTTTAAATTAAAACACAATTATAACTACTATCAAAACTCAAACTATCCTAAATCCCAGGTATTATAAAAATGTAAATTGCAAGGAAACTAAAGTATGAACATGAAACAATAAGGAATAAAGAAATATAAAGAAGTAAATGACATTAAAACTACTTCCTATGAAGAAGAAAGGGTACAGAGATGGAGATGAGGGCGATGTTGGATTCTTGCTCCTCTTTCTTGGTGGTTTGGGAAAACTTGCAAGGCTTCAATGGTGGTAGCTAGGGTTTCTTGGAGAGAGAGATGGTGGTGGCTAGGGTTTTTTAGAGAGAAGATAGAGATGTTGGAATGACAAAAGAAATAGGGTTGTGATTTGCTTTTTAAAAGCATGACATTAATCTTTGATTGAGAATATAAAATCTTGCCTTTTAAAAGAGATTGAAAAAAATTCCTTTTTTTATTTAAGATTATGTGGCCGAAAGAAGAAAAGAAAGAAAAACTATGTTAGTTTATGATAAAGAATTAATTCATAACTTGTTTTTCTCGTATAACTTGAAAAGTATAACGTTTTATAAAAATTCGAACATACCGTTGGAACGAGTGCATTTTTCTCTTTGATATGACCTAAGTTTCACAAAAATCGGAGTAGAGTAATAATATATTTTATTTATAACGACTCGAACTAG
The DNA here is from genome assembly GCA_947069175.1 of Scalesia atractyloides. Taxonomy (NCBI): domain Eukaryota; kingdom Viridiplantae; phylum Streptophyta; class Magnoliopsida; order Asterales; family Asteraceae; genus Scalesia; species Scalesia atractyloides. The sequence goes on along the minus strand of CAMTDV010000007.1, from coordinate 54,307,248 downwards.
TTTACAAACGGTTCAGATTCATTTTTTTTCAAAACGGGTACCCTTCTTAGCGGATGTTACATTCAAACTCTTTCTGCAGCTCTGGCCTTTGCCTCTTCGATTTCAATCATATCATACTCAGTATCGAAGTTTATCCTATTTTTTTCTCTAACACTTTATACAAAACATCAAACTTCTTGGCATTCAAAGCTTTTTCTTCTACCAGATCCTATACTACTTTATGAAGCCTCTCGTTTTCAGTAGTAAAATTAGTGAGCAATGAAACCAACTGTACATTCTATGCTTCAAGATGCTTGACTCTGTTTTCCAACTCCGTAACCTTTTGATCATTGAAAAAATCCCCTCCAAATCCAGCAAATAATAGATTATCATCATCATTTGTAGGACCTGTAGGATGCGAGGACGTCTCTGAGCAGATTGTGGTATTGATTGTTGACGTCTTGGAGATGTTGGTTGTTTTGGTGGTGATGTTGGATGTGGTGGTGTAACTTGATGAATTTGTGGTGATGGTGGTTGTTCGTGTGTGGTGATGTTTGTTGTACGAATTCAATTTCAGGCATCTTCCTTTTTCTATACTTTCTTCTTGCTTTCTTTACTGTAGGAGACCCTGTTGCCTTCTTTGAAACATCAGAAGGCTTGCTTTTCACACGTTTAGCTTTCTTAGTCAGCCTTTGTCACACCCTGACCCGCAGCGGATATGGTAGTCGGGGCATGATTGGGTTTTTATCAAAGCTCATGACATTTACTATTATAAAAGTTTCATATTTATTATTTCATATTTAAATAGAATATTACAAACAACACATAATCCATACAAACACAAAATGTTCTAAACAAAGCTTTCAAGTAATGTTTTATTTTCTTCTAAGGCCCATGTCCTATGTGTTCCTTGCTTCAAACCTGTTCACCTGTATCATGTGTAAAAATAGAGATTTGAGTCAACATAAGTTGGCGAGTGAATCCCATTTAATCATTAAGAAAAATGATATGTTTATTATCTTTAATAAAATATGCATTAACCAATTATGAGAAACGTATATGCAATCTAAATCACAAACCACACAATCAACTAGCTATGTACATGTGAGCACGATAAGTGATGTGTTGTGAGATCAAGGCTCAATCAAACGGAGCCGATCTAATATATTAGGCAACGCGACGCTCCACCCGTAAGTAACAGGGACAAATGGGCCTAATGTGAGAGCTTGACTGTAATGAGAAATATAAATACAAATAACAATAACAACCATATCACATAGTACGTTAGTTCACATAATGTTAAAAGCACGAGATTTGAATGAGTGAGATAAATAAAAGCGACACATGATACACCCCAAAAACATGAATAAAAAGGGGAGTTGTAAGAATTCACTCACGGTCGTTTATGATTTGATGTAGATTGCGCACGATTAAGCGTTTTGAGATACCAAACAACGAGAAAAGGTTAACCTAAATATTCAAGTAATAATTTCGATAAGTATATTCTTTTGGTTAAAATTAGTATTTTTACTTGATTTCTAATTTACACATTTTTATTAGATATTTTAGATAATTTATTGTATTTATTACTATTTTTATTTACTTAAAATGATATTATTTGGTTATATAATATTATAGTTTTTATGGAAAATTAATTAAGAGTTTAATTAAAAAAATATGTTTTCCCTTGAATCGGACCGGTCGGAACTATAGGCAGCGTGTGGGATTCGAACTCGTGACCTCATGTTTGCGTGCATGCAGCTCGACCAACTGAGCTACGTGTCTAACCCGGAATATATCTGATTTTAATTACCTTTATACACTTGTTGGATCAATCATATTCTGATTAAATTAAAAAAAGGTTTGGAAGATTGAAGGAATCGTGTGATGGAACCGGCTCAAACCCGCGCCTATTGCTTCGTGTGCACACAGCCCAACCAATTGGGCTGTGCGTCTAACCCGAAGGATATAGGATTTTAATTAATCTTATATACATGCTAGGTTGTTTCATGACTGGGTTTTAAAAAGGATGTGTATAATTTGATGAACCGGAAAACGTATACAGACTCAAACCCGTGACCTATCCTTCATGTGCACACAGTCCATCCAACGGGACTGTGTGTCTAACCCGGTTTAAACACCCATTTAATTCTTTTTATGCATAAACCCACTTCATCTTCTTCATTTCAATACATAACCAAAACTGATTTAACCAATTTGAACTTGTTTGGTTAACAATTAAACCCTTAACATGTACTGTTGATATTAAGTAAAAGAATGAAAAAAATTGAGTGTAATGATGTACCAAAAAGAGTGTTTCCGATCTCCGACGAGAATTCCGGCGAATTTCAAACTTCCGGCGAGATGTATTTGAAGAACAGAAGTTGTTGAGAGTTAAAGTGAGTATGTGTGTGCATTCTAAACGAGTCTAGACCCTCTATTTATAGATGAGAATGATTGTCCAGTCTTAATTTTCAGTTTCGGTCAAGCAACGATGGGTGATGTTTGAAACTCCGAAATTGAATGAGTTTGACTCGATGATTGAGTCTAGTTGCACGATTAGAAATGGTTTAACTGATTAATTGCAAAGGAATACGGATTTTTGATGATTGCTTGATTCAAGCTCGGTTATTACAGAGCGGGTGTTTTGAATTTGATTTCAAGAGTTGTTTTGATATAAAGCTTATTTGGTTTGGAGATATATCAGATGTGGGAAAGTGGTGTGGTGGTGTGGTGTATGTTTGGTTTGGGTGGAGACCGGGTTCGATCCTGCGGTGCACCCTTTATTTATTTTTGGACTAAATAAATATTATATTTATATACTTTATTATTATTATTTTATTATTTTTATTATTATTTATTTTATTTATACTAATAATATAACGAATTCCTTAAATGTTTATCATAAATGCGTAACGAAAAATCATAACATATACTTGAATTACAAAACGGAGCGGGTTTTAAAACCCATTTTTCGTCAGATGTTACAGCCTTTCAACTATATCTTCTGGTTCTGAAGGCATATATGTCTCATCATCGTCACCCAAAGGCTTTTCTTTCTCAATTCTGCTCTTTCAGCTGCTGCTTTGGCTTCAAGATAGATACTTTCATGAGACCAAATTTCATCGTCACCTTCAGACGCTTGCTTTTCAATCTTAGCAGCAATGTTCACCACATTCACTCCATCTCTTTCATGATTAGATGTTGTAGAGAATACCTTGTCTTCAACGTTTGTTTCAATCTCAATATTCTGTTCAACTTCAACATTCACATCCACCTTAGCCTTTTCATTTGTTGCTTCGTCTCTTAGCAACGTCTATGCCTTCCTTTTATTTTGAGCTTTCTTTTTCGGAGTAGACTTCTTTTTCATCTTTTTTTTCTCATACCAAACACCCCTTTTTGGAATATAACCCTCCATCTGATCTTCTTCATTATCTGAGTTACTGCCATCGTTTCTCCATTTGTCTTTTGGCGGTGCTTTGTATCATTTGTCTTTAATAGATCCAAAGAATTTTCTTGCAACAGGTTCAGTCTTCTGCTTTAGATACTGATTCAGACGAACAAGTGACAGATCAGACATATGATCTAGCGGCAACAAATTTTTCTTCTCTATTACCAAGTTTGGAAATTGATCATCTAACATCATTTGGACGAACCTTGGATACTGCAAAAGTTTGTCTTTCTCAATATCCGCCTTCATCTACTCAAAGATTAATCGTGTGAAGCTGTAAGGCTTGTTGAGAACGAGAGCAGATATCATGCACATCTTGTAATCTAGCAGTGCATCATATCCTACCTTTTATATGACTTAGGGCAGCAATCACGGAATGAACAAAAAATTGTATGGTCTGCCCAAATATGCTTTAGTAAATGTCGTATTCACAAAACCCTTGTATCCCATATGATAAAAGCATCCTTTGCATAACTTCTCTGAGTACATCGTGGGATCGTCATCTTTATCTTTGAAATCCAACATCGACGTATTAACGCTTCTTTGATTAGAACTTCCTTATCTTCGTTTCTGATTCTCACAAACGATCAGATAACTTTCTGTACCGGTACAAACTTCACGTTATCCCAAAATCTTTGTACATGAGAACGATATTCCTTATGTTGATCCGTTAAAGCTTTCTTTATCGGTAACTCATTCATAAACTCTAAGATCTCCTTAAATGGTGCTATCTCTGGGATCTTTTCGTCGAGAACACAACATATATTGTGCTTCGGCTCAAAATGAGACTTCTTTTACTGCAAACACGTTACGAACAAACACTTAGACGAAAAATTTCACAAAAGTACCAAAGCACCTTGTACAAAGGTAAGTTAGAACGAAGTGGGCATTTCACTTCGTGCGGAATTGATTAACATTTTTGCACCTTCTCTTCATATGAAGTTGTTTTTCACTTCGTGCGAAGTGACTGTCAAGAGCACTTACAAAATTTTTGTTGTTTTTCATGAAATTGATGGTTCCATAATATGCTAAAAGTGCCAACAAGCCTAGATTTGTGCTCAATTTAATTTTGGTCCATTAGATTAGGCTAGATCTAAGTTTTTAATTTCTTTTACCGAAAACGTTAAATTGAGTTAAATTAGGGTCCAATCTTGTCCAATCTACCTTAGGCATTGTTCATAGTGTACGGATCAACCACTACAAGCTAACAATTTGGTAGCACTTCGTTGTTTGTTTTACAAAACTCTTCAGTTTGCACAAAGGAGTAAGCAATGAATAATGAATTCACTTCAGGCGATCTGGTAGATATAGTGCCAGGCTTTTCACTTTGTACGAAGTGAAATGTTTACTTCGTGCGAAGCGAATTTTTCACTTCGTGCGAAGTGAACTCCACACTTTCAAACTTTTAACCTCTCGTTTGTTTTAACTAGTTTTAACGACCCCCTCAGTTGACCAAGTCCAAGTTAATGACTCTAGTTAACTGATTTGCCTACCAAGTTCAAGTTAATGACCTCGGTTGGACACTTTATGAACAAACTGACGTTTTCAGGTAATTTTAAGTTTCAAATTAAATAACTTTTAAACATTTCAAACTTTTTCTTATTTCAGATAAGCTCCCAACCGTTGTCCTTTGGATTTTTCTCAGTATTCAGCATCTTTGGTTTTTGAAGATCCACTTTCCATCATCGGTAGTTGAAACTAAGATAGAAATAAAATCTTTTTGATTTTTCCAAGGTTCATGCTAAAACACACTTAAAATTTTTCTAGGTTTTTCTGAAATAAAATATAATAACTATGTACAAACATATTTACAAACATTTTTTGTGAGTTTGTGTTAGAGGATCATATCAATTTTTGAGACAAATCACTAGTATCCTTGATCTTGAAAAACACTTTATGTTTTAAACAAATTCACTTAGATTGTCAATATACTAATCCACTCAAACCTCCGCACATTTCTCAATTGTTCCGAGATACGTTTAATTAGATGTCTTAGAACTTGACTTAAAAGTGTTTCCCACCTTAGAATATACTCCCGTATCAAGATTCCCTGGATTTCATCTTATAGGTGAATAATTCTAACTGATATCTATATCTGGGTTGTGCGAGACCTTGATAACTCAGGTTAGTACCACCGTAAAGACAAAGAGATGAAGGCTCGACTTAAAAGTGGTGTTCCATATTTGGAATCTTTTAATACAATTGTCAGATCTTTCGATACTTTCAATTTAATTCATTTTTTGATTTTAAAAGCAAAAGTATTCTACAAGTTCTAGGCCACTGTTGACGCTGTAACATTTGTAAAAATCGGGTTTTCAAAACCCGCTCCGTTTTGTAATCGAGTATCAAGTTATAAAAGTTACATTGAATATTTATGATTATTTTGAGTTAAAACGATACATAATTAATAAATAAACTAAACTATAAAAATTATATTTGATAAAAAGTTAAAACAAAATAAATAAAAAAATTATGATGCTGCCGGGACTCGAACCCGGGTCAGCCGGTTACAACATCAAAGACTTAACGCACACACACATCACCACTCCGCCACTTGTTTGTTTTCTTTCATCTTTAGGAAACAAATAGGTTTTATGGACTAAGGTAAATCAATCGATTTTACCAATTGTAACTGAAATCGGTTATCAAACGCCCAAAGTCGATTTGGATACTCGCGATTCAGTGAGTATAACCGATAAACTGACGATTCCAATCAATGCTGCCGTGAATGTAACTTGAATTCGGAAGTGGATCGGTTTAATAACCGAAAGTTTTCAATTCTCGGATTACTTCAATCCTAGACCCTTCCTGCGACTCAAAACACTCTGCAAGACTTTCAATTTCATTTCCGCAACCTTACAGTCCACCGGAGAAGCTTAAATCAACTCGCCGGAAAAAAATCTGCAAGTCGCCGGAAAACCGGGACTCACATCCACACGGTATTTCCTCCGACTTTTTCTGTTTCAATCATGTGATTAATCGGTCACTACACAACTCCACCATCAGAATCGATCCTAGTCAACGTTTGTCGAAAATCTTACCTTCGCCGGAAAACTCCTGAAACTTCCGGAAACACACCGTGAACTGGTATGATCTTCCAAACTTCTGTTAAACCTTGTTTAAGTGCCTCAACTTCTTAAATAATCGAACAAAGCTGTCAATTGGTTTCAACAGCCGGAGTCCACCTTCAGAACCGACGAACCTCTGCCGGAATTCTGTGAACAACATCAATCGGTACATCTTTTTCCTCAAACTCTCTCCATTCTTTACTTTTAAATTACTTGTAATGTCTGAAAAGCGTATATGTCATGAATCGGTCATAACAGTCGGAATATGTTTTTCTGGGTAAAATCAACGAAGAAGATGAAGACGCAATATAACATAAGATTAATTAAAATTGGTATTTTAAACGGGTTAGACACACAGCCCAGCGGTGGACTGTGTGCAAAATACACACGCACGTCCCGAGTTCGATTCCTGCTATACGCACTTCTCATATAATAAAATGCCTTTTTGTTTAAAAACTAAACCGGGCTAACTCAGTTAGTTGTTAAGTATAATAAAAACCGAGATAATAACCAGGTTAGACACACAGTCCAGCGGTTACGTCGCGCGTTCGAAACCCGTCACTTGCACCGGTCCGTTGAATTAATATGTTTTTGAAATTAAAAAGAATTTCGGTTAAAATGAATAAGTGTATAAATATAATTAAAAACAAGATTATTTCGGGTTAGACACGTAGCTCAGTTGGTAGAGCTGCGTTCACGCGTACGGGAGGTCTCGGGTTCGAGCCTCACCCAGCGCAAACCATGTCCTGACCGAACCGGTCAACAAGTCAACAGGTCAACGGTCAACGGTCAACGGTCAACGCAAAATAAACAATTTTTTTATATTTTTATTTATTTAATTTAATTTAAAAATCAATTAAAAATACTTAAAAATAACATTTTTTAAAGATAGAAAATAGCCTTAAACTCACAAAAATATATCTAAAAATTTCATTAAAATCCTTAATAAAATCCACTCATTTAATATATTTTTCCGTTATTATTTAGGTTAGTAATCCTCGTTGTTCCGCTCATCTAATTCGTGCGCATATCACCATCTCCAATCCAACGCACCCAATGTGAGTGAATCTTTACAAATTCCCCGTTTTAATCACGTTTTGGGGTGTATCATGTGTCTTTGTATATATATTATAGTTAAACCATTGTGCATACATCATATCATGAACATGTGTATCCAGTTTGTTTATGTTGTATTGTTAGATGCAAATTTATTATTTTCAGTACATGCAATTTCATAGGCCGCCGCTCCCCATTACATTATGAGCGTTGAGCATGTTCCCCATTTCATTATGAGGTTGAACCTGGCGTGCCCACATACGATCGGCTCCGTTTGATTGAGCCTTGATCGCACAGACATTTTCATTTTCAGTACATGCAATACGATCGGCTCCGTTTGATTGAGCCTTGATCGCACAGTTTAATTTATGTTATTTACAGTATGATGTTGATATGTTCATGTATGCTGTCATGTGTTATTGTATGTTATAGTTGTGACTGCTACTTTGTCATTGCTTGATTATTTACATTTGCTCATCTATGATTATGCACAATTTTTCATTGATAAACTAACAAGTAATTCATTAATAAATGTTTATCTAATAAGGTTCACTTGCCAACTTATATTGACCCAAAACCCCCATTTTACACATGATACAGGTGAACCAGCAGCAGCTAGGAACACTTTGGACTTGGACTAGAAGAATAAAACGATTTAGAGTTGGGATTGTTATGTTTGGTTTATTTTCTTTGTATTGAATGAACATGTTTGGATTTTTGGAAATGTAACTTTGACTTTATTAAAAATGAAACATATTATAAATGTCATGAGCTTTGGTGATAACCCAATTATGCCCCGACTCTTATTCCTCTGCGGGTCGGGGTGTGACAGATTGGTATCAGAGCCAGATTTATAGGGATATAGGATAGGTTATTAGACCCTTAGAGCCTATACTATAGTCGATTAGAAACTTATAAGATTTTTGTGTGTTACATGCCAAATTTCATGATGTTTATATGTTTATGTTAAATGTTATATTTAATATTGTGCAAGCATGTTCATAAGTATGTATTATCATATAATGCCTATCATGAATCGTATACTCATAACATATCACATCCATGAAAGCACACACCACATCATGATTGCTTTTACAATGATTTTCGTGTTTTCAAATCTCATCAAAGTGAGTTCTCATGACTGGCATGTAGTAACTGGAAGGGTACCAGTACCGGTATTCGGAACGTCCTGTCTAGGCTGGCATTCGTATAAATCCAAAATAAAGGACCAGTTTGCCTACCTGGGGACTAACGATGAGAGTACGAAGTACCTATTAGGCCAAAGCATGCTATACCAAACGTCGTGTGAGCTAACCCCACTTTGAGTTGTCATTGTGTCTACACCTGGACACGTTCCGACCAAACATCTCATGAACATATTTTGTGGTTTGCATTCGGGGGATGCGAGTGTTAAATTGCCAATACTAATGTGAATCCTACCAAGCCAATAGCCATTGGGGCCCACATGACTATGTAGGTGAAGGTATGGGGGACATTTGAGGCCCAACATGAGCGAACCCAAGACATCCTATGGATGTAGTTGCATTATTGATATTTATGTTATTTTCATTTTCTTAAAGACACATGACACCTAAAAAGACACCATAAACTCACAATCTTCTCATTTTATGATCCTGTAGATGTCGTCTAGACAGCAACGAAGGGGTAAAAGATCAGGAAGGTCTCAGGAACGTTTGGCCACTTAGATCGCGAAACAAATGGCCACGATATTGCCTGACATTGTGGTCCAAGTACAACAAGCCCTTGCTACAAATCCTACTAACCCTCCCCAACAACAGGACCAGAACATCGACAACCCTCCTACCAGCAAGTGCTCTTACAAACATTTTAAGTCCTGTGATCCTCCTAAATTTGAAGGGACCGAGGGTGTCACTGCTCTCCTGCATTGGTTCGAGGAGATGGAAAACACCTTTCTAAACTGCGATTGTCCTGAGGATCGCAAGGTTCGATACGCCACCGGAAGACTATTTGGGGTAGCTCTCACTTGGTGGAATACTGATAAAGGGAAGAGGGGAACTGAAGATGCGATGGCCTTAACTTGGGAGGAGTTAAGGGAAATCATGACTAGGCGTTTCTGTCCTAGAAGTGAAATTAAAAAGATGGAGGACGAATTTCATTCTCTAAAGCAAAAGGAGGGTGATCACACTACATATAAAAGAGGTTCTTAGAGTTGAACCAAATGGTTCCAAATTTGTTCACCCCAACCTATCGTCTGATCGAGCACTATATTCGAGGACTTCCCTCGAAAATCCAAGATTCAGTTCTCAGCGTTTCACCTGTAACACTTGAAGCTGCTATGGAGTTAGCAACTGAACTGACCGAAAACCGAATTCGCAACGGGAAGTCAAAGAAGAGAAGAAGAAAGCCCCTGTTGAGGGACAAACTTCAAACCACCCCATTCCTTCCTCTAAGTTTGCTATGCTAATAAGAGGAAGCGCAACACCAGAAATTTTGCAGTTACTCAAACCAACTCCCCTATTCCTGCTGCACCCATTACTCAAGTCACTCCTTCACCCGCACCATACAGAAGACCCTACACAGGCCCGTTACCAAAATGTAACCGTTACCAATATCACCATTCCCCTGATCATCCTTGTCAATATTGCACCGGCTGCGGTCGCGCAGGTCATAATGTTCAAACTTGCCGCATGCCTCAACGAACGAACCGCCACCAACCTTTAACCCAAACCCACCAACAAATAATGGGCCAAGGCCAACAACCCCTACTACCACCCACTCAACATTTAGCCCAAACATATTACCAGCCCAATTATCCTATGGGTCAACCAATGCGGGCTTGCTACAATTGCGGTGACCCAAGCCATTTCCGAAACACTTGTCCAAGGTTGGTTAATATTATTCATGCTCAGGCCCAAGCCAACCCGGTGAATCAAGCAAACCAAGCTCCCCCACCTGCAAGAGGGAGAGTTTTCAATATCAGCGCTAACCAGGCCAGAGCTGACGGCAATGTGGTTAACGGTACGTTCCTTATAAATGGTAGATATGCATCTATGTTATTTGATACTGGTGCGGATAGAAGTTTTGTGTCTTTAGAATTTGAACCTATCATAAACAAATATCGGGATAAGCTCACGGAATCCATAACGGTAGAAGTTGCGGACGGGAAACCAGTCTCATTAGACTCTATTTTACGCAACTGTACACTCACCTTAAACGACCACGATTTCTCAGTCGATCTTATTCCTATGAAGCTGGGAAGTTTTGACATCATAATCGGTATGGATTGGCTCAGTCAACATCAGGCGGAAGTTATATGTCGTGAAAAATTTATTCGTATTCCTCTTTCAAACGGTCAGACTCTTCGAATCATTGGAGAAACCTCGTCGAAAGGGCTCAGCTTAATGTCTTGTCTCCAAGCTCAAAAATATCTTCGCAAGAATTATGTCGCGTTTTTAGCTCATATCATCAAGAAGGGAACCATGGAGAAGAAGCTTGAAGACATTCCTATAGTAAAAGACTTCCCACAAGTTTTTCCTGACGACATTTCAGGACTTTCTCCAGTTAGAGACGTCGAATTCCGTATTGATCTTATACCTGGTGCTACACCAGTTGCAAAGTCTCCATATAGGTTAGCCCCCTCTGAAATGCAAGAGCTAGCCAGTCAATTGCAAGAGTTGACTGACAAGGGATTCATACGTCCTAGCTCGTCGCCTTGGGGTGCACCTGTCCTTTTTGTAAAGAAGAAAGATGGATCGTTTCGAATGTGCATCGACTACAGAGAGCTCAACAAGTTAACAATCAAGAATCGCTATCCTTTACCTCGCATTGATGATCTTCTTGACCAACTACAAGGTGCCAGCTGCTTTTCAAAAATCGATCTTCGATCTGGCTATCATCAACTTAGAGTGCATGAAGAAGACGTCCCTAAGACTGCTTTTCGAACTCGTTATGGCCACTATGAATTCATGGTTATGCCATTTGGATTAACCAACGCACCAGCTGTCTTCATGGACCTAATGAACAGAGTCTGCAAACCTTATCTTGATCGATTTGTTATAGTCTTCATCGACGATATTCTTATTTATTCAAAATCTAAATCTGATCATGAGCGTCATCTTCGACTCGTTCTTGCACTTCTAGAAAAGGAAAAGCTTTATGCCAAGTTCTCCAAATGTGAATTCTGGTTAAAAGAGGTGCAATTCCTCGGGCATGTAGTCAATGACAAGGGAATACATGTTGACCCTTCAAAGATCAAAGCGGTTCAAGAATGGCAAGCTCCACGTACACCAACTGAAGTAAGATCTTTTCTTGGACTAGCTGGCTATTATCGTCGGTTCATTTCAAACTTCTCTCGCATTGCTGTACCACTCACGGCTTTGACTCATAAGGGAAAACCTTTCGTATGGGGATCCAAACAAGAAGATGCCTTTCAAACTCTTAAACAAAAACTTTGTGATGCACCAATCCTCACTCTTCCTGAAGGTTGTGATGATTTTGTAGTCTATTGCGACGCGTCAGGGCAAGGATTAGGCTGCGTTCTAATGCAAAGAGGAAAAGTTATAGCTTATGCTTCGAGACAACTCAAGACGCATGAAAAAAACTACACCACTCATGACCTAGAACTTGGAGCCGTGGTGTTCGCTCTTAAGATATGGAGACATTATCTCTATGGTACCAAGTGTGAAATATACACTGACCACAAGAGTCTTCAACATATCTTCAATCAAAAAGAGCTAAACATGAGGCAACGAAGATGGGTCGAACTTCTAAATGATTACGACTGTGAAATTAGATACCACCCTGGTAAAGCAAATATGGTGGTTGATGTACTTAGTCGAAAGGGTTATGCGAACTCCATTCATCTTCTATGTTCGCAAATTATAACCGACATTAAAGATCAAATTCGAGAAGCCCAACACGTTTCAATAACAGAAGAAGATGTACGAAAGGAGATGTCCTGTGGAGCCGAGCTAAAACTTGAAACTAAATCAGACGGTATTCTGTATTACCTAGATCGTATCTGGATTCCTAACCACAACAATCTTCGTGAAACTCTTATGAATGAAGCTCACAAAACGCGATATTCTATACACCCAGGAGCCGATAAGATGTATCAAGACCTACGATACACCTATTGGTGGCCTGGAATGAAGAAGGATATTGCCGTTTTTGTTTCCAAGTGCCTCACATGTTCCAAGGTGAAGGCTGAACACCAAAGACCCTCAGGACTTCTGGTCCAACCGGAAATACCTGTATGGAAGTGGGAAAATATAACCATGGATTTCATTACCGGGTTACCTCGCACTTCTAGTGGGTATGACACAATATGGGTAATTATAGACCGACTTACAAAATCAGCTCACTTTATTCCTATCCGTGAAGATTTCAAGAACGAAAAGCTTGCACGTATTTATATCAACGAAATCGTAAGCCGACATGGGGTACCGTTAAGTATTATTTCTGATCGTGATGGTCGTTTCACCTCACGAACATGGCAAGCAGTACAATCCGCTATGGGCACACGATTAGATCTCAGTACCGCCTATCATCCTCAAACTGATGGACAGTCTGAGCGCACCATTCAAACTCTTGAAGATATGCTTAGAGCATGTGTCATAGACTTCAAGGGAAATTGGGACGCCCACCTACCATTAGTAGAATTTTCGTATAACAACAGCTATCATTCGAGCATCGGTATGGCACCTTTTGAAGCCTTATATGGACGTAAGTGCCGATCTCCTGTATGTTGGCACGAAATTGGGGAAGCACAAATTACTGGTCCAGAATTGATCCAAGAAACCACAGACAAGATTCATCAAATTCGAAACAATCTTCTAGCGGCTCAAAGTCGTCAAAAGAGTTATGCAGATAAACGACGGAAGCCCTTAGAGTTTAACATTGGTGATCATGTGCTTTTAAAAGTATCACCGTGGAAGGGAGTAGTTCGTTTTGGTCAAAAGGGGAAGCTAGCACCTCGTTACGTAGGACCTTTCAAGATACTCGAAAGAGTAGGTCCTGTAGCATACAAGCTTGACCTACCAGAAGAACTCAACAGGATTCATCCCACATTCCAGGTGTCGAACTTGAAGAAGTGCCTCGCTGATGAGAATCTCCATATTCCGCTGGAAGATATTCAGATTGATGAATCTATGCATTTTATTGAAAGACCAGTGGAGATCATGGACTACGGGGAGAAACGTCTTCGACGAAGTCGCATTCCAATTGTTAGGGTACGCTGGGAGTCGAAACGGGGACCTGAGTTTACTTGGGAACGTGAAGACTCAATGCGTGAAAAATACCCGCATCTTTTTCCTTCTACTTCAACTACTTAAATTTCGGGACGAAATTCCTAAAAGTAGGGGATACTGTAACATTTGTAAAAATCGGGTTTTCAAAACCCGCTCCGTTTTGTAATCGAGTATGAAGTTATAAAAGTTACATTGAATATTTATGATTATTTTGAGTTAAAACGATACATAATTAATAAATAAACTAAACTATAAAAATTATATTTGATAAAAAGTTAAAACAAAATAAATAAAAAAATTATGATGCTGCCGGGACTCGAACCCGGGTCAGCCGGTTACAACATCAAAGACTTAACGCACACATACATCACCACTCCGCCACTTGTTTGTTTTCTGTCATCTTTAGGAAACAAATAGGTTTTATGGACTAAGGTAAATCAATTGATTTTACCAATTGTAACTGAAATCGGTTATCAAACGCCCAAAGTCGATTTGGATACTCGCGATTCAGCGAGTATAACCGATAAACTGACGATTCCAATCAATGCTGCCGTGAATGTAACTTGAATTCGGAAGTGGATTGGTTTAATAACCGAAAGTTTTCAATTCTCGGATTACTTCAATCCTAGACCCTTCCTGCGACTCAAAACACTCTGCAAGACTTTCAATTTCATTTCCGCAACCTTACAGTCCACCGGAGAAGCTTAAATCAACTCGCCGGAAAAAAATCTGCAAGTCGCCGAAAAACCGGGACTCACATCCACACGGTATTCCCTCCGACTTTTTCTGTTTCAATCATGTGATTAATCGGTCACTAACACAACTCCACCATCAGAATCGATCCTAGTCAACGTTTGTCGAAAATCTTACCTTCGCCGGAAAACTCCTGAAACTTCCGGAAACACACCGTGAACTGGTATGATCTTCCAAACTTCTGTTAAAACTTGTTTAAGTGCCTCAACTTCTTAAATAATCGAACAAAGCTGTCAATTGGTTTCAACAGCCGGAGTTCACCTTCAGAACCGACGAACCTCTGCCGGAATTCTGTGAACAACATCAATCGGTACATCTTTTTCCTCAAACTCTCTCCATTCTTTACTTTTAAATTACTTGTAATGTCTGAAAAGCGTATATGTCATGAATCGGTCATAACAGTCGGAATATGTTTTTCTGGGTAAAATCAACGAAGAAGATGAAGACGCAATATAACATAAGATTAATTAAAATTGGTATTTTAAACGGGTTAGACACACAGTCCAGCGGTGGACTGTGTGCAAAATACACACGCACGTCCCGAGTTCGATTCCTGCTATACGCACTTTTCATATAATAAAATGCCTTTTTGTTTAAAAACTAAACCGGGCTAACTCAGTTAGTTGTTAAGTATAATAAAAACCGAGATAATAACCAGGTTAGACACACAGTCCAGCGGTGGACTGTGTGCAACATAAACCACACGTCGCGCGTTCGAAACCTGTCACTTGCACCGGTCCGTTGAATTTTTGAAATTAAAAAGAATTTCGGTTAAAATGAATAAGTGTATAAATATAATCAAAAACAAGATTATTTCGGGTTAGACACGTAGCTCAGTTGGTAGAGCTGCGTGCACGCGTACGGGAAGTCTCGGGTTCGAGCCTCACCCAGCGCAAACCATGTCCTGACCGAACCGGTCAACAAGTCAACAGGTCAACGGTCAACGCAAAATAAACAATTTTTTTTTATATTTTTATTTATTTAATTTAATTTAAAAATCAATTAAAAATACTTAAAAATAACATTTTTTTAAAGATAGAAAATAGCCTTAAACTCACAAAAATATATCTAAAAATTTCATTAAAATCCTTAATAAAATCCACTCATTTAATATATTTTTCCGTTATTATTTAGGTTAGTAATCCTCGTTGTTCCGCTCATCTAATTCGTGCGCATATCACCATCTCCAATCCAACGCACCCAATGTGAGTGAATCTTTACAAATTCCCCGTTTTAATCACGTTTTGGGGTGTATCATGTGTCTTTGTATATATATTATAGTTAAACCATTGTGCATACATCATATCATGAACATGTGTATCCAGTTTGTTTATGTTGTATTGTTAGATGCAAATTTATTATTTTCAGTACATGCAATTTCATAGGCCGCCGCTCCCCATTACATTATGAGCGTTGAGCATGTTCCCCATTTCATTATGAGGTTGAACCTGGCGTGCCCACATACGATCGGCTCCGTTTGATTGAGCCTTGATCGCACAGACATTTTCATTTTCAGTACATGCAATACGATCGGCTCCGTTTGATTGAGCCTTGATCGCACAGTTTAATTTATGTTATTTACAGTATGATGTTGATATGTTCATGTATGCTGTCATGTGTTATTGTATTTTATAGTTGTGACTGCTACTTTGTCATTGCTTGATTATTTACATTTGCTCATCTATGATTATGCACAATTTTTCATTGATAAACTAACAAGTAATTCATTAATAAATGTTTATCTAATAAGGTTCACTCGCCAACTTATGTTGACCCAAAAACCCCCATTTTACACATGATACAGGTGAACCAGCAGCAGCTAGGAACACTTAGGACTTGGACTAGAAGAATAAAACGATTTAGAGTTGGGATTGTTATGTTTGGTTTATTTTCTTTGTATTGAATGAACATGTTTGGATTTTTGGAAATGTAACTTTGACTTTATTAAAAATGAAACATATTAGTAAATGTCATGAGCTTTGGTGATAACCCAATTATGCCCCGACTCTTATTCCGCTGCGGGTCGGGGTGTGACAGACGCAAAATCAAAAGAACTTGTATAATACCCCATATATCACTTATATATAAATACCTAGTATCTCAGAATCCGGCAACCTCTCAAACAAAATTTCGGTGTACTAAGACCATATATTCGAGAGATGTTAACCACTAATTAAGAAGTTTTTCTTTATGTTTATATCTCAGAAACAATCTACTGAATGTGCGAAGCCTACTGGCACATCATCAGTGAGACCCGTTTAAACATTTTGACACTACATTTCTTTAGCATACTGTGATAGTCTACTGATGTACAATCATTCCTCTTTTTTACATGAAAAATCCTTTTGTCTTTTATATGTTTTTGTATTTTTCACAACATATTTGTCCCCCTAAAATCAAAAACGTATTTTTGGATTTTTGTTTTCTAAAGATAGAAATTTGAAAACTAAAAACTTGGCAAACCGATGAGGATCACGTCAACTCGTCATCCGACTCGAATTCAACCTCTAAATCCGCCCTGATGTCAGATTTTTCATCCCGTTAAGTTTCAAAAGATATCTAAATTTAGCTCGATCAAACACTTTGGTGTAAAAATCTGCCTTTTGTTCATCAGTGTGGAATTTTTCTATTTGAACCAACTTTTTCTCATAGCAATCACGGATAATTGGGGTCGAATTTCAATATGTTTAGTTTTAGAGTGTTGAACTGGGTTTTCCGTTATGTTAATGGTTGCCTCGTTATCCATCTATATGGGCGTATCAAGAAACTGCAATCCATAGTCTCTCATCTGTTGTTATATCCACATAATTTGAGAACAACAACTGGAAGCTGAAATGTATTCTACTTCGCAAGTAGAGACATCGACCGTTGTTTGCTTCTTGCATTGCCACGTTACTAATCGTGTGCCAAAGAACTAGCAACCAGCAGTTGTAGATAGCATTTAATTTGCAACACCCAAAATCCGAATTGGAATATCCAGTGAGATTGAAGTCATCATTTCATGGATACCACAAGCCGGTGCTTGGGCAACCCTTCAGATATCGTAGAATTCGTTTGATAATCAGCATATGTGACACTCGTGGATTTGACTTGATATCGAGCGAAGAGCATGTCGGATACATGATATCCGGCCTAGATGCTGTGAGGTACATTAATGATCCAATCATTGATCTGTATAAGGTCTCATCAATCTTCACTCCTTTTTCATCGGGACAAATGCCATGATTGAGAGCTAACGGGGTAGATAATGGTGATGATTCGGACATCTGGAATTTCTCCAAATCGTCGTGCACATACGTTGTCTGATAGATGAAGATTCCATCAGGTAATTGATCGACCTGAAGTCCCAAGAAGAACTTCATCTCCCCCATGAAACTCATTTCAAATTTCCTTTGCTTGACTTTCTCGAAGTCTTTACACAACACGTCGTTGGTCGATCCAAATATGATGTCATCCACATAGATTTGCACAACTAGGATGTGTCTGTCAGCTTCCCGTGTGAAGAGGGTTACTATCTACTGTTCCTCTTGTGAAACCATTCTCCAGAAGATGTTGATAAAGTGTTTCATACCAGTCTCTCGGGGTCTGATGTAAACTGCATAACGCCTTATCCAGTAGATAAACCTTTTTTATGTATCGGGTCGACAAACCCCGGTGGTTGGCCAACGTACACTTCCTCCTTCACTTTGCCGAAGAGGAATGCGAACTTTACATCTAATTGGTACACCTTGAATCCTTTCCATGACGCGAATGCCAGGAAAATGCGGATAGCTTCTAATCTGGCAACAGGAGCGTAGACCTCAGTATAATCAATTCCCTCTTGCTGATGAAATCCCTGAACAACGAGTCGAGCTTTGATTCGTATAAGTACTCCTCAATCATCATGTTTACACTTGAAGACCCACTTTGTACTGATTTTCTTGTGGTCATCCGGTAGATCAACAAGTTTCCAAACTCCGAGTTTCTCAAATTGTTGTAGCTCTTCTTAGCGTTAACCCAACATTCTTCTATAAGAGCTTTTTTATACGTTTTTTTGGCTCAACCTGGGAAATAAAGCAACTATATTAGACAACTATAGAACAAAAATAACTAAGATTCTTATTGATCTGATTTCTCCTTTTGACTCCAGTTTGTAACTCTCCAAATATGTTTTCCGATGGGTGATAAAACAACGTCATCGGCATAACTTCATTCGAGACACTCACTTCGTGTTTCAGATTAGTGATGTTTGATCAGCAACTTGATTATTACTCATGGATGCTTCATTCTAAGCACTTGGACTAGCAAATAGATTTAATAAACTTTGAATTTGTTCTGCACCATCATCAGAAGTAGATCCATCGTTGTCATATGTTGGTTCAACATCAAATCAGAATCATCACTTTGATTGAACGTTGGAGCTGATTCATTCATCTCTTGATTTACAGTGGGATCATTGTTCCTGCAATCTGAGTATCTGGATGTTGAGTGCTTGTACTTACTTCAGCATCATGTGTACCAACAGGTGTTTGATTAATCACGATAGGTCTAGGAATTTGTTCTTATGATGAAGCTTGTTGTTGCTGATAAAGAGCCAAAAGTTCCTCTTCTCTCTGTTCAGCTGGAAGCTGGAAGGAATCCCAGAGACTATCATAGTTGAACAGCCAAGCATCTCCTAGTTTCTGAGTTAGAGACGTGTATCTTTGACAATCAACATTATGAGCTTCAATAACCCGGTTTATGCTAGGAATATAAACTCGACTTAGTGGACTAGCATATCCCACGAAGAAACCTTCCAAAGACTTAGCCCCAAATTTGCCATTCGCAACGATAACCGTGCAAGGTGACCCAAAAGGCTCTAAATACTTCAGATTTGGCTTTCATTGATTGAGTAGCTCGAAACACATTTTCAAGTGTGGCTTGACCGTCAACACCCTATTCAAGGTATAACATGAAAAAGACACTTCCTTGCTCCAAAAACTGACTGGAAGTTTAGAATTAGCGAGCGTGGTTTTAGCTTTCTCTATCAGGGTTCGATTTTTGCGTTCAGCTAACCATTTTGTTGTGGAGTATATGGTGCGCTAAATTTATGCAAAATTCCCTTCTCATTACAAAACTCAGCCATCCGATTGTTTTTGAACTTTGTACCATTGTCACTACAAATGCGACGAATTGGTAAATGGTACAAGTTCTCCAATTTCCGAAATAAGAGCATCAGACTTTCAAATGTTTCATCCTTGCTCTCCAGGAACATCACCCATGAAAATCTTGAATAGTCGTATGTCACAACGAGACAGTATAGATCTCCTGATATGTTTTTCACATTTAAAGGACCAAAGAGATTCATGTGCAGTCTCTCTAGTTGGAGCTTGATAGAGTTCAGAAGTTTTCTCAGGTGCGACTTTTTGTGCTGCTTTCTTTTCTTACAACTTATGCAGTCGTCCCTCAGATGAAAACTCTTAAGATTTACCCCTCAACTTGATTGTTGTGGACTAAGAAGTTCATCTTTCTGAGATGAATGTGTCCCATTTTTCTGTGCCACATGATTGATTCCTTTTCTGTTGCTTTTGATACGAAGCATTGTGAAGATTTTGTCGTCGTTGTTGCAACACTCATATCGAGGACATACAAATCATTCTCACGAGGAGCTCTCATCAAGATCCATTCCTCAAGTATCTTGAATCCCGGCTTCAGAATTAGACATTCACGGTCTGTAAAGTGTGTCGTGAACTTTTTGCCACAGATCTAGGAAATACTCAGCAAGTTGTTCTTTAGCTCAGCTATGTAGTTGACTTTGTAAAAAGACACCACACCGTTAGTTAGAATACCCTCGCCAACTATTCCTCCTCCCTAATTACCCGCGAACCCAAAGTAGCCTCCTCAAATAGATTTTACATCATATAGCAAGGCCAACATTTCCGTCATGTGTCGAGAAGCTCCACTATCCATTATCCACTTTGAGATTATTGATCTCGGGAGCCCCTGCACATGAAATTAATTGATTACTTGAATAGCGAGACCCCAAACCTTAGAGGTCTTGGGTGGGTTCGGGATATCATATTTTGGTTCACAAACACTCTTAAGTTGTTACTTGATTTTAACAACTTGTTCTACTTCAACCTTTTTATCAGTCGTTGTTGGAACAGTTGTTTTCAACTCTTCAGAAGATGATTTTGTTTTAACCACCCAAGTTTGTTGTTTTGAAAAAGCTTGTTTAGGATAGAATTTTGAATCTTTTTGTTCATTTTTGCTCGATGATTTACCAACTTCTTTGTTTGAAATGTTAGTAATTATTGGTTTCTCATTGTTAGGTTCGTTGTTTCTTTTTTAAATCTGTGTTGAAAGAAACTTTGGGAGTTTCCGATTCACATCTTCTGATGATTTCTTGACGTTATAAACAGATTTAGAGTTAGTCTGGGGACATCGCGCGTGTGATATGCCTGACTTGGTTACATTTGAAGCACGTGCTACTGTCGATTTTTGTAACCTATGACGTTTCTTTTCTGCATAAAACTCATCGTTTGACTGTGACTTTGCCAAACTTTCCTTTTCACTTTCTGAGCTTGTTCCGAAAACAAAGTTTACATTCTTTGAAAAAATTGGTTTTCGAAATATGTCGTTATATTTTCAAGCATATCCCAACCCTTTCCTTTTGTTCTCGGGATAATTCTTTCCTTTGTAATTGTTATTGTAACAACGTTTGGGTTTAGAATAGTAAGCTGCGTTCAGATTTTCAAGCTCAGATAAGCTTACTTCAGCTAACTTAAACACTTGTTCAACTTTTTCAGGATTCATATTCTGAATCGGAAATTATTGATCAGAATAAAGTTTGTCAGATCCTTTCATTTTGTATACAACCATATTAGGATCATCATCCGAACTAGATTCTGATTTTTTAAGATAATTCTTATGAATTTTTTTTTCATTTTCAGGAGGTGAACTTGAACTCGTTTTCTCTAAGTTCGACTCAGCACTCTCAAACTCAGTGCTATCACTTTCACTTCCCAAACATTTTCGACCACGGTTTTAACTACATCTGACTTACAATCCTTATCAGATTTGGTGTAAGTTACAACGAGGTTTTTAGGCAGCTTTTCTTTTGTTTCAGTTTTAAGTTTCAATTCAGCGCCTTATCCACCCCATCAAGCTTTTTCTTTGAATAACTCTCCCACATCTTGGGTGGAACTCGATGGTACCTCATACCTTTGTTTTGAGAATAATCATTTTCTTCCGTTTTTATTTTTCTAGTTATTTTGGAAGAATATGATCGATCACATATGATGAAGTTGAGTAACTGATCAACAATTTGTTGACTCTTTCTGTTTCAATTCTTACAGCCTCTAATTCACTTTTTAGCTTAGCAATCATGTCAAGGTGAATGTTTATGGCATTTTTTTGTCCATAACAGTTGTTTTAAGCATCGAAAGTGTAGCACCGTCTTCACGACTTGCTTGTTCAAACTGTTTAATAGTTTTACTCAAGTTGTCGTATGCTTCTTTTGTTTCTATGTAATCACTCGACAAATTATCAGAAAGTTTTTTCAACAGTTTATATTTATCATCTTTTTCAGCACATTACTTGCAAGGCTCCATGCATTTCTTGCAAGGTTTTTCAACTTCAATTATCTGGACCCTACCCTTTCCACTGATTGACTCTTTTACCGTTTCTTGAATCTTGAACCTATTCAGAGACTGCCTCTTCGAGGTTCGCCATCATTGCTTTGTTAGCAATCTCTGTGAGATTCTCGACGGTCATTTCTTTGTTCACATCAATCAATTTTTCAACTTCCAACTTTGGCTCTTCTTCGTAGTGCACAGAATAATTTGGTTCGAAGAAACCTGCAAAATTTTTGTATATGCCAGGTGGTACCAAATGTTTAATTGCACTACGGAAAATATCTTCCTCAGGAGAATAGTACTCATCAATTGCTGCTTCATCAAAGGTTGCTTCAGAATATTCTTTTTCAACTGACTCTTCTCTAATCTCAGCCAACAATGCAAACTTTCCGGCTTTGAAATGTATTTGTTCTAATTGAAGCCTTCGTCTTCTTGGGAAACAACGAGAGCTTTATCCTTTGAACTCGATGAACCATCCTCGATTTGAATCATTCTAGATGTAGTCTGAGGTGGTCAAGTTTTGTGATAAATTGCTTTCTTGTAGTAGTCATCAGCAAATGGATTTTGGTTTTCGTTAACTTCGGGTTTGGACATTATCTCTTGAATTATCCCCTTTCTCGGCATCTAAAGCACGTGACTTTTGAGTTATCAAATCCGAGCTTTCCATCCAAACCTCCCAAACTGTTTCGACCCGTGATCTCCATGAATCTTTGTGCTCTGCGAATAATCGAAGCCATGCACCACTTGATATCAATTAACTCCATCTCTTCCGAATCAATTTGGTCATAATCTTCTTTTGTCATGTTCGAATTTCCAATTTTACTGGCAAGCAGACTTTCATACGACTCTAGGATAGATGTAAGCAGTGCCATATATTGTTTTGCGGTATTTTCTTTGAAGTCTTGAGCACTCTTGAGATTCACAACGATGTTGCATTGTAGAATTCTCTGGTTTGAATTGTTTTGGGTGCTTTGAAAGTTGTTCAAGCTTTGCGAAGATTGAGGTGTTCGAGGTGAATTAGGCTCATACGTTGGGAATAATTGGAAACCTCCAACAGGATTCGAAGATGAAGAACTTGAAGAGCTATTTGCACTGAAAGAAGTGTGTATTTTAGGAATTTAGACACAGGCACTTGGACTTCCCTTGTAGTACAGATTCACGTCTTGCTGGATTTGTGAACCTTTGGTCTTCGCCATTTTCTGCATCTCGAGCTCATCACCTTCAAGTTTCTCTATAAATCTTGACAAAGTGAGAGGACCATATTCTGAGCTATTCTTCAAGATAGTAAGATATGTTGACCATTCTCCTTCGGGCAGCGCATCAGCCATTTTATCGACCAACTCTTCATTCTCCTTCTGTATACCAAGTGTTTTCATCTCAACGAGAATGTGACAATACCTCTCGATCAACTGTTTCATCGTTTCGCCTTTAAGCAGATTGAAGATATCAAACTCTTTCTTTAACAACGCCTTTTTACTCTTGATCATTTAGGTGCTTCCTTGGAATTTCACCCTTAAAGCATTCCACCCCGATTAAGCATCATTATCGTGTTGTAGCAGAGTAAATATGTCTTCTTTGATGGCTTGTTGAAGAATGTTCATCATTTTCTTTTCCCGGACAAAAATTTCTTTCTCTTGTGTAGTAAATTGTGTCAACATCTTCTCTAAACCGTTCTCTCCAACTAATGCAACATAATTCACCTAGATGGCATACCAACTATCAAAGTAGATTGCTTGTACCCAATTGACAAATCTTTCATTCCAAACATAGTAATCTTCTAAGCACATAAGCTTCGGGGGTTTTGTCATCATCCCCATCTCGTTTTCCAAATTTATTTTCTGCGCTGCTACCGTTGTTGAGGCTGCTGACGTTGCGAATGCGTTGAAATTTGTTGAAAACTTGGTTCGTACGAAGTAAACTTTGGTGCGAAGTGACCATGGAACAAAGTTAAACCACACAAACAAGTAAGCTAACTTCGCGCGAAGTAAAAATGCCAAACTTAGATCTATCTTCGTGCGAAGATAAAGTCTAAATTTTGTAAGAGTTTCACTTCGTGCGAAGTTAGTTTTAACTTCGTGCGAAGGTAAATTTTCAAGTTTTAAAACAAAAAATTCACTTCGTGCGAAGGTAAAGTTCAAATTTTCACATTTTTCGACATTTTATCATGATTCCGGTTGTTTTAAGGTCTGATTCTTTCAAGGGTTTGTTATTAGTCAATTTTAAACAGGCCTGGAAAAATTCAGTCCATTTTGTCCGTTCAATGTCCAGGAAAATAATAAAAGAAGAAAAATGAGTAGAAGAAGAAGTAGATCTTGATGTCAAGTCTTCAGATCATGACTCCAAGCTCTTATACCACTTGTGAGGATCTGTTCATCCAATAAGCTCAGGTCCTAATATGTTTGCCTAGTTCAATATGCGCGAAATTCATATTAACAAGTGACAAGATCAAGATTTACTATTTAAAGTTTCTATTTCATTAATTATATTAATGTTTACAATCCTGATAGAAATCTGATAGGGCTTCACCGTATCAGTCAACAAAACCGATACAGACTCAAGACCTCAACACTCCTGTTTATAGACTTGACATTACTTTCGTGCGAGGTGAGAGTCTACCTTCATACGAAGTGAACATTACTTCGTGCGAAGTTAATGCATACAATCATAAAATCTAACAGTTTTAGCCCTATTACATACACAGACATGACCTAAGATGTAGGCGATAGACATACTGCATCAACAAAATGTCAGTATAAAACTATGTGGTTTGACACCAAAATCAATTTTGATGCTCCTAAGAAAACATTGGACAATTACACCATTAATGTTTGCAATTCGTTTCACTTATCAACCTTCCGTTTGTTGACCGTTTGGTTAACCGTCAGCATCAGGGGCATTTTAATAATCTCGCCTCCTAATTAAAACTCCCGACACTTTGCAACCTTCACCACCACTACCACCAATTCACAAAATTCCATAAATTCAATCACACGAATCCACAAACATACACTAATAATCCTCCAAAAACACAATTTTAAGTAATTCACCATATAAGTCTACATCCTATGTCACTCCAATTCTTTCTATGTAATCAAAACCAAATATATGCTGAAACTTTAACTGTTTAGGTCAATATCAGACTAATTTACAGTCTAAATTGGCATGGAATCTTCATATTATGGAAGCATTGGTAAAACTGTATAAGATATTACAAGCTGAACAGTTTATCTTCTGGGATTTTTAATCAAATTCATGACGATTGTAGATTATAACACAAATAAGTTGATTCAAAAGTTAAAATACATGTCATATATCTTTGATATAGAAATCAAAAGATCCGATTCGAGTAAATTTCAATTCAAAAAAATTGTTGGAATGGCTAAAACTTTTTCGATCCACAGTGTATCGCGCAAGAATCAACCATCGGTATGATTCTTTGATAGAAAGAAATCACAAAAGGGATATGTTGCTACCTTTTTGAAAGGATTAAGAAGCGCCAAAGCAATGTCTACACCCAATGATTTAAACCAAGATAAACGATCCTAGAATAAGGAAACACCACTTCAATTGTCTCACAAATCCAAATATATTTGAAATGAGAGGAAACTAATTCACCCTTTCTGTATAATCAAAACAGAATACCTGGTTAACAATTTGATTTTTGAGGTCAAAATTAGACTGATTTACAGTGTCACACCCTAAAATTCTACTGTGGGGTTTTACAGCGAGGCTCGTGACAAACCAGGATCCACATAGCCATTAGTTACACTGAACGACTCTAAATGCTAGAAAACATTTAGTCGGTTTTTAAATTATAAAAATAAGTTTAACCATAAGTTATCAAAGTAATTGCGGAAGCAAAAGTTAAGTTAAAGTAATATGTCTTGATCAAAACATACGCCCAAAAACTCATGTTAAATTTAGAAAAAAAGTGTATAAATGTAAATGTCTAAAACTTTTATTCATGGGATTCCAATGCATGCCCTAGCCATATACCTAGCTAGCTTCAAAAGCATGCTCAAATGTATCAACACAAAGTTGGCGAGTTCACTAGTTTAGTTTAATGAAAGTAAATGTAAATGCAAAATTATAAAAGCATGTCATGGGTAGCTAACCCATGGTTAAGCGACTAAACATGAAGTATCGAAAAACTGTATGTTTAAGTGTTGTGCCGCACATCAACGTCTATCAACATGGATGTAAAGAAAGAGCCAAAAGTTCATAACCTACTACCATAACGGTGTGAGGTTTGTCAAACCTAATAGCGCTATCAACTAATACCATGTTTGCCCTCGACAATTGATTCAGTTTAAAGTAGGGACTTTCAAGATAGAGGCTTTAGTCCACTATAGACATGAATTTAAACTAAGGCATTAAAAGAAATAGTATTCCTCCTATGAATAAATTACCAAACCAGGGATGCAAGCTTTTAGAAAAGTAGTTGAACTCACCTTAGATTTGCTTGGTAAGAGTTAAGTAGCTAGGGGAAGTTATGGGTCAAACACGTCCTGATATGTTTACCATGTTGTTGTTAGTTAAGTTATTACGATATTACAGTGTGGTTTCACGTAGGTATTTATAACACATGCATGTACACACTTAAATCAGTTTTCATGTTTAACACATATATCATCATACAGAATATTTTACAACAAGGTCATGACAAGTTTCATGTATACACGTATACCACATAGTCACACATACAAGTTCACTAACATTTATTGAGGTTAAACATTCCAAGAACACTTTGAAAAAACCAATTACGTACACTCTCAAATACTAATACAAAGTTTCAGCAATTTCAGCTCAACATCAGTTTTTAAGCCAGTTTGTGGATTTTATAAATAATACTAAACGGGTCAGAAAAATTACAGATATTTTATGAGACGTCTCAAATGTCCACATGGGTTTATGTAGTTTTCTTGAGTCCTGAACACTTATAGAAAATTCGTGAAAAATTCCATTCCACAAAAAGGTCAAAACTGTCATTTCCTATAGAGAGTTTACCATTTAATTTATATAAAAATTTACGTTCGTTCGATTGGCGAAATTCCAGTTGGACTGTCTCATAAACTCCTATGGTTATCTACTGTAATAATCTCAAGTCTCAACTCTAAATATTGACCAAGTTATGGCCCTCGTCATGAACCCCATTTTCTGATAAATAAAACTCAACTTTGACCTTTGATTTAATTTTAAACTTTTGAATGACCAAAGCTCATTGTAAAAATGTGAATCAAGTGCGATCAAAAGAAATCCTCTGAGCTTGACTTTAGACCCAAAAACCATGTAGTTTCATTATGTTTTGGCCGAGATATGGCCTTTACAAGCCGACACAAAATTTTGATCAGAAGTTGTTTACTGTAGTTAACAAAAACGTGTACAAAGTTATCATTAACACAATTTCGGCCGTTTTAGCATGCATAAGCTCCCGTAAGTCCGATTTAACACATACCCTATCAAGGTCATGATTCTATGCAAAACCCTAATCAAGTTTACACAACCGATTACACACATACACATGAAATCATACAATCAAATCACATAAATATACAATACACATAAATAATTGAAAACTAGGGTTTACCGAGAATCTTCCAAGAGATAGGAGATATCCAAGAGAGAGAGATGATCCGAGAGAGATGAGAGAGCCGAGTGTGTGTGTGTATGTGTGTGTGTTTGTCGAGAGAAAGGAGAGGCCGAGAGAATGAGAGGTGTGTATTTGTCGAGAGAGAGGAGAGGCTGGGAGAATGAGAGGTGTGTGTGTGTGTGTGCAGTCGTGGTATGGGGGCGGGTTTGGGTTTGGGTTGTTTTTTTTTTTTGTTAAATGTAAATCTAGTCACTCATTTTTCAAACTTTTGAAACTTGTATAGGAAGTTAACAAATTAACTTTGGTGTATGTACAGGACTAGTTCCAC
This sequence comes from Scalesia atractyloides, assembly GCA_947069175.1. NCBI lineage: Eukaryota > Viridiplantae > Streptophyta > Magnoliopsida > Asterales > Asteraceae > Scalesia > Scalesia atractyloides. Next base: position 54,279,198 of record CAMTDV010000007.1, on the reverse strand, counting down.
TAGTTTGTATTAGTTCCGTATGTTGTAACTTACACGTGTGACATAAATGCATGTACGAGTCTTTTATAAATCGCAAAGATTTAACTAAGAAAATTTAACGGTGTTAACCTGAAAATGCGAGTTGTGAGACACAAGCATAAAACCTTTAAATTAGGTCAAAATCATTAATAAAGTTGTATAACATATTACAATTAAAACAACTTAGAGATTTTCAATCAAATTCATGATGGTTGCAATTTACAGATCATAAAACAACTAAGTTGACTAAAAAGTCAACATGTATGCCAACAACAGGTTTAAACAAACTGATACTTTCTGTGTAATCAAAACAAATATCTAGTGGAAAAGAAAGGTACTGATGTACCATCAATTATACATATTTATAAAACAAAATTATCCCCATTTATGAACACTTTGAGGCAATCCGTAAAGGAAGCACTACCTAAATCGTTTCTTATCAGTTTTTATAGGATTAGAAGGTCCAAAATAAAAAAAAAGGTGAAAATGGATGAAAATACAAAGTTTCCAATAAGCACCCCCGTGCACAACCAAGAGCGACCATGCCTCTCGCCTCAGGTCGCCTTTTGGAAGAATCAGAATAACTTGGTGGGAAAGAAAGAAAGACGGCAGGCATGCCCATGCATCACAAGCACGATTGTGCCCCCCATAAAGACAAATAAGAAGAGGACAAAGCTTGAGACCAAAGTACACCTCCTGCAACCTTGCCGGGATAGCTCAACATGCACAACTGTGCATAAGAGGCATGCACGCGCCCAAGACCCCCCGGAGACAGAAAGGACAAATTCCCAAAGCTTCTATCAAGATTCCAAGTACAAGGCATAGTTGTGCCCTGTAGGCACACCCGTGCACCCCTGCCTTTGATCAGCCTATAAATATCGGCCTTATTCACTCATTTAAGGCATGCCCTTCTTTGCTCTCTTTTTCCTTGTCGTGCTACAGCCCCAAGGCTGATAGACTTGTGCCTCTAAGGCCTTGTTCTCTCACCCTTGATGGCTTTAGTCCCTTGGAGAAAGTGTGGATGATCCATGAAGCTTGCCTAATCAATAGCCAAGTATGTCATGATCAAGATGATTCCTAAGATCCTTTTGCTTAGAAGTGAGAGGTTGATCCCTAAGGAAGGCCTTCATGCCAACCAAGACCTCTACAAAGTTATCATCCTACATCCTACCTTTGATCATCCATGTTAAGAATAAGACATCGTTAGATTAGTTTACTAAACATAGTAGATGAGAGTTGAGAGACACTTTGTTGCACTCATACTTGCACTTGAGCTAGAGTGTAAAGATCATGAAAGATGGTAATTGCCATTTTAAAATTGAAGAGCATGAAAGGTGGTAATTGCCATTTGTAAAAGTATTTCCTATGGTTGTAATCTCTATGTCTTCTCAAATTCTTGAATTAGTAAATCTTATTAATATGATACTTTTATCTTATTGTGTTTATCCTTTACTAATTCTTGGTTTATCATCTTTTGTGAGAGAATTCATGACCCTTCTGGAACTATATTAACTTAGCATCATAATTTAACTTAACGTAACTTGACTAAGGTGTGCGTACGACTTTTGGTGCCCTAATCAGATCCAGTGTGCTTATTAAACCATGGAGGTGAAGCTTATTAGTACACTCATGGAGTGTAACAACCCATATACTAATAAGGGAAATCCAAACTTGGTTTATTAAGATTATTATTACTATGTAGACTTCTGGTGTTGAACCAGATTCAGCAACTTGGAAAATCGGCAGAGCCGTGCCAGACTATGGGCATGACCTTGCACAACACCAAGGAGCACAAAGTTAACAAGTGAACCCTAGAATGGTCAAAAAATTCCATGATATGCGGAGGCACGGTCGTGCACCCCTATGCACGTCCATGCTTAGCTAAAGACAAATCATAGAAGCTTCAAGAACCGACAAGAATGTCGCCTATTCAAGCCCTGTTAGGACATTTGTCCATGCACGGTCGTGCATCCCTAGGCACACCCGTGCCCCTAACGGAATGCAACAAAAAGAATCGCGGAAAGACAAGAAATTATGGGCAAAAAGGAGCAGACACAACCGTGCACCCTCATGCACGGCCATGCCTATCTATTGAATATTGAAAAGAAGAAGTTATGGGCAAAAAAGAACCAGGCACGACCATGCACCACCGTGCACACCTGCTCATATCTGTTGATATCTCAAAACAATGGATTTAAGCACAACCATGCATCGTTTAGGCATGGCATGCCCATTCCACCCTGGATTAAAGCTTCATGAAGGTTCCTACATGAGATAAAAAGGAAAGAGACAAAAGGGGACAAGAGTACACACAAGGACCATGCTTTGTCTCCCCAAGGACAAGAATCTTCTATAACTCCTTGGCCTCCAAGCTAAAATCTCTCTATAAATAGAGGCTTTGGGTTCTCATTTCAAACCATCCCTTCTCCCATGGAGTTTACGGATCACTTCACAAAATCACTTATAATAAATTAGTTTGAGAGGGAACTTGTAATAAAGATTCCTTCTTCAAGTTGTTTAATCTTATAATACTTAATCCATCATGATTCACTCAATAATCGTTGTTTATGGACAAGTAATGGTCATTGTAGGCTAAACCCCTTGTGTTGCTTAGGTTGAAGATGAAGCTTGGTATGAATTAAATGTTTAATCTTTGGCAAAGAGGTGTGTTGTGTCTTCAATAATTCCTTATACTCTTTTTGTTTCGTAATCAGCTTGTGATTGTTTTAGTCTTTGATCTTGTGGGAGTTCTTGATAAGCTTATTACTACACTCATGGTGTGTAACAACCCATTACTAATAAGGGAAATCCAATCTTGGAGAAGTGGTTGACCATTTGTGGAAAAACATCTTGTGATCAACCCTTGTTTATCAAGAATATCGTGGTTGGCCTGCACGATCTTTATGCTAGGCCTCAAAGATTAGCCAAAACTTGGTCTTGTGACTCGTCTAATATGGTCTATATGTTAGATTTGGTGCGATCCAAGAGTTGGTGAACCCATGTTAAAATACTATACATCTTTATATATATTTTATTAAACGTTATATAAAGATCAATCACCCTAACTAATCACATGTGTCATTAGCACCCATGAGGAGCACTTAGATATATCCTTCCTACCTTTGAAGTTAGACAAAGGTATGCCAAATAGAGTATCACAAACCATGAACCCTGTAACAGAAAGAAGAGCAGTTGGATGTAATTAACCCAAGATAAGGGGATTGTTCCTTAAAAAAGAACCTTTCTCGAAGATTGGGCAAGGAATTATCTTTAATCGGCTCTAATTTTTATTTTAACTTTTAAGTCACATCTTGTAAATCTAATAAGAAATCGTCGATAACCTTAGCTAGAAGCCGGGTCTTTGAGTTAATTAACCTCACCTCTTGCCAATAACGTAACTATAATTCGTCCCAAGTGGATTCGTAAACCCAAAGCAACACTCTTCGTGCTCTTGATATTCTCTAGTTATCATCTATTACTTGCTAGTTACCATCTATTACTTGCTCTTATTTTCTGGTTTTAATATTAAATAACAGAAGATAATTAATTAAACTAGTTGGTAATTTAAATTTAACAATTAAGAATCATATCCTTTGGGTTCGATATTTGGTATTTACCTTAAGCTCTACTACAAACGATAGGTACCTTTGCCTATTGTGTGTGTCTAGCCTAAGCAAAAATCATTTCTTTTAAATTTAAAACTAGGTGCAAGTCTCTAAAAGTTATTAAGTTAACCCACCTAAGACGTGTTAAGAGTTATTAAATTAACTAGACAAACATAACATTAGACAACACACATCAACACACCACATGCCATAACCACTAAATGACAAAATCAGTTTCAAAGGATATCTGAAGATCCAAAAGGGCCCACAGGAGCTGACCATGGGCCGTGTCTTGGACATTCCACTCAACCCTAAACCATCAATTTAGCCAAAACTTTTATTCACGCATTTTGTTAACATGCTCGCACATAAATGCCATCTCATCCCAAGTCTTCCTCTTGAACAAATTTCGGAACGGAATTTCCTAAAGTGGGGGAGACTATCACGCTTCGTATTTTCGTATTTTCTATTTATGGAATGCCTGTATTCGCATTCTATTTTTAGAAACTTGTATCGCATTCAATTTCAATCGTTGTAATCCGAGCGGTTTGATTAATGGAATCACATTTATTCATATTTGTTTATTTATACAAGCACAATACATAATCAATCATGACATACGCGTTTTATACAAAACGGGACATACATCGAGATTATATTTTCTCGGAATCACATTCATACGTATTTCATACTTATAACATACTTCCATATACCTTTATATCATAAAATAACCAACAATACAAGTGCAAGGACTAAAAATGAAAATTTTCATTCCCCAACCACTTTCTTTATGTCTAACTCCAACCACTTCATTAATTTTCAAACCTAATCCTCCCTTATAAATAAAAGCCTCCCTAACTCCTAAACATTTTCCACACATTAATCTACTCCCAAACTCTCTAATCCTCTCAAGAATTCCAAACAAAGAAGAATACTTTCAAGTATTCTACGTGAGTTTTCACTCACTTTTCTTCACTTTTCTTCTTCTAATATTCTGTCAAACTACTTGGGCAACCTCTAGGAAGGTTTCCACAAGTTTGCCATGGCAAACTAAGGTGTAACCTCACCTTATTTAAGGTTCAAAGTAGCATAAACTCTAACTTATCTTTTTGTTTCTTATGAATCTTGCTTAAAACGTGATGGAAACTTACACCAACGTTGCTCCTAACTAAACTAATAGTTATAGGTTTGTGTTTTGGTTGATTTCCACCAGAAATGAGGCTTAAAACCTCCACAAATTCTGCCTAAAAAGTCTCAAGTGACTACAAAAGTGTTGGAACCATCCAAGCTTTCAACCTTCAATGTTGAAAGACTTGTGTTTTGGTGAATGTGTGAACCATGGAAGCCTTGACTCTCCAACTTTGTTCCACTACCTCATTACACTAAATCTCAAAGCAATTTCCAACAAAGGGACAAGGCTACATCACGTCCTCAAACACTCTCCATGTTTGGGATGCACGCATCTAACTTGCTCACTTAGTGGTTTTAAGATTTAGCAGTTTATTTTTCAATTTTAATCCATATTTATGACCAATCGAAATCATCAGCTAAGTAGATGATCTTGTGATTTGGTAAATCATATAATGAGGGTAATGGGATGGAAATTCCTCCTACCTCCTTGCATGACCATTTTCATCGTACTTTAATTTACATTCCTAATATGTTATCTTTTAAATTTCGAATCCAATTCGTTGAACAAAAAAACGCAACTCACACACCTTCATTTCCCTTTAAGGTAATTTTGGTGTTCCAAACTCAAGAACTCATTCAACTCAATTTTGTGGAATCGCTACGCAAACCGTGAGTATACATTACCCCCTTTCCTTTTATCACTTTTTTGTAATATCCAAATATATATATATATATATATATATTGATATGCTAAGATAAAATATATGCAAACATAAATGTTGCCTAATGAGACTAAGATAAAGACTCTAATAGAATGTAGATAGAGTTTTAAATTAAAGAATAGTTTTGACCATAATAACATAAACATTAAAATATAGGGGCCAAAACTGGATACAATAGAAAGATGTTAAACAAAAATTAAAACACACACACACTTCTGGTGTGTGTATCGACCAGAAGAAGAAAAAGCAAGGGGAAACCCTTGCTCAATAAAATCTACTGATTAGGAGAACAATTGAAGGCCAAGCTTATGCATGAACCAAAATTGGTGAGCATCTAGGTGTTCTAATCATCAAGTAAGATTCATTTTACGTTTTAGTGAATTGATAAAGTGGGTTATGTGTAATATAAGAGTGTTTGATGAAATTGAACATGAGTACTAGTTATTAACAACATGTAGAAGACGAACTATGTCGAAATTTTGATTGTTTTGATGATTTGAATGAAACCCATTTGAAGAAGAATGTTGATGAAACATAATGATTCATTAAGATGCTATAGGTTAATGTTTGATGTATGATATGTGTAATTGTTAATTAGGATTAGTATTAAACGAAGAAATTGTATTAAACTAGTTGATTTGATGAATCTTGATATGAACGGTTAGATTATGCATGAGAACACTAGTACATGATGCTTAAAATGTTGTACGCATACCAAGTGTTTGACAAAATGCCTAAGAGAAGATTATTGTGGCTTTATATGAGTTGAAAGTTATTAGCTTATAATTATAATGGAAATTGAACTAAATAAGGGTTAAGTTGTAAAAGTGAGTTATGAGTAATATGGATTGAGTAAAAGCGGAAAATCTAAGTATGAATGGATTATGTGTAGGAGTGAAAGAAGAAGGAACAAGCTCGGAGAAACGACTGAAAGCACAAGACCAAGGTACGTTGTATTCTCACTTGTAGATAATGTTTAGTTGTAAACGAACTATCTAGTATTTTCGTGAAAGATTATAGTTGTGTTTGCTACGACTAAAGAGTTGTCAAAGGATCGGTAAACTAAAAAGAAAGTAGAAACAACGACCTCGTGTTAGCTCATGTAGTATGAGTCTATCGGGAAAGAATGAGAATGAAAAGGTAAGGTTTCATGTTGGCTCGTGTTGAACGGGTCAACCGGACAAGAATGTAGAAGGTAAAAGAATGGTTTCGTGTTGACTTGTGTTGAACGGGTCAACGGACAAGAATGTAGAAAGTAAAAGAATGGTTTCGTGTTGACTCGTGTTGAACGAGTCAACCGGAAGAGGATTTAGAAAGTAAAGAATGGTTTCGTGTTGACGCCTGTTGAAAGGGTCAACCGAGTAAGAATAAGAAGGTAAAGGTATAAACTTGTTTTGCATCGTATTGAACGATCGACCGAATAAGAATGTAAAAGTTAAATGATGACTTTGTGTAAGATTAATGTAAATGAGTCTATAAGTTCAAGTTGTTCATGTTAATTAAGGACTTTTATAAAAATCAAGGATTATGATAATAGAATGACTATTGAAATTGTCATAAATTATTACATGAAACGTTAACCGAACTCTTGTGATGTTTAGGTAAAACTTCCTCATGACGCTGCGCCTCGCTTGGAACGAACACACTTCATGCCCTCTTCACGTTTCTGGATAAGATAGTGTCAAACGGGTCAAAATACTTTTGGTTATGTAAATGATAAATTTTACTTTCAAAAATTGGCTTTTGTAAGAAGATGAATAACTTTAGTACTTAGTAGCTTGAACTCATGTTGTCAAAAAATTTTGTGGTTGCGTTTATCGTATAAGACATAAGGGTATAATGGGAATTTTTATGTTATGTTTTTAAAGCTTCGAAATTTTATAGCATTCTAGTTGTTAGAACAGGATGGGCATTTCAAGTTGGTATCAGAGGCCAGGTTTGAGGGATTCAAGCATGAGTTGAAGTGCTTGAACTCAAACCGAAGGCTCGTGCATAAATATGTTCGTTCCGAGGCGCTATTCAAGTAAGCATCTTTTACTTATTAAGCATAAATATATGACGGATTAATGTATGGGACGACTAAGGAGTGTTATGGGATGTTACGGACGTTATGGATTAGTTCGGGTTGGAACGGGCCTGTAAACGGGTTGCATGAGCTGAAATAAAAGAAAACAGTGTTTGCAATATAGATGGGGCGTCGCCGATGGCCACATTAGGCGTCACCGACGCTACCTCTTATCTCCAACGGCCAAACTTACTGTCTACGCAACCAAGCTCCAACGCAACTATTTGAGGCTTGTCGCCGACGCCATGAATGGGCGTCGCCGACAACCCTCCTAATCCCAATATGCTTTCTTTTCACATTATATGAACCAAGTCTCTTAAAACACAATCCGTAATTCATATGGAATTTGAAAAGTGAAATTTAGTTATAAAAGTTGTGTGAAATTATTTATAAACCATGATAAAGTATGCGGAGACGTAACATGTCTGTAACGCCTCGTATTTCCAATATTTATTATTTTTATAAAAAATCGCGCTCGTTTTCTATTTCCTGAGTCGCAACTACAATCGGATCGAAAAACGGTGTAAAAACGGAAATAACGCATTTTTACGTGTTTTTAACGAAACGACAACCGAACGCGATATTTTTTATGTCTTACATTTAATTCCCGTGTTAAAACTTAAATAAAAATTATACGCTATTTCATAACATTCGGGCGCTGAAATGGGCTTCAGAATCGCGTTCGGGCCACTCTCAGGCTTTTAAACCCAACCTATCAAACCCTTACCACTTAACCTACCTATTTAAACCTCCCCTAACCCTCATCTTCTTCCTCTAACCAAACCCTAATGCACACCTTCAACACCAGCCGCCACCCCCTTCGGCGTTTTTCGGCGACCGGCGCCGTCTCTGGCGGCGCCCTTCTTCTCCGGTTACATCCCTGCAATCTCTTAAACCCGACACACACACACCCGCATATATACTTGCAGACAGACAGAGAGAGAGAGAGAGAGCTATGAGGAGAGAGACGAGATAGAGAGAAGGTAGGTGGTGGTGGTGGCGCGTCTATGACGGCTCCGGAGGGGTTTCGATCGATGGCGGCAGCAGCCGTCACATCCAGCGGGAGACGGCGGTGCGGTGGCGTGGCGGCGGAAGCAGCGTCGCGGCTGCGACGATGCATCGGACCAGTGGCGGCACCGGAGCAGACAACAGCGGCAGCAGCGACAGAATCCGCTTTCCGGCTTCAAGCGACAGCAGCGGCGGCGGCAGGAGTTCCGGTTTCAGTCAGTCTCGGTTCGGTTCTCCCAGTCTCGGTTCAGGTTAGGTTCATTCGTTTCAGTTTTGGTTCGGATTCGTGTCAGGTGATCATGCTCTAACTCTCAATTTCAGGTTGGTTTGTTTCGGTTCAGACCATGTTCAGTTCGGGTCAGTTCTGGTTCGGTCAAACCCGGTCAAACCTGGTCAACTGTGGTCAAACAGTCGCGGGTTCGAGACAACATCAGTAAACAACAGTTCTGTTCGGGTTTCGGTTCAGACCATGTTCGTTTCGGGTCTCGTTTGGTGTTCGGTCAAACCTGGTCAACTTGGTCAACGAAAGTCGAACCTGGTCAAACAGTCAACGGTCAGCCTTAGTCAAAGTCAGATTCGGTTCGGGTCAACACTAGTCAACAGCCGACTTGGTTCGTTCAGGTTCGGGTCAAATCTGGTCAAAGCTCGGATTGTGGTCAACTTTCCAGTTCTGGTCAACACTCGGGTCCCGTGGTACTCAGTCGAATCCGACTCGACATGGTATATCCCTCTATAGTTAGTTTTTGGATATAATCGTTATAAATATACATTTACATAACTTGTATGGAGACTTAAATATATATATATTGTTTCGTTATTATTGCGTTTTGACAAATAATATCGACACTTGTGTGTCGGGATCGTCCAAAAACAAGAGGAAACTCTGCTCGATTTTCTACAGGTAATATATTTATTAAACTATTCGATAAAATATATTTATTATTTGAACTATTCGACGGAATATATTTATCGATATTAGTTTTTTTTTGTCGACAAAAATATACTTACTTTCTTTATTATGCTTTTCGACAAGAGCATAAATTTATTTATTACAATTCTCGACAAATATACTTATTTACTATACTTTTGACAAAACATATTTACTTATTATATTCATCGACAAAATATAAATTTATTTATTACAATTCTCGACATTTATACTTATTTACTATACCTTTGACAAAACATATTTACTTATTATATTCATCGACAAAATATAGATATATTTATCATATCTCTCGACAAATATACTTATTTATTTTACTTTCGACAAAACATATTTATTTTACCTTCGACAAATATATTTGTACACCATTCGACAATATACATATATATCTCATACAATTCGTTAGAATATAAATATATATATACCCAATATGCTTTTCGTCAAATATATATATTAATTATTTGACAACACTCCTACAACCCTTTTGATGAATTTAATTTATAAATTCCTTTCTTAAACGATGTTAACTATATACGTACTTTCAACTCCAATTCGAATCCTTCGTCGTAGCTTCTATTATTCATGTACATTCGTTTGCCATTTTTTTTAAGGTGACCTCGATGTCCCCTTTCTCCCACTCATCAACTCGTCGTGGAATTTTCCAAAGAAGACTTAGCAATTTTGTGAGTACACTCGACCCACATTTGTTTTATATCACTTTTTGGGTGTAACATGTTTCCATATACAAAAATCACAAACACTTAAACTTTATGAAACGCACAAACAATCCTATACACATGACTACTTGAGTCGTATACTTGTTGCTTGTCTGGGGATAAACGTTGTGCTGTGCTTTAGTCATTAACTATTTTTAGCCTTGTTTGACATGCTTAGCGCTATAGGAATTCACGCACCCACCTCCATCGCTTTACACGTGAGGTCATGTTAAAACATCGTGATTGCGTTACTGGTTTGATTAATAGCATTGCATGCCTTGATATTGCTCTTGTATAGATTTAGTTGCCATGAGGATTGTTAAAACTTTATTCGTATACGTATGCTATGCTTAAACTTGTGTACTCGCCTTTGCTTTTGCATTGACTTTATTTTAAAACATGTTACAGGTTGAAGGAGATGACGCTATGAAAACAATATAGCAAGGACTAGATACACACAAATTAGACGTTAGGTTTAATGTCGACGTATCAATTTTGTTATGACTTTGCAAATGTTAGATTGTTCTTTGTTTTGTTACATTGATGTATTTGACAATCCTTATGAAATGAAATATGGTTTGATTAATTATTGTCACTTAATAATGTTGTGAGCAATGAGCAATCTCGTTTTCGTCTCATCCCGATGTTTCCGCCATCGGTTGGGGTGTTACAGATTGGTATCAGAGCCATAACTATAGGGAATTAGGTAGATTGCTACGCTTTTGACCTAGTCTATAGTTAAGTACCATACTTGACCATACGTGATTCCCATGCTAATTTCTTAAAACGTCTCTTATATGTTAAATTTATGAAATGCTTTACGTGTTCATACTCGTTACATTATTTCAATCATACGCCTTCCCTAATGCATTTTACTCGATTATACTAAACTCGAAAACACTCGTATTACACAAGTGAAACGACTTCACCGAAATAGGCGTGATATCCACAATTTGGTGAACGATTCTCATTACGCTTATTCTTTATATTTTTACGAGGTTACACCATCAAGTTAGGAGTGACATCCACACCTTGATGGAAAACTTCCCATTCAAACTCTAGTGGACTCTCGTCAAAGTGTCGAAATTAATTTTGACCCGAGGAGTGCCAACCACACTTAGGGTACGAAATCGTCGAGTTAGGGGTGAAACCCGCACCTTGTCGATTAAGTCCCATTCCTCGATTTTCAATCTCGCCAAAGTTTCGATTTTCCAATCGATTAGAGACGTGTAATAACTGGAAGGGTAAAATGCCGTTAATCGCTTCTCGACGAGAGCGTTTTACCTATAGGCCAAAGCACGTTTCTCTAAGTCGAAAGGATCTTCGATTCACTTTGGAATAGTCGACGTTTCTCTACCCGAAACAGTCTAATGTTTTCTGAGACTCTCTTTTATACCATTTCAATTTATACATGACTTTTTATGTACTTGTTACCCTTTCTTTCAAGTTTCTAATTTATTTTAAGGTTTTTACGCAATTCATATTAAACCTTTCCGCCACTTATACATTATTTGCATACATGATTTCAAAACGTCATCAACTAGTCTTATATTTCTCGGAAAGTCCAAAATGGAGACCGTCGTCGAGATAGGAGTGAATTCCTTACCTAGACGATCAAACTTCGTTTCCTTCCTTCCTTAAAACGACCTCACCAACGGATTAGGGGTGATTCCCATACCTCGGTGATCGTTACCAACCCTTCTTCTTGGAGATTTTATTACACAAACCGCATGTTTAAATTGTATACCTAAATCTTTTACCATGTTGTCAAAATTCTTACTTAGACGAATTTCAAAACGTACTATTTTATCAAACGTATTTCCCATCCGGTAATCTATTTCATATAAATCCCATACTCATATACTTGGTCACCACATGAAACGTTTTGTTTTACGATTTTCAAAGCTCGACAGAATGCTACCTACCAACTTAATCGGTCTAACAAATACCTTGCCCACAAGTCTTATGTTTAACTTAATCACTAAAACACGCTCGCGCAATAACTTTATGTTACAAATTTTCGTTTGAAAAAAAAAAAAAAAAAAAAAAAAAAAAAAACCCATATATTACGGGCATTATGGGATCGTTGTACTAAAGGTGTGTTTGGGATTGTTTTTGCAACCTAATATTTTGTCTTGTGTTTGGAGGCGCAAATATTAAATAAATAAATAAATAAAAATCTATTTTAGTGTTTGGAAAAAAAATATAATATATATATATATATATATATATATATATATAATAAAAAAAAAAACTGATTGTTTTACGTATTTTAGAGATCAAAGCTCGTCTATTTATAACTTTATATGTACATGTATATATATTTTTCAAACACTCAAATAGTTGATTACCTGATTATTGTGATATCAAATAACATAATCAAATCCAACACTATCTTCCTACAGTATGTTTTGTTACAACTAATTATCTGATTTTGATTATTCAGAACGCATAATCTATTTTCAAAACTCAACCCCAAACACCCTCTAAATCTCTCATCGCGATTAAGAAAACATTTTGCTAAACGTTTTTCAACGGTCATTAAATCAATTAACACGAATTTCCTCTCAAGAGTCAACGTTTCCCAAGCACCACTAAATTTCAAATCTTTTAATCCTTTGAAAACAATGCGAACTTACTATTTTAATACCTTATCATACACCTCCCGAAATGTCACGTAAGTTTCAAAACACCTGGGCAAGAAAACTTTATGAGAACCAACCATTTTCGACCTACTTAAATTCTTTAAAACAAATGGTAGCACTCCCGTCCTTTACAAAATACGTAACACATAAACGATAAGTACTTTATATTCCTTTACATTCACACACTAGGTCCTATATTCTAAGTTAAACTTAAGCCTATTTTAGAAGCGATAACCTCAAAGTTTTGCTCAAACAACAATACACGCGTATCCTCGTACATGGTTTAGTCAACTGTTGCATAACATTTTAAACGTATCATTCGTTTTACATACCCTAATTTCTCGATTATTTTATGTAAATAAATTCGTAGCATTCAATTCATATCATACGCACCATTATCGTCTGTTACACTTGTTGACGTTCATAATTATACACATATTCATGTTCATGAAAATAACGTGTCATTTTTCATGCTTATTATAACATCTAATGGCATACCCCCCAACATCGTCCGTGGACAGGAGAGATTCCTGGCTCGTAAGTAATGTCCTACCTCTAAAATCACCAACGCGTTTTGGGCTTAATGCTAGTGGATGAGAGGAGAACTCCACAGTTAAGCGTGCTCAAGTGGGAGTAGTACTAGGATGGGTGACCTCCTGGGAAGTCTCCACTAGGGCAACCAAAAACAAAGTTGTGAGTTCCTGGATGGGCCACCCATCAAGGGCAAAGCGGACAATATTGGTGATAACGAGGGGCAGGGGTGTTACAGGGGTATTACACTTATACTTATCAACACATTCATGCATATACGTCTTATATCCATGCTTATACTTATTTCCATACTTATGCTTATACTCATACACATACCTATACTTGTACTCGTATTCATATTCGTGCCTATGCGCGAGCGAAACCCGAGGGATTCGCTTACGTGGGCCACAAGCTATTTGCACGTAAACATGCCTACGCACTACATTCTTACACGCACGCAAACTTATTTTCAGAATTTATGTACACCTTTATTCATGCGCTGCTAGTACAAGCTATGCGGATCATGCGATGATCGGTATAATCGCGGGTGCACACGGGATTATAACGATAAGCGCATGAGAACCATAGAGTGTACTACCGCGTATGGTAACACACGGAACGTAACATTGCATCGAGTAACGAAACGGTCGCAACGTGGTCAAAACATGGTGGATACGCCGCTGGTGCTTCCTATACATAAGTGTTTTCACCATGCTGCCAAACTTTCGTAATACGTGCCATGAGAAATTCGGTGATTTACAGACCATAATACGACCTAACACGCCAGCTTTAAACAACTCACAACTGCATTGCTAAGTGCGCGCTACCCGATTATCCACGACGAGTCTTAATCCCTAACGTAACATTTTCATTTGTTCGTATACGTATGCCATCCTTACACGAGTATTCGTTGATCGAATCAATCGTCCGCTCTTATGCCTCCGTTACTCCCGTTAACCTTGTCGTTTTATACAACCTTGTTTACAATCAATCGTGTAAGCATTCAAACCCTAAATGCCATCTTACTCTAAAGTTATCTCCCATTCTCGTAGATAGCAACACGCTTGATTGGCCGCTACCTCGATAACTAGCTTACTTTAAATACCTAACATTCTCGTTTTCCATCATTAAGCAACTCTCTACAAAATCGAGATTTATTAACGCTCTTCAAAGTCGATTGAACTTTCTAGCAACCTACGGTTCGACCACACTCACCATTAAACTGCATATCACTTCTTACGAGAGCTTTTTCTGCTTAGATGGCATATCATTGAGTTATTCAAGCTCGTTTAAACCGCTCACCTATACGCATACTTACGCGCTTTACTTACGCTTGATGGCTTTAATCTTTCTAGTCAAGCAACTTCTTCTTGCAAACCTAACTCTTCGATGCTCCAAACTTCATGCTTTCCCTCGTGTGTCCAAACATCCAAGTCTCAATTTTAGACGATCATTCTATAGCCAAATCTTTCTAAAGTCTTCCTCTTGAATAAATTTCGGGACGAAATTTCCTAAAGGAGGGGAGACTGTAACGCCTCGTATTTCCAATATTTATTATTTTTATAAAAAATCGCGCTCGTTTTCTATTTCCTGAGTCGCAACTACAATCGGATCGAAAAACGGTGTAAAAACGGAAACAACGCCATTTTTACGTGTTTTTAACGAAACGACAACCGAACGCGATATTTTTGATGTCTTACATTTATTCCCGTGTTAAAACTTAAATAAAAATTTTACGCTATTTCATAACGTTCGGGCGCTGAAATGGGCTTCAGAATCGCGTTCGGGCCACTCTCAGGCTTTTACACCCAACCTATCAAACCCTTACCACTTAACCTACCTATTTAAACCTCCCCTAACCCTCATCTTCTTCCTCTAACCAAACCCTAATGCACACCTTCAACACCAGCCGCCACCCCCTCTCGGCGTTTTTCGGCGACCGGCGCCGTCTCTGGCGGCGCCCTTCTTCTCCGGTTACATCCCTGCAATCTCTTAAACCCGACACACACACACCCACATATATACTTGCAGACAGACAGAGAGAGAGAGAGCTGTGAGGAGAGAGAGACGAGATAGAGAGAAGGTAGGTGGTGGTGGTGGCGCGTCTATGACGGCTCCGGAGGGGTTTCGATCGATGGCGGCAGCAGCCGTCACATCCAGCGGGCGACGGCGGTGCGGTGGCGTGGCGGCGGAGCAGCGTCGCGGCTGCGACGATGCATCGGACCAGTGGCGGCACCGGAGCAGACAACAGCGGCAGCAGCGACAGAATCCGCTTTCCGGCTTCAAGCGACAGCAGCGGCGGCGGCAGGAGTTCCGGTTTCAGTCAGTCTCGGTTCGGTTCTCCCAGTCTCGGTTCAGGTTAGGTTCATTCGTTTCAGTTTTGGTTCGGATTCGTGTCAGGTGATCATGCTCTAACTCTCAATTTCAGGTTGGTTTGTTTCGGTTCAGACCATGTTCAGTTCGGGTCAGTTCTGGTTCGGTCAAACCCGGTCAAACCTGGTCAACTGTGGTCAAACAGTCGCGGGTTCGAGACAACATCAGTAAACAACAGTTCCTGTTCGGGTTTCGGTTCAGACCATGTTCGTTTCAGGTCTCGTTTGGTGTTCGGTCAAACCTGGTCAACTTGGTCAACGAAAGTCGAACCTGGTCAAACAGTCAACGGTCAGCCTTAGTCAAAGTCAGATTCGGTTCGGGTCAACACTAGTCAACAGCCGACTTGGTTCGTTCAGGTTCGGGTCAAATCTGGTCAAAGCTCGGATTGTGGTCAACTTTCCAGTTCTGGTCAACACTCAGGTCCCGTGGTACTCAGTCGAATCCGACTCGACATGGTATATCCCTCTATAGTTAGTTTTTGGATATAATCGTTATAAATATACATTTACATAACTTGTATGGAGACTTAAATATATATATTGTTTCGTTATTATTGCGTTTTGACAAATAATATCGACACTTGTGTGTCGGGATCGTCCAAAAACAAGAGGAAACTCTGCCCGATTTTCTACAGGTAATATATTTATTAAACTATTCGATAAAATATATTTATTATTTGAACTATTCGACGGAATATATTTATCGATATTAGTTTTTTTTTGTCGACAAAAATATACTTACTTTCTTTATTATGCTTTTCGACAAGAGCATAAATTTATTTATTACAATTCTCGACAAATATACTTATTTACTATACTTTTGACAAAACATATTTACTTATTATATTCATCGACAAAATATAAATTTATTTATTACAATTCTCGACATTTATACTTATTTACTATACCTTTGACAAAACATATTTACTTATTATATTCATCGACAAAATATAGATATATTTATCATATCTCTCGACAAATATACTTATTTATTTTACTTTCGACAAAACATATTTATTTTACCTTCGACAAATATATTTGTACACCATTCGACAATATACATATATATCTCATACAATTCGTTAGAATATAAATATATATATATACCCAATATGCTTTTCGTCAAATATATATATTAATTATTTGACAACACTCCTACAACCCTTTTGATGAATTTAATTTAGAAATTCCTTTCTTAAACGATGTTAACTATATACGTACTTTCAACTCCAATTCGAATCCTTCGTCGTAGCTTCTATTATTCATGTACATTCGTTTGCCATTTTTTTTAAGGTGACCTCGATGTCCCCTTTCTCCCACTCATCAACTCGTCGTGGAATTTTCCAAAGAAGACTTAGCAATTTTGTGAGTACACTCGACCCACATTTGTTTTATATCACTTTTTGGGTGTAACATGTTTCCATATACAAAAATCACAAACACTTAAACTTTATGAAACGCACAAACAATCCTATACACATGACTACTTGAGTCGTATACTTGTTGCTTGTCTGGGGATAAACGTTGTGCTGTGCTTTAGTCATTAACTATTTTTAGCCTTGTTTGACATGCTTAGCGCTATAGGAATTCACGCATCCACCTCCATCGCTTTACACGTGAGGTCATGTTAAAACATCGTGATTGCGTTACTGGTTTGATTAATAGCATTGCATGCCTTGATATTGCTCTTGTATAGATTTAGTTGCCATGAGGATTGTTAAAACTTTATTCGTATACGTATGCTATGCTTAAACTTGTGTACTCGCCTTTGCTTTTGCATTGACTTTATTTTAAAACATGTTACAGGTTGAAGGAGATGACGCTATGAAAACAATATAGCAAGGACTAGATACACACAAATTAGACGTTAGGTTTAATGTCGACGTATCAATTTTGTTATGACTTTGCAAATGTTAGATTGTTCTTTGTTTTGTTACATTGATGTATTTGACAATCCTTATGAAATGAAATATGGTTTGATTAATTATTGTCACTTAATAATGTTGTGAGCAATGAGCAATCTCGTTTTCGTCTCATCCCGATGTTTCCGCCATCGGTTGGGGTGTTACAATGTCGAATCAAAGAGTAAGAATGTATAAAGGAATAAGTCTTACTAACTACCGAAAACATATAGATGATTATTGACCATTATGATCATTTTATAGAATGAACATTTCAAGTATGAAATATAATAACAATTGCTACGAATGAACATGACAAAGCTAATGAATGAATATTCTAATGAAAGTAAACTAATCCTATGTAGATGGAAGAAGAAAGAGACTTGAATGATAATGATTTGGCACGTCAAGAAGCAATGAATGAGAAGATCTCAGAGGAAGTTGCAAAAGCTTTGCAAGCCAGTCTGCCTCAACTAGCGCAAGAGGTAGAAAGTTGTGCTTTAGAAACAGTAGAGGTTATTATGACTAGCAAGATTGAAGAGCTGAAAGAATGGATGGACGGGGTTCAAAACAAAAAGGGGAACCGTAGGTGCACATATAGGGACTTCATGGCTTGTAACCCTACAACGTACGATGGTAATATAGATCCTATCATATGCCAAAGATGGATTTCCCACATGGAGGCCGTATTTATCCAAAGCAGGTGTGAAAAAAGAGGGTCAGGTGATGTTTGCAATGGGCCAACTCCAACTCCAAGCAAAGAATTGGTGGAACGCCCATTGCAAAGAATTGGGAGAAGAGAAGCTTCAGGAACTTACATGGCAAAAATTTAAAGAGCCTTTCTTAAAGTTCCACTGCCCGCAGTCTGCAGTTGATCGAATTCAAGAAGGGTTTTTACGCCTTCGGGAAGGCACAGAATCTATTGATGAGATCACAAATGTGTTTCTTGAAAAATTAAAGTTTTGCCAAGACCTTATGAAGACAGAAAGAATGAAGATTAACCGTTATCATGACATGTTAAGGGCGGAATTTAGGGAGTTCATCACTCCCTTGAAGTGTGAGACTTTAAACGAACTGTCAACTGGGCAAGGGATCGAGAGATAGAGCTCAAGCGTCAAATAGAGCGGGGTGAAAAGAGGACGATGGAAAGAAGTATTAACCCGACTCCGGACAAGAAACAAAAAGTCTATAATTACAACAAGAAGAATAACGTGAAGGGTGGCATCCCTCGATGCAAAACTTGTGGAAAGCTTCACTCAGGAGAATGTTTGTTGGGTAAGAAAGGATGCTACAATTGCGGACAAGAAGGGTACCCTTACTATAAATGCCCAAGTACGACCAGAACTTGTTTCAATTGCTTCTCACCGGGGCATGTCAAGGCAGATTGTGCAAAGCTGAAGGAAAAAGGGGGGTAGTGATAGGAAGAAAGATAGTACCCCAAAAGCTAAAGGAAGGATGTTCCAAATCACCACCGAAGAAGCTAAGGCACTTCCGAATGTTGTGTCAGGTATTTTCTTAATCAATTTAATACCTACAAATGTGTTATTTGATTCTGGGGCAAGTAGGTCATTTATATCACGCGAACTTATAACCCACCCCTCCTTTAAAACTGAACGAATGCCAATACCTTTAGAGGTAGAAATAGCTTATAGCAAGAACTACTTATTAAACGAAGTATGTAAAGGATGTAAAACTATTATAGAAGACGAAGAATTCGAAATAGATCTTGTGCCCATGGTATTGGGAGAGTTTAAAGTAATATTAGGCATGGATTGGCTTTCCCGATACCATGCAGAAATTCAATGTGAGACTAAGATCATACGAGTGCTATCACCGAGTGGAAAATGGGTAAGCATCTACGAAGAAAGGAAAGTTGAGATGAAGCTATGCACCATTGTAGAGGCAATCAAATACGTACAAAATGAAGGCAAGGCGTTCCTAGCTTACATAATAGATACCTCTAAGGACGCACCAAAATTTGACGATGTAGAAATTGTAAACGAATATCCGGATGTATTTCCGGATGAATTACCTGGACTCCCTCCCGAGCAAGACGTGGAGTTTCGCATCGAACTAAACCCAGGAGCGATACCGGTGGCTAAGACTCCCTATAGATTAGTTCCTACATAAATGCGGGAGTTAATGACTCAAATACAAGAATTGCTAAATAAGGGCTTCATACGCCTGAGTGTGTCACCCTGGGGAGCCCCCGTTTTATTCGTGAAGAAGAAGGATGAATCGATGCGCATGTGCATCGACTATCGCGAACTAAACAAATTAACCGTTAAGAATCTATATCCTTCACCCCGAATTGATGACCTTTTTGACCAATTGCAAGGGGCAATTGGTTCTCAAAGATCGACTTACACTCGGGATATCACCAATTGAGAGTACGTGAAGAAGATGTGGCAAAAACCGCGTTTAGAACTCGATATGGACATTATAAGTTTTTGGTAATGTCTTTTGGGTTAACCAACGTGCCGGCTGTGTTTATGGATCTTATGAATCGAGTATGCCGACCCTTGCTAGATAAATCCGTAATAGTGTTTATAGATGACATCTTAGTGTATTCCCGGAGCAAGGCCGATAATGCAAACCATTTGCGTGAAGTATTAGAAATCCTTCGTAAGGAAAAGTTATATGCGAAGTTTTCTAAGTGTGCTTTTTGGCTCAGAGAGGTGCAATTTCTCGGCCACGTGATTAACAAAGATGGTGTTTTAGTGGATCCGTCAAAGGTAGAAGCAGTTATGAAATGGATCCCTTCGAAGAATCAAAATGAAGTAAGAAGTTTTCTAGGACTAGCGGGCTACTACCGAAGATTTATTCAAGATTTATCCAAATTAGCCCTACCATGACCAAGTTGACAAAGAAAAGTGAGAAGTTCGTATGGGGACCCGAACAAGAAAAAGCATTTCAAGTTCTGAAAGAGAGACGGTCTGATTCATCGGTATTAACTATGCCAGATACGGAAGATTTTATCATGTACACGGACGCCTCGCGTCAAGGGTTGGGAGGTGTTTTAATGCAATGATGTAAAGTTATAGCATACGCCTCAAGACAACTCAAACCACATGAAAAAAATTACCGATGCATGATCTAGAATTGGCCGTTGTGGTGTTCGCCTTAAAACTATGGCGACATTATTTATACGGAACAAAGTACACCATATACTCGGATCATAAGAGTCTCAAATACTTCTTCGAACAAAAAGATCTCAACATGAGACAACGAAGGTGGTTAGAGCTGATTAAGGATTACGATTGTGAAATCCTTTATCATCCTGGTAAAGCAAATGTAGTGGCGGATGCTCTTAGCCGAAAGGAACATCCACCCCCGATATGGGTGAAGTCTATGAGAATGATTGTTACGCCTCATCTTCTTGAGAGAATA
Source organism: Scalesia atractyloides (assembly GCA_947069175.1). Taxonomy (NCBI): domain Eukaryota; kingdom Viridiplantae; phylum Streptophyta; class Magnoliopsida; order Asterales; family Asteraceae; genus Scalesia; species Scalesia atractyloides. The sequence goes on along the minus strand of CAMTDV010000007.1, from coordinate 54,258,148 downwards.
CGGGAAGCACAAATCAAGTCATTAAATGCAGACGATCTTAAGAAACAAAGAATAAAAGGGTTTGTGGATAAACTGGAGGAAAATGCAACTGGGATCAAAACTCGGTTTGGGCGAATCTGGATTCCTTGGTTGTGTGAAGTAAAGACGATTTTACTCGAAGAAGCTCATAAATCACGATACTCGATACATCCGGAGCAACAAAAATGTATCGAGATTTAAAAAATAATTATTGGTGGTCGGGAATGAAACGAGATATTGTCAAACATGTCGCTTAATGTTTAAAATGTTCACAAGTGAAGGCGGACATCAAAAGCCGTACAGAAAATTACAACCTCTGGAAATTCCGATGTGGAAATGGGAAAATGTGACAATGGATTTGTTGACTAAACTTCCCAAAACACAAAAAGGGCATGATGCCATATGGGTAGTTGTGGATCGACTCACCAAAACTGCCCACTTCCTACCTGTCCGAGAAGCATACTCGTCAGCAAGGATGGCAGAAATTTTTACGAATGAAATTGTAGCTCGTCATGGAGAACCCGTCTCCATTGTGTTATATCGAGACACTAGATTCACATCACGATTCTGGCAAAATTTCCATGAACAAATAGGAACAAAACTCCATTTCAGTACCGCTTACCATCCACAAACGGATGGACAAACAGAAAGGACGATTCAAACACTTGTGGATATGTTGAGAGCATGTATCTTAGACTTCGGGGGAAATTAGGACGACTGTTTTCCATTAGTTGAATTTGCTTACGATAATAGTTATCATAGTAACATTCAAATGGCGCCATATGAGATTTTTATGGGAGAAAACATAGAACCCTAGTATGTTGGGGAGAGGTAGGACAAAGAGATATTGCGCCCAAAGACGTCATGGCCAAAACTAATGAGAAGATCGATATCATACGGGCACGATTGAAGGCGGCACAAGACCGACAGAAAGCCTATACGGATCGAAGAAGACGACCCATCGAGTTCTAAGTAGGAGACCACGTGCTACTAAAAGTTTCACCATGGAAGGGAATAATCCGGTTTTGTAAACGAGGAAAACTCAGTCCCCGTTATATTGGACCTTTCAAAATCGTGGCTCGGATTGGGAAAGTGGCGTATCGGTTAGAATTACACATAACACATTTCATGTATCACAATTGAGAAAATGTCTCGTGGATGAAACCGCCTACGTGCCTCTCGATGATATTAAATTGGATAAGAAAATGAATTATATAGAAAGACCAGTAGCTGTGAAGGATTTAAAGTGAAGCACCTACGCAACAAAGCCATTAGACAAGTTTTGGTCCAATGGCAGCATCGAAGAGGATCGGATCTTACTTGGGAAATGGAAGACGAAATGCGTAAACACTACCCAGAATTATTTGGTACGTGATCAGGTTTCGGGGACGAAACCTCCTCTAAGGGGGTAGATTTGTAACATCCCAAAAATCTATACACACATATATATATAGTGTGTGTGTGTGTGTGTGTCGATATGCTAAGATAAAATATATGCAAACATAAATGTTGCCTAATGAGACTAAGATTAAGACTCTAATAGAATGTAAATAGAGTTTAAATTAAAGAATAGTTTTGACCAAAATAACATAAACATCAAATATAGGGGCCAAAACTGGATACAATAGAAAGATGTTAAATAAAAATTAAAACACACACACACTTCTGGTGTGTGTATCGACCAGAAGAAGAAGAAGCAAGGGGAAACCCTTGCTCAATAAAATCTACTGATTAGGAGAAGAATTGAAGGCCAAGCTTATGCATGAACCAAAATTGGTGACCATCTAGGTGTTCTAATGATCAAGTAACTTGCATTTTACGTTTTAGTAAATTGATAAATGGGTATGTGTAATCCAAGAGTGTTGATGAAATTGAACATGAGTACTAGTTATTAACAACATGTAGAAGATGAACTATGTCAAAATTCTGATTGTTTTGATGATTTGAATGAAACCCATTTGAAGAAGAATGTTGATGAAACATGATGATTCATTAAGATGCTATAGGTTAATGTTTGATGTATGATATGTGTAATTGTTAATTAGGATTAGTATTAAACGAAGAAATTGTATGAAACTAGTTGATTTGATGAATCTTGATATGAACGGGTAGATTATGCATGAGAACACTAGTACATGATGCTTAAAATGTTGTACGCATACCAAGGGTTTGACAAAATGCCTAAGAGAAGATTATTGTGGCTTTATATGAGTTGAAAGTTATTAGCTTATAATTATAATGGAAATTGAACTAAATAAGGGTTAAGTTGTAAAAGCGAGTTATGAGTAATATGGATTGAGTAAAAGCGGACAAGTAATCTAAGTATGAATGGATTATGTGTAGGAGTGAAAGAAGAAGGAACAAGCTCGGAGAAACGACTGAAAGCACAAGACCAAGGTACGTTGTATTCTCACTTGTAGATAATGTTTAGTTGTAAACGAACTATCTAGTATTTTCGTGAAAGATTATAGTTGTATTTGCTACGACTAAAGAGTTGTCAAAGGATCGGTAAACTAAAAAGAAAGTAGAAACAACGACCTCATGTTAACTCATGTAGTATGAGTCCATCGGGAAAGAATGAGAATGAAAAGGTAAGGTTTCATGTTGGCTCGTGTTGAACGGGTCAACCGGACAAGAATGTAGAAGGTAAAAGAATGGTTTCGTGTTGACTCGTGTTGAACGGGTCAACCGGACAAGAATGTAGAAAGTAAAAGAATGGTTTCGTGTTGACTCGTGTTGAACGAGTCAACCGGACGAGGATTTAGAAAGTAAAGAATGGTTTCGCGTTGACGCGTGTTGAAAGGGTCAACCGAGTAAGAATAAGAAGGTAAAGGTATAAACTTGTGTTGCGTCATTTGAACGATCAACCGAATAAGAATGTGAAAGTTAAATGATGACTTTGTGTAGGATTAATGTAAATGAGTCTATATGTTCAAGTTGTTCATGTGATTGTGATAATAGAATGAGTAAATTGTTATAAATTATTACATGAAACGTTAACCGAACTCTTGTGATGTTTAGGTAAAACTTCCTAATGACGTTGCGCCTCGCTTGGAACGAACACACTTCATTCCCTCTTCACGCTTCCGGATAAGATAGTGTCAAACGGGTCAAAATACTTTTGGTTTATGTAAATGATAAATTTTACTTTCAAAAATTGGTTTTTGTAAGAAGATGAATTAACTTTAGTACTTAGGAGCTTGAACTCATGTTGTCAAAAAATATTGTGGCTGCGTTTATCGTATAAGACATAAGGGTATAATGGGAATTTTTATGTTATGTTTTTAAAGCTTCGGAATTTTATAGCATTCTAGTCGTTAGACCAGGATGGGCGTTTCAGTTTTGGATGCAATATATATAATATTAAAACTCATACAATCAGATATACGCAAATACGTTATTCATATAATTGTATCGAATATACATGGTTTATTTGTTTACACTCTAAAAACATACGTGCTAGAAAGCCATTCTTGCATGATAGTTTGTCATTAACTTCGTACAAGTCTCCTTTAACATGTATAGCGCTATAGGAGTATCACACCGCTCGTATTCATGAGGTCATGTTAAGTAATCATAAAAAACGGTCTTGTCGTTGTGACGACAAGATTACGCTAGTGGAATCTTTGGGTTGACACGTATGTGATGCATGCTAGTTCATGTTATGTTATGCTTTAGTATACGTTATTGCCATGTGGATTTCGTTAAAACTCTTTTATACATGTGCTAGTAGACTAAACTTGTATGCTAACCAATGCTTTTTTGTTGACATATTACTTTAATATATATTGCAGGAGCTTGATGTTGATGCGTCAAAAAGAAATCTAGAAGGAATGACTAGAAACACTTTTAGCTTAAATCTATGTTTTGTTGTTTTAGTTGTAATGTTGTTATTATTTGTTTCCAAACATTGTATTCAAATCCTTGGAAATGAAATGAAATTTTATCTTTAAATTATTGTCACAAATAGTCGTTATGAGGACTCTTGTAATCTCGTTTTCGTCTCACTCTGATGTTTCCGCTATCGGTTGAGGTGTGACAATGGTAGTCAGAAATTCTATAAAAGTCTATTTGATATCAACATTTGGAAAAGGAAAAAAAAGATGAATAGAAATTTAGAGTATGATGAATCTTAGTTAAACTATAGGGGTGGGAATAGGGAATATGATGTGAAGGCTCTTATATAAAACTATGGTTACCTAAATATATTGTTAATTTATCTAATTGCAACATGAAAATGACCAACTGCTTGTTTTGTAATTTGTTTGTAGGGTTTTCTTTTCAATTGCAATGGGATATCAAGCAGAGACTATGGAGACACTCAAACATTAATACCAATGATGAGATATATACTAAATACAAGTCTAATATATGAATCCCATGTTTTTTAGTCATTACGTGCTAATTGTGAAACTTGTTTAGTCATTCTTTGAACATTAGGTGAAACTTATTAATCCAAATCAATATATCCATCCAAATTGATACAAACTATATGTTGGTTTTGTTGCTTTTCCTTTTTATGTATACTAGACTAAACTTGACCCGCAAGCTAATCTAATCTAATCCTACTCAAACTAAAACAAGATAAACAGATATGTTTTTTTCAATGAAATATGAATTAGATGGTTAAAATTTGAGAAAAGTAGTATTTAGTTTTATTTATTATTATTTATAATTGAATAAACTGTGAATTTAATTTGTATTTGATTCGAATTCGAATAACATATTCAAATTGAATAAGTCTAATCTTTTTCGAATTCAAATTCAGTTTACAAATATTAAATTTGAACAACATGATTCGAATAAACCGAATAAGCACCCCTAACTGCTGCAAATAGATTGAAAAATCTTCACTTGTTAGCTTGAAATAGCACAAGTCTATTTTAGTTATATGATTGCTAAGTCCCATTTTTGTTACTTAATTTATTATCATTTCTAGTTAATCTATTACCTCAAAGGTTATTATGTTGAGTAGGGGATAGTTAGATGAGGTTTATTAGAATGCCCAAGAGTTAATGATGTAAAAGCAAAGGATAGAAAACAATGAAGCAACAATGGTTGAAACATTCAAAGAAAGAAGTCGGGCATTGACACAATTGAAGTTGTTATTGTAATAATTTATTATGTTTTTTAGTTATTTATTATACAAAAGGTTAACGATGGAAACAACAAAGCATGGAAAGCAACAATGGCTCAAACATTTGAAGAAGAAAGAGGGCAACAATGGTTCAAACATTTGACGAAGAAAGAGGGCAACAAGGGTTCAAACACTCTAACAAAGAAAGAAGCCGGTTGTTGCTTAAGTTTTTATCGTAATTCCTAAGGGAGAACATTGTTAAGTAATTTATTATAGTTTTTAGTTATTTAGCATACCAAAGGTTAATGATGGAAACAACAAAGCATGGAAAGCGACAATGGCTAAAACATTGCGACGAAGAAAGAGGGCAACAGTGGTTCAGACATTCAAGAAATAGGGCAACAAGGGTTCAAACATTCTCGACGAAGAAAGAAGCCCGTTGTTGCTTAAGTTGTTATTGTAAATCCTGAGGAAGAGTATTATTAAGTAAGCTATTATAGTTTTTAGTTATTTATTATGTCAAAGAACTTGTAGCCTAATGGTATCACGTTGTCCCTCCTCGAGAGATTGCGGGTTCAAGTCCCGTTTTGGACAAAGTGGTGTAAAAGAAGTTGTTCTTAGGAAAGGTTATTTATTATTATCTTTAGTTCAAATGTTATTCTTCCTACATTTATATCATGTTATTATCCAATTGTTATTATTCCTAGGTTTATTTATTCTATTTCCTTAATTCTCTCCTAGTTCTTCTTACGTATGGCATTAAAGAATTTATCCGATATCCACAGATCATTTGTGGAATTTCCTCTAACGTTTGAAAATTTTTAAAAACGAAAAAGAAGTAAAAAAAAACTTAAAGATCAAGTTAAAGGAAAAACAGTTATAAAAAAATTCATATAAGAGTTGAGACTTTTATTTGATTTTTTTTAACTTTTATTTGATTTTCTTAACTTTATATATTTAGAGAAAATTGCATAGTCGTCGTGATTTGGCCCTTACGGTTTGATAATACTGCAAGTTAAATGTTCATAATTTTTAAAATTTGGTGACCAAATTTGCAATACGATCACACCACGATAAAGGGAACGTTTAATTGTTTGCAAGGGCTAGATTGCAAGATAAATTGACATTTTCTTTTAAAATGGTTGACTTGTGAAAAATATTTGTATGAGTTAATTTGGGTTACCTACTTATTAATTGAAAATCTTGTGAATTTATAAAGGGTCGAAACATGTTGGTACAATCCACTAGACAATGTCTCCACAACCTTTACTGAGTCGAAGGATCAATAAAAAATACGAGTAAAAACTTAAACCCAACTATTTTATTATATATTTATTATTAAAAAAATAAAAATGGAAAAGAAGTAAAAGAAAAAAAATATTAGAAAAGATAGCAACAACCGGCTTCTTAACAACGATTTACAAGTCATAACTCATAAGTAACCATAGCCCTACATTATATTTGTTGATGAAATATTGATGGTAAAATAAATTGTATGATCTTTGACAGAGAAGTAACAAGATAATAGCTAAATTATTAAAGAAACTAGTAAGTATTTTCAAAAAATATATAGATAATAGCTAAATTATTAAAGAAACTAGTAAGTACTTTTAGTTTATTTGCATTTTTACATGCTCCTTTTGCACTTATATGATATGCTTTGTTATTTAGTCAGTGTTTTAGTAACTTAATTCCATTATTCTAAGGGGAGTGAGGGTGTTTTACTAGTCATCACTCATTACATCCAATCAAGTTCTGCTACCTCATCGAACATCATTCCATCACTAGTGATGGAATTTAGTAGGGTTGCCCATCACTAGTGATGGTTTTTTTTCTTTAAATAATAAATTAACAATAACAATTTCATTTGAATTAATAATACATTAAAAAAACCCTAAATTACAAACTAAAAAAACAAACTTACAAAGTAAAAAAACTAAAAATTCTGTGGCATCTCTCAACCCCACTTTTCACATATTTCGCGTTTGCGTCGAAGTAGGATCGACTTAAAAGGTTCGTTAAGAGTGTCGTGCGGTTGTAACATGAAGTTTAAATCGCTATTTTTTGGTTTTCGGTTAAGTGTATAATATACGCCTCGTCACGTTTAAGTTTTGAAGCGCAAGTTTTCTTTTCTTTCCATAGTTTCGGCTATTTCCACCAACCTAGCCTCTTTGAATTCTGTGATGGATTCTGCCACCGCTTCCTTTCCTCTTGATGACGATTCACCACTTTTCTTGCAATGTGGCTTGTGGGTGTATCATCTTGTTCGGGTTCATCATCGAGTAGGTCGTTCAGATTCATTTCGGGCATGTTGCTTGATATACCATCGTTCGAAGTATGTAGTTCCCGGACTCAGAAGTTTTTGATCTTTTTGAACCTCCTCTTTTTTTTTGAGCCGTCGGCCCATGCATGTTGACCAAGTCAACCGGCTCCCACTTTAGGTAATGTCTCGCAACCTCCCATGACGCCATGTGTGGAAAAGATTTATATTTGTATGTCGGGCAATAATCTTCTAGGGCGTTTTTTAGGATAGTCGACTCGCTTGCTCCACTTTGTGGATTTCGGGCCTACAAAAATATTTTATAAACAAGGTAAAAAATATTTTATAAACAAGGTAAAAAATAAAGTAATAACATTAACAAATATTACCAACTGAATAAAGCAAGCGTTAAATTTACTCATTTTTTGTTCAAATCTCCCCACTTTGACGTCATTTGATCCATGTTGCGTCGAACTGAAAAATTTGGAAAAATGTGCAGTAACTCGACGCCAAAACAACTCTCTTCTTTGTACGTTGGAATGTTTTTTTGTTTTCTGAGATGTGCAAGTATGCCTTGACTAAGGCGACCTCCTCGGCACTCGTCCAAGCTCTCTGACCACCGGCTATTTGGACGATATCAACTTCTACATCGTCGTCTTCTTCTTCTTCAACCGGTTCACTATCTTCATGGTCATCATCTTGTTGTTGTGGTTCGCGATATGCACGGGCAAATTGATGGATGAGATTGTTATCTTCAAGTGGGTCGATAGACATTTGATACAAAGCTTGGGTTTGAAACGGTTGGGTTTGATACGGTGGAATAAATGGTTGGTTTTGATACGGTTGGTTGGGATACGGTTGGGTATGAAACGGTTCTTGTTGAAAGGGTTGGTGAGGAAAGGGTTGGTTGGGAAACGGTTGGGTTTGAAACGGTTCGTTTTGAAATCTCGCGGGCTCGCCAAGATTAGCTTGAACCTTTGGTCATGTGTGTTTTTTCTTCGAACCTGAATCACGTTTGCTTGAACCTTCCATTTTTTGGGTTAAAGAATATCAGGGTAGAGATAGTTTTTTTTTTGGGTTTAAAAAGTTAAATTGGATGTGTTATGTATATTGTTTAAGTTTTTTTTTTATAAATTCAAACGCTCAACGGTCAAAACTTGTCCCAGCGTTCACATTTGCAACGGCTCCTTCATTTTTCAACGCATGATTGGTTTGACGCGTTTTACTCACCACGTGTGGTGGCGGCGATGTTCCACGCTGGTCACCGCCCATCATGTGCCACCACGGAGGCGCCCAGACTCCCCTAAAGCTAAGGACATGAGGATTTCCTTTATGTATTCAACCTCCTTCGATAATCAAAATAGTGAGGAGTTTACGAATGAATGTTTCTTGGTTAATTAATTTTCTCATTGGCTGGCTTATGAGTTGATTAATTGTTTCCTAGTTGGTTCAAATTTAGCAACTCGAATGGGATTCTTGGAGTTATCTTAAGCCAATTTTAATTTGTACATTTATATGGTGTTTATGTATCACAAATGGACCGTAGATCTATCTGTTTCATTTTAATTTCAAACCTTCCATCCGTTGTGTACAGTGGCGGATTCAAGATTTTTTTCCGGTAGGTTCGTTGTTTTTAGATGTTGTAATTTTATATAACGGGGCATCTAAATTTTCGGGCCGGTTCGCGGTTCCGTTTGGTTCAAGTCGAATCGGGTCGGGTAAGGTTCATCAAATATATGAATAATCATATAATCGTTCAAAGCAAATTAGCAGGGTTCATATAATCATATTCATGATTTCTAACCTAACAGGAAACTAATAAATTGAAAGTTTACTTGATTAATGATTCCATTAAATAAGAAAAAGGAAACTAATACACAATCTTAAAGTGATTCATAAATTTGATGACAGAAAGAAAGAAAAGAACTAAAGAGGACAGAAAGGATAGAAAGAATCTTATTCAATGAAACTTATCAAGAACATCACATCACATATTCAACAACAGATTAAGATTTAACATCACATATTCAATGAAACTTATCAACAAAACCAAAGAAAGTAAAGAAATTGCAAGAGATTATAAGTTTACCTTTGATTCATTCAAGAAGGGTTAGAAGTTAGAAATTGAAGTCCAATCATCTCCTCGTTTCAGAACCAACGTGCGAGCAGCGAGTTTCACGAAGGATTTTGGATGAATTTTAGTGAGGGTCTAAGGGATTTCGGATTTGGAAGTCATGAAAGAAAGGGAATGGGGCATCTGGGGTCTGATGTGCGAGCAGGAGAGCAGCAAGTACTCAAAAAAGGGGTATGGGGGCGTGATATAAAGTTATGAAAAAGCCCTACTTGTTTTCTATATTTAAAATTAAAAAAAAAACACAAAAATGAATTAGACAGGAATCAAACTGCTGACCTTCTGGTTGGAAAGAGGCGCGGTAACCATTCGCACATCTTACAATTTCATGAATGGGTTCATCGCAAATTTTAATTATGGGTTCATTCAAAATTTTTATTACCATTTCTACTAATATTTTGAAACTGAGTAGGTTCGGACGAACCCTTAACCTTCAATGTAGATCCGCCCCTATTGCTTACTCTTACTCCGATTACAAACGTGTCTAATTATAAATAAAAATAAGAATTGGAGCCATGTCATATACTCTTGGCCTATGAAACTAGTTAAAAGAATATTCAGAATTCTTGAATTGTAATATTTTTCACATCATAGGTTAAAGGGGATATATTAGAATTATAGATTTATCTATCGAGTCATGAATAACTAAATGCTTATTTTGAAATGTTTGTGTGTATGATCAGACGTTGTCCAAAACACTTCTTATAATTTTGAAGTATATCGCATTTACAAATAAAAAAGGAATTGTCTAATATTTGGTCTATTCGAGTCAAAATTAATTAAATGTTTATTTTGAAATGCTTGTGTTTTGATCAGATGTGGTATAAAACACTTAAGTTTGATGTATATGACGTTTTTTTTTAAGTATAGTGTTTAGAAATCAAAATGGGAACAAGATGTATTTTGTTTTCGGATGATTTAAGTGTATATGGGTAAGTGTTGAGCTAATGTAAAGTACACCACTACGTGATTATATTTACATAGCCGTGTCATTCACTTAATAAACCGATAATTAGAGGAAGAACATGTCACACAACTATGTTTACTTTTACACATAGTCATATCACACCTGAAAGTAATTTATTAGATTTTGTAAGTGAAAAACATTTAATCATGTATATAAGTTGGTGTCTCACTATCTTGTAATGTAAGAAATGATACTTTAAATTGAAAAATACACGACTATGTGATGTAATATTTATTCAGATAGTTGTGTTGATGTTAAATATTAAAAATATTTCTTTGATAGAAGGAAAGTAAATGACTATGAAATGGTTGTTCATGTAGTGATGTTTGATTTTTCTGAAAAGCTCTTTTTGCCTCTTATGTCTGTATCACGCATGTCACGCACAGACATATGGGTCTGCAGAGCGTTTTTTCTTGAAAATATTTCATTAAAAAAACCTCTGTATGTTCTCTTTTTAGTGCAGATGTGGGATAGCTCTTCTTACCTCTTACTCCCTTTTCTTCTTGCTCTAATATCACAAAACACAAAACATAGACCCAAATCCCTAGCACATCTCCTCCCCATCCGCCGCCGTCCCCATAGCTCCACCGCCGTTCACCTTTTCCCCAGCGTCGTCGTCAACCCTTCTCCCCCACAGCGTCGCCGCGCCACTTCTCCCTGGCTTAATGGAACAAAAAATTTGTAGCAGATTTGCCTTTTGTGGTCATGTTGAGTACAAGTAGAAGTAGGGCTTGTATATTGCCTTCGTTGAAGCCACGTGTATCATATTAAAAGACCATTAAGTTTTAGCATGTGATCTTTTCAGTATAATTGTTTATTATTCTTTTAATTACACGGTAAGAATATTACACTAATGTTTACATCCAAACAAATTATTATACATCATGTATTCATACTTGCCAAATATTATAATGTATGTGAATTTTTGGTGTTTATTTAAATTTTAGTTTATTACAACCGCTTGCAAAAAGTTAAAAGAATAAGCAGTCTTCTTCTTGCAGACTGCAGAGGTTTGGTCTGCCTCTTCTGTTAAAGATGTCTGCAGATGTGGTTCGCAGACTGCAGACATTTTACATCTGAAAAAAATAAAAACAACATAGTCTTGCGATTTGTATATTAGTTAAAATTTGGGTTTTTATATAGCTATAAATGTATGTCTCGATACGCTTAGTCAAGTGCGTGTTTAAATTTAATAAGGGTTACACACTTGGTTGTATTTCTATTTAGATGATGTTAATTCGAATTATGAATTTGAATCTTGTTTAAATGTTTCGGGTGTGTAACCCCCGTTGTATTCACCTATCCTTTTCGGTATACGAGTGTGATATGTGGTTTTCAGATGGCTAGAGGCAATGAGGCATGAATAGAGGTCATGTCATTGTTTGTTATTAACGGCTTAAATAGTTTGAGATTAACTTTGTGCACCCCGAAATAAAGAAACCTCTATTTGTAATTAAAATATATTTTACGTACTTTGAAATATTAAGCTTGGATTTTCTCGAACGTAAACCAAATTTCTTAATAAATTTGTATAAAAGTCTTCTGGTATCTAGTTGACTTTAGGTCGATCCTGTTAGTAAAATCAGTCACAAATCTTTGGTGTTACAATCATCAATCACCGTTGATCACCACTATCCACTAGTGTTTTGCAAATCTAAACAAGATTTACTCCAACTGTAAATGTATAAGTAATGCTTTTTTATAGAGTGATTCATAGGTGAATTTGAACTCTCAACGTTTTGATCGTAACCACATTTAAACTCTCCTTTGAAAGTGAAGACATGTATATTACTTTAACAATTTTGTAAACTAATATCACGATATTTACAAATCTTTTGTTTACCCACCAAGACATTACTTTTTTTGTTTTCTTTTAACAAAACTTCCTGCGTTTTCATTTACACCCCTTACCCCTAAAACCCCTGTGACCATCGGAGACAGAGAAAAATGTCGAACATGCAGGTTTTGAAAGACTGGTTCGACCGAGTTGACTCAGACAAAACAGGGAGCATCACATCGATTCAACTCCAGGTGCTCTGTTCTCACTCTAACCTCTTTAGATCCCACAATTTTTTTTTTTTCTCAATGGAAAATTAACCAACTTTATATCATCAGAGGGCTCTTGCTGTTGGAAACCTACAATTTCCCATCACAATTGTTCAACAAATGATCAGGTTGTGCATACAAATCCAATACAAACTTTATGTATATATAAGTGAATTGATGTTGAATTTTTTGTCAGGAAATTGGTAATTTTGACCAAAGAAGTTGAAGTATAATTTTTTATAAATTTTGGGATTTGAAGATACAAACCCTAGAATTTAAAAAGTTTGAGTTTTTAAAGTACCCTCTTTTTCTTATAAATAAGTGGGTATATTTTTATTTTTGTGCTTAGGGTGGTTCTGATTTTCTTGTTTTTTTCTTTTCTGCAGGATGTATGATTTTGATAGGAATGGAACCATGAGTTTTGAAGGTACGCATCATGTCTTGAATGTTTAATCTAGATTGCTATGCTAAAGTTTGTGAACTTTCGGGTTAATTTCGTCATTCGTGAATTGGTATGCGAATAATGTTGGTGATTTTAGTGTTGTCAACATATTTTAATATACATGGGTTTGGAAGTAAGAAGAAAGTAATTTAAGTTAAGTTATAGTATAAGTTAGGAGATACGGAGTGCGTGTTTGTATAAACTTTTTTGAATTAGGGTCCTACGGCTAAATCTATAGATAACTTTTACACTGACTTAGCGGCATACTTTCATAGGTCAGCGCCAAATGTGGATCATCATTGGACACATTTGTTGGCCATTGTATGCATGTACTTTAAGGTTTGAGATTTTCAAGACATTCGTACACTGATTTCTGCCCAGATGCTAGTTTTAGACCATATTATTAGTGTGAGCCCACAGGCCCAACTTAGGTTTCTAGGGTTTCATATATTCTCTATATAATGTAATCCTATTGAATCAATAAAGCATTCAGTCTTTCATTATCTTACATGGTATCAGAGCCAACCTAGGCTCTATATCGTTTCCGCCGCGTCACACACAAATAACCAAACCCTAGCCGTCACCACTTGAGAAAAACCCTAGACAGGGCGGTGTGCCGCCACTGCCGCCGCCGCCCTGTCCAGCTGCGGTTTTTGTTCTTTCCCAGTTTATATTTTCTTATTTTCCGTTTAAATAAAGTCTCGGCTTCGATTCAAGATTTCAGCCATCTCACACGTGAGAATTTATTATTCCAATCGCTACCACAATATGATGCTACGGCCTCATCTTGTTGATTCCGCTTCTCCGTCAAGCTGCTCCTTGCCGTCACGCTGCCGCCGCTTAATGGACTACGGTCCCTCGCCGCGCCGCCGCTACTTGCCGCCGCCGCCCTGCCGCATTGGATGCCTCTTTTAGGATTACAGGATCATTCTAAACTGTGGAGTCTCTTGAAGATTATGGATCGCAAGATTACGGAATTTTGGCAGAAGTTTTGACCGAATCTCAAGACCACTCTTTTTTTATCAGTCATAGCTTTCGGTTTCCTTCCGCTTTGACTGTGGGGGAGTATTAGACCATATTGTTAGTGTGAGCCCACGGACCCAACTTAGGTTTCTAGGGTTTCATATATTCTCTATATAATGTAATCCTATTGAATCAATAAAGCATTCAGTCTTTCATTATCTTACATGGTATATGTAATCGCTAGACGTTCAGGATACAACTTCAATAGAACAGTTACAACAGAAATATAACTTTCTTATAACAACGTTTTTTACAGAAAAAGGAAAGGTGCCATATATTTTGTTAGAAGAATGTAACTACCTTTTCATGAGGCGCGTGCCAGCCTATAAAGGGCTTGAACCAACTTATGCTTCCTTGTTTTAACTTGGCTTCATTTTATAGCCATCTCACTTCTCAAAATTCTTTACATAAAGCAACATGGGATAAAAACCACATTGAAAAAAAAAAACGATTTGTGTATTTTTTGGGCTTTGTTTTTGAAAGAAGTTATTTCAGGTCCTTTATTATATTTGTAAAATAGTATTAAGTTATAAGTAATCTATGCATATAATATATATTTTTTATTATTTATTATTGCGCTTTCTTTTCCTGGGGTGCACCTTTTTTTGCGCCTAGGCGACAAACTTGTCCTTTGCGCCTGGCCAGCTGGTCTCTTTAACTACCTAGTTAAATATTTGTATAATACTATTTCCTGGTCTTATTTAGATATGCATAATACACAAAAATCAATCAGAAGTTGGCAACTTGCAACCTATTTACAATATATACCTCTGATTTTTACTCAAGCTATTGCTTTGATCCAAAGTGCTACTTTCCTATATTACCCCAAAGTTAACTTCATGATATCTAGGCATTTAAAGAGTCAATATACAATTTTTTATTGGAAAGTGATTACCCTTGCCACAAACAAATTTCCTAACAAATAGGCCATTTATTTTTTCTTAAAAGTGTCCTATGTATTCTAGAATAATGTAGCACAATCTACAAGCTGCAATCATATGTCTTCTTTTCTAATTGTGTGACCCATTATCACATCTCGATAGTCAGAACTATTATGCACAAGAGAATATAAATAATTTTTTCATTTGAAGTGATTCAGAATCTGTAATTGTATAATCTATATATAAAGTATTAAAAAAGTCTGGGTGCAAGTCGTAATGTGCTTAAATTTGTTACATTATATTCATATTAGTTTGTGCTATAAGTGGGTATCTTACACTCCTTTTGACTTATTTTCTCTCTTTCTCTCCTCAGAGTTTGTGGCTCTTAACAAATTTCTTCTAAAGGTTAGAACTTTTCTACGCTGTACTCCTACCATTCCGGATAACGTTACAACATCGCACATAGGTGTCAAAGCTAGAGTTCTTCATGGAACATGATAAAACTATAGTTGATTTCACATGCACTATAGATACCAAGGAGCATATGTTTTTTTCCCATTCATTAAGTTTTCTAGGTTTGACCCCAAAAGTCAAAGTCCAACAAATGCTCTAATGTTAAACGCTGATGTGTCTGTATCAAAGGTGCATTATATCATTTATTTACGATGGTACATGTAAGAGACTAAAAGTAGCGTTTTAAATCATCATGCTTGTCCAATCGATTCCAACAACCATCATACCTGTAAAAGTCTATATAAAATTATAAAGTAAAATTGTGGCAAAAATAATGGCAAAAAAAGATCTTTATTCTTTACTATGTTGAAAGGCTACATTCCATTGGAATACTCGTATAGTCATATATAAGCACTCTGCATATTAAATTCTTTATAAATTTAATGGGAATTTGAAACCATCTAACTAGAATCCGTTGACTCTACACAGGTTCAACAGGCCTTCTCAGATTTGGAAAGGTAAGATATTCATGTATCTTTTAGTGGTTTGAATTTTGAAACATAGATATCCTTTGACTTAAATTAGCCGTGTTCGTTTTAAGGAAATACATGTGTTCACGAACAGTTCATGAACACTTACCGAACAAGATTTTATGTTCATGTTTGTTCATTAAATGAACTTGTTCGTGTTCGTTTGTGTCTGTTTGTTAATTTTAGGTACCGAACACAAAAGAATGTTCATGAACACACATGAACACAAACGGGCATTCATGAACACAAACAAGCGTTCATGAACAAAAATGAACACAAAAGAATGTTCCATGAAAACAAATGAACACAAACAACGCTAATGAACATGAACAAACACAAACAAACATATATTAAGTTTCGACTAAATCGGCATTACTGCATTAGAGACATTAAGTAGATCCCGCCAAAATATACCAACCTAATCATCCATAGATGCTTGAGTACTTAACATAATCTTGATAAACATAAGTAACACAAAATAGTGTCTCAAAAAACAAAATGATCATCTTAAACTTGAAGTATTCATTTAATCCACCCAAAATAAACTTGAAATCGGTGAACAATCATCAAGTAAGCTCAACACGTATGATGTCATCATTATCCTACAATCATCAAAGAATATAAGCATACTTCATAACAAGAAAACAAATATAAACAATGAAACAATAAGAATATTATCATGGTTCCCTTTTTTTTACAACCCATGCTAATGACGATATAACGAACACGATACTGAATGTTCACGGACATAAATGAACAAAGGTGGCCTGTTGATGTTCGTTCATTTAACTAAACAAACAAAAAAAATTCATGTTCGTTCATTTATTAAACGAACGAACACAAACGAACTTCCTGCCGAACGGTTCATGAACTATTCGCTGGACAATCATGAATCACCTATAGTCTTTTTGGATTTTGTGAACAAGTGCTATGATATCACCATTTGTTTACAGACTTAGGTAATTAACTCTAGTTATGTCTTTGCTCGACAGGGACCGTGGGTTTCTTGTTCCTGATGAAGTGTACGAGGTAAGAGCACTGCCTCTTATATAACCTGCCAAAATAAAATACGAAACAAATTAGAGGTTATTTTTGTGCTACAGCACTAA
The DNA here is from genome assembly GCA_947069175.1 of Scalesia atractyloides. NCBI lineage: Eukaryota > Viridiplantae > Streptophyta > Magnoliopsida > Asterales > Asteraceae > Scalesia > Scalesia atractyloides. Next base: position 54,241,211 of record CAMTDV010000007.1, on the reverse strand, counting down.
TCTTAACCATGGTTGTAAAAATCCCGACTAGTCTCCGATTAATCACTAATTAATCACTAATCGGAGGTTCACCGATTAATGGCCAATTAATTGCTAGGCGGTCACTGGCAGTCCTATTCTGGCCAAATCTCGGCCGAGTTTCGACTAAACCTTATAAATTCCCGTCAATTACTTAAAAATGGGTCAATCAGAGGTTAAAACTTTTCTACTTTAAAAACTACATATAAAAATGTGTGTATATATAACTAAAAATTACATATAAAAATCCAATCCGATTAATCTGATTAATCCCCTATTAATCCCGATTAATCGCTAGTCGGTACCCCACCGACCGACTAGCGCCTAGCAATTCTTACAACACTATTCTTAACATATATTTGAATGACCTTTTTTTATTATTTAATGTGAAATGGTGGTGGTAAATCGCCCTTATTTTTTCCTTACAATATTTGCAAAGGCTTTACGTTTTTTTTTTATTTCAACGTGTTATGTTACCTTTAATTTGAGCTGTTATAAGATTGATTCTCTATGCTTTCTTTCTTTAAAAACAGGCTTTGCTGAAACTTGACATTTCTATGGACTCTCCGGCATTTTACACAGTCTGCGAGGTACGAATGTATATTCTCATCGATTCAGTTTGTGTACACTAACTTTATAGAGGAAAATAAGCTATACTATTAAGAGGGACGAAGGTAGTTTTCATTAAAAACAAAGAAACCCACTATTTTAGAACTGGTACCATCCGAAACAGGTCCAGGAACTGAAACATGTGAGTGGGCCTCATTGGGCTTGGGCTAATGTTTTTGGGCTTGCAAAAGACTGCACCTTCTAGTATTGTTGATCTAGTTATTTTTGGCTTACTTAGAATACATGCTATAAATATATATGTATTTTGTATTTCTCAAATAATAATCTAAATGTTCTTAGGTAAATACTAAGCAAGTAATTGTTACTTTGTTACAATGACATACATAACGTTGAGGATGTAGTTCTGTTACAAATATATTGCATTTATTGCAAATCAACTTAAAACAATTTTGTTTATTATAGAGCATAATTAGTTAAATTTGTTCAAGGGTGCAAACACAGCCTCATAATCAGGAAGTAAAGAAAATTAGGGTCCTTCCTTTTGGTCTTAATTTTGGACAATTTTTCCATTATAAGGAAGGCTATAACGACTAATGGCTTGACTTTACTTTTATTACAATAAAAAAACACAACAAGATAACATAAAATCTTATCAATAATAGGAAATTAAAAATCTCATTTGAGAAGGTAATTGAACAATGTAAAAGACCTAAAATAATTTCAAATCGATCAATATAGCATACTCTCAACTCTCAAGAAGTCAAAGTTTGATCAAGATAACACATGAATTGTTGGGCTAATTGGTGTGGAGGCCCGATCAAGGGAGGGTGGCCGGCCCTAGCCTTGGGTTGGCCCACACGTTATTTTATTTGGCAGTTAAATTAGGGTTTTAATTTAGCCGGCCCTAGTTATCTTTATGTGGGCTTGGGCCTAACTTGGGGAACAAGTTTCCTAACCCTAGATTAGTCTCTATATATGGATATCCTTGTACTTGTAATTCTTTGAGCACCTGAATAATAAAGAAACCCTAGTTGCAGCACAATGGACGTAGGTCAGCTGACCGAACCACTTTAAATCTTCGTGTCGTTTATTGCTTTCGTGTGTGTGTTCAGTTTCGTGTGTGTTCAATCCTAGCGATCCTAACAACTGGTATCAGAGCTTTGGCTCTTGATCGGGATCACACGAGAACACCAGAACCGCCACCTTCAGTTCTTTCGTCGTCAGCCACCCAGTCAACCGCCGCCGCCGCCACCCAGCTTTGCTAGGGTTCCGTCGCCGTCGTTAGGGTTTTCGCCGCCGTCACAGAAGAAGGTTTAAGTTCCGTTTTTTTTCGAAAGCTTTAACAACCAGTCCCGAATCAGAGATCTATTTTGCAGAAGAACAGTTTTGCTGAATCAAAGAGACCGACTACAGAAACCTAGAACCTGAGTTAACCGCGTTTGTCAGGTTTTATCGTTTCAGTTAAAGTTTCAGTTTTGATTATCAAGTTCGTTATTCCGCTGCGTGTTAAATAGATTGATTTGCTGCGTTTATCTTTGTTTATCCATAACTAGTGTTTCTTTAGTCATTGCCATGGCTGTAGACGGAAAGGTTATAATAGAGAAGTTTGATGGGAATAAGTTTGGTTGGTGGAAGATGCAGATTGAGGCACTACTTTGTCAGAAAGACTTAGATGTAGTGCTTGAGGGTGAGAAGCCAAAAGATATGCCATAAGCAGATTGGGTGAAGTTGGATAAGAAAGCCAGAGCAGTGATAACGCTTTCTTTGTCAGAGAATGTTGTCTATAACATCCAGAAGGAGACCTCAGCTAAAGGTATGATGGAAGCATTATCTAACATGTATGAGAAGCCTTCTGCAGCAAATAAGGTTTATCTTATTCGAGAGCTTGTGAATACCAGGTTGAAGGTGGGTAACTCGGTAACAAATCACATCAATAACCTAAACTCAATCTTGTCTCGCTTAGTGTCTGTCGATATTAAGTTTGATGATGAGGTTCAAGCCCTACTGTTATTATCCTCATTGCCTGATAGTTGGTCCGGAACCGTAACTGCTGTTACTAGCACTTCAGAATCGAGTAAATTTACATTTGCGAAGATGCGGGATCTTATTTTGGGAGAGGATGCTCGACGTCGTGGTTCAGGTGAGTCTTCGAGTTCTTTGTTGAGTATAGAGGCCAGGGGAAGAAAGAATCAGCGTGAAAGTCGTCAGAGCAAGAGGAGGAGTGTGTCTAAGGTTCGGAAGGATGTGGTATGTTGGAATTGCAATGAAGTAGGACACTTTAGGAATCAGTGTTCGAAACAGAAGAAAGAAATAAACTCTGCAGGAGACTACAGTGATGATGATGATGATGATGCGTTAGTCTGTAGTGTGGAGAGCAGTGTGGATTCCTGGGTCATGGATTCTGGTGCTTCATTTCACGCTACCCACAACGGTGAAGCACTGCAAAATCTGAAAGAAGGTGACTTTGAAAAGGTAAAACTGGCGAATGATGAGGTACTTGATGTTACGGGCATGGGTGACATTGTTTTGAAGACTTCAGTTGGTTCGTGGACTTTAAGAGATGTCAGGGTTATTCCAGGTCTGAAGAGGTTGTTGATTTCGGTTGGCCAGTTGGATGATCAGGGACATGAAGTTAAGTTCGGGAATGGACAGTGGAAGGTTGTCAAAGGGAATATGGTCATGGCTCGTGGAAAGAAAAGAGGCTCATCATACATGGTCAGTATACCATCAGAAGGAAGTGACGTTCCAGTTCTGGAGAAAAACAAAGTCGAGTTCACAGAATCTTAGGGACAGAAGAGGGTTTCCTTTGCAAGAGAGAAACCTAGAGTCACAGGGAAGATTCGGGATGAAAGTGTTTGGAAGGTCAAACCAGTCGGGGGACATTGTGACAGTAGGAGCGCAAGGCGTGTTTCAGTTACAGTTTCAGGGCGACAGTGGGTTAAAAAGACCAGAATTCCAAATGGAAAAGTCTCTCCAGAGAATCTCTTGCTAGTATTAGAGAGTGTGTGTTCTCGGGATTTCTCAGGATTCGGCAGTTCGTTTAAGTGGGAGCCGGCAGGGACAGAGAATGAGTCACAGGTTGTGACTGATGAGTTGAGGCTCAGTGGGAGCTTCAACGTGCCTTCAGGTTAGTTGTTGAGGAGGCTGCTGCAACTAGGTGGTAAAGGAAGATTACAAGATGTACAAATTTTGAAGACTATTGGGCGTTGTTCGAGCCTCCAAGTGGGAGATTGTTGGGCTAATTGGTGTGGAGGCCCGATCAAGGGAGGGTGGCCGGCCCTAGCCTTGGGTTGGCCCACACGTTTTTTATTTGGCAGTTAAATTAGGGTTTTAATTTAGCCGGCCCTAGTTATCTTTATGTGGGCTTGGGCCTAACTTGGGGAACAAGTTTCCTAACTCTAGATTAGTCTCTATATATTGATATCATTGTACTTGTAATTCTTTGAGCACCTGAATAATAAAGAAACCCTAGTTGCAGCACAGTGGACGTAGGTCAGCTGACCGAACCACTTTAAATCTTCGTGTCGTTTATTGCTTTCGTGTGTGTGTGTTCAGTTTCGTGTGTGTTCAATCCTAGCGATCCTAACAATGAATTAAGTTAAACAAAATGATATTGTCCAACCCAAACAATTAAACGATCCAAAAGCAAAAAAAAATCTTGTTGCCTATTTCACAAAACATCATCATCAATGATAAAAAAATTTCCCGGTTTGGTCTTACGTGTCGTGAACATCTCCATTAAGTGACATATATTGAACATAGCCATGATCACATTTGGCGGTGGGGTTTCATTAGCCATGTATTTGTTGATAAATTAATCATTGTCATACATACTACTTTAGCCATGTTTCTCCAGGACTGCAAAATCAACTTCATTCCTTCAATCGTGGTTGATGTGAAAGTATTTGTGGTTAAATAAACTCTATGCTTCATCTTCGTAAAAAGCTTTTTTCTTTAATCACTCTTCCAAAAAGGTTGCCCACAACCCTCGATATCATAAACGAGATGGAATGAGAAATGAAACACATGGATCTCATATATTTTGCAAATCCTTCTTTTCCAACAAGCTAGAATGGAAGTTTGTTACTATTAGTTGTAGCTTTTACGGCTTACTCTTATTCAAATTTCAAAGTACCACTAGCAACCTCACCATCGTTTTGTTTCTTTTAAAAGATGGTCTTTTGTTTACTCTTCTAAGTTATCAAGTTTTTCAAAAATACCATGATGTGTTTATGCGCTTGCTCCATTGTTTGATGTATGAGACACATATGTTAGTCACCATATTTGCATTTGCTTTTTGGTTTGTCATCGTTGAATTGGGCGAAATAATCCAGAACAATATATTTCAACTTTTCTTGTTCTTCCTTCTAATATTCTATTTTAGTTGGAACTGGTTGAATCTTTTTTTCTTCGTCACTAGACACGATAGTTGATCTAGAGGGCCGGCGCAGAGAAAATTGATAAATCCAGTTTAAGTTTCCAGCTATGGAAAAGGATGTGACGAGTGTAGGTCAAGGAAAGTAGAAATCTATTGTTTGGGATTATTTCGGCTTGTTCTATGACACAAGCAACAAGAAAGCACATACAAATATTTTGGCAAAGAATATACGGCTCGTTCATCCAGCAACATAATACCTGCATTCGCAATGCATTAACTTATTTGGGTATTCTCTAAAATCCCAATAAATGAGTAAACAAAAGACCATCTTTTAAAAGAAGAATATGATGGTGAGGTTGCTGGTAATACATGGAAATTTGAATGAGAACAAAAAAAGCTCAAGTAAAAATTTTAATTTTACCAAACTTCAATTCTCTTTTTAGGGATTATAAGTATATGAAATTCGTGTCTCTTTTTTCATATTCCTTCTCCTTTTGATGATTTCAAGGGATTGTGGGAACTTTTTCTTTGATGAAGAACTATAATTGAAAAGCTTTGTTACTAAAAATAAAAATTATCTGCCTTTCAAACAAATAATATAATAATAAATAAAATTATCAACATGGAAGAAGTTAATGGGTAAAGAACTGAACAGAGAAAGAACAACTTAACAGAAAAAAGGGAAAATAAGGAACTGAACAGAAAAAAGCTAAAATAACAAACTCTATGGTCATCCCCATGGCCTCCGGTTTAAGGCTCATCAATTGCTGCATAAGAGGCATTATGTGTGATAGTTAGATGATTGCTTTTAAGAACTTTAGCATCTATTTCTGAATCTTAAAACTTTACTTATGTACATGTTACAGAGCTTTGATAAAGAAAAAAACGGAAAGTTTCGGCTGGTTGACTTCATGTCCCTTTGTATCTTTGTCCAATCTGCTCGGTAAGTTGATCATATAACCTTAGAAGTTGTTATCACACATGATAATTCTATAGATAACCCACCCAACAAAATATCATAATATCAAACATTTTTTTTCACATTTATGACATTGATACCCCTCCTTAAAATTGCATTAGAATATAAAAGTTTGGAGTGTAAGAAGAAAGAGAAGGATATAATGGTCGTATTATAAATTGTATATTATAAAATAGGTAAATATGAAATTTAAGTATTTTAAATGAGTATATTTTTATAGCGGAAGGTTAACGTACAATAGCCCCTTAACGTGCGATGGTGCGCGAGTGAATTACGCATGTTCATTTTTAAATTACGCACGTTATTTGCATAACTACGCATGGGTTGGGTTAACCCTAGTTATGCACATTATATGCATAATTACGCGCGTTATTTTCACTCGCGCACCGTCGCACGTTAAGACCCTTTTGTATTTAAAACTTTCACTATTTTTATATTATGTAAAAATGGGTAAATATAATATTATGCAAGTTTTTAGTAGTCTAATTTTGGGTATGGTCTTAAAATAACATACGCAGGAACCTTTTTAATTCTTTTGACACTAGTAAGCAGGGCAGAGTGACACTTGACCTCAATCAATTTATCTACTGCAGTGAGTCAACCTTTTTCTCTTCTTTTATATTAGTATGGTTTAATGTTGTCTCTATATATGTTCAATGAATGACAAGCTTGTTTGTGAATTCTTTACAGCTGCAAATTGTAGAATATGAAGTCCATATTATATCAATATCCCATATGGAATAACGGCATTCTCCTTCCCACAGACGCGTCTAATTATCCACAGCCGCTGTTTATATCTTTGTATTTATTGTGGTTACATATATTTGTTGTGATTCATGTAATCACATTGTTCAGATTTTTGTAGAGTAGTTTGGAACGGTATCTGGCTTTTGATTTATGCGTGTAACAACATTATAAGTAATCTCATTATTCATGGTTTGATCTCCATAAATGGAACCGTTAAGAATCATTCAAGTTACAGACGATTATAAATAATTTCAAGGTTTTCCGACAACTTGATCGTCACATGATTCAATTTAGAATATGAAAATATCCTTTCTTTTATTAACCATATGCGCCCTCACTTAATGCGGTCAGAACTTAGACTACTGCTCGGAGTTGTCCAGTCAACAACGCATGCTTTCTGTGTTGTGATAGAACCGATGGAACTGTTACTGCCTCTATTCGTGACGCCAGGTCACCAACATCGTCCCCCACTTGTTCACCAACTGCCCTCAGTATTGTCTGCAAAATTTGCAGCGGATCACCGTGGCTAACTATCAAGATTGCACATCTGCAACATCAACATAAACGGAATATTATTTCTCTATCCACCATTTCGTATGTCCCACAGTTTTATTAAGTAGAGCCTGCGAATATTAATTGATTTAATTAATATTTACCCTTGAAATTTAGACTCAATCTGTACCAAGGCGCTTGTGAGTCTAGAAACAACATCAGCAACGCTTTCTCCACCTTCTGGCTTCATGAATGGATCTTTTGCGTCAAGATCCCATATTTCGGAATACTGTTCATGAGAAAGGCTAAATTTAATTACATACACCAAGATAGCAACATGTATATAATTATCGCTCGTTATCTTACTTTATCATGAGATTGAAGTTCAAATGTAGGACCAAAATAACGCTCCCGAAGATCTTCATAAACCTGCATATTGACTACATTAAACTCGTGTTTTCTTACAAAGGAAAAAGATACAACAAAATAACGCTCCAGAAGGAACTCAGGGGGGCCCGCCAATACACTAACCAATGGGACCACGTAAAATGCAGTTTGAGCCCCTTGAAGGTTTTTATTTTCATTTTATTGTGTTGCATACTTGCATTACCTTGGCTTGAGGTCCTTCTAATGAAAGATTTAGAACCGAAGCAACCACTTCGGCTGTGTGGGTGGTTCTTGAAAATGGAGAATAACATATTCTTACATTTTCAAGTGGAATGCCATTTTCCTTGAGTTCCTGCACACATTTTACTCAGTTTGTAAATGATAGGCTATAGATTTTATGTGCTAAATGAGAGTGAAAATAAGCATAGTCGCTCACCTTTAAGAATAATTCACCTGCCAGTTGTGCTTGATTAATACCTTCCGATGCTAACTTGTATTTCTCAAGCTTCCCATTTTCCTGTTAACAAGTTCAATTCGTATAAAATGATACTGATCACGATGAAAGGGAATTCACTATAGGGGAGTGTTCAACACCAAACCAGTTTCTGATAAACACTTGCGAGAATAGCATAAGCACTGGCCATAAAGGTGGTTATGCGGTTACATAACCACCTTATGTACAACAGTTAAAGCACTATGTTAGAAGCGGTTATGTGGTTCTCACGATTCTTTACTTAATATTGGATATGTTCTAAACAAGCCTCATACAATATATTCACCAACTCATAACATTGTTTTGAAGTAGCTATTTTTTACCCGTTGTTCAAGTTACCCCTTTCCCACCATGTCAATAATTTCAGGTCCTTCATCTTCAGTTTAGAAAGCCACTCTCTATCTTTAGTCATATTCACAGACCTCTCGTAACCTTAATCTACCTCGATTATTAAAATTTCTGTATAAGACTCAAAAGCATTGTATCATCTTGAGCCTGTATATCTCAAAGAAAAGTAGAAAACATACATGTTCCAACCGCCAATTACATGCCCAGAAAACTACTACAAATTCAAGTTCATGAGGTAGGTGATTAATTTAGTAGACTATGTGTTATGATTTTCGAGAGAGGGGGGCTGCATCCCCTTCAAAGGGCGTGGTGTTCCCCTCTACGTCAGATTTCTATCCCACACCCCCTCAAAATCTTCTTTATTTCGCATGATGAACGGGACCTCCTTCCCCTTCATCCTGCTCACCAGGGGCATGGTGTTCCACAATCAGCACTCCCGTAACACCATCCAGCCTTAAGGGGCAAATTTAAGCAGAGAACCGCCTAAACGATTGTATGTATTAGATATAGTGGGCGAGAGAAATAGATGGTTATCCTGTTACATAACCATCTTATGTGTCACAATGAAGCAATCCGTACAAGTGTTTATGTGATTCTCATAGTTCTCTCTAAAAGTAAGTTGATTATGTGTTGGATGACATTATACACCATGTAGAACCTTTTAATGTATTCCAATCTAAATGATTCTGCTCACACTTTATCATATTTTCTGATTCAAACCTATTGCTCACACTTTACACATCAAATACAATTATTGTGAAATGAAATGTATGAAATCAAAATTCTCCAACTTTGTTTCTCCCTGATTAATCTTCGGGGCAATGATAGATTTAGGTTTCACAGGAAAAAGAATCTGCTTCAAGAAATAGTAACAAAGCAGTGTGTTTGGATTATACAAAACATAGCGATGCTAATCAAACAGATGGCCATTAGTGGCAGACAACAGTTAATCAAAGAGATATCGGGGAAAAGAACAAACCAGAGATGAGACAATAGGCCTGTTTCGTTGGGAATGCTTTTCCCATGTCTGAGTACCCAGTATCTGTTCCTCGTAATCCCCATTTCACTCACTCACCTGTTTCTCGATACGCAATCCACCGATGACCAAAATCTACTTCACAATAATATACCATACATGTGACTTATATGTTAGTTTCATATGCTACTAATTTTAATATATAAAAAACCCTATGGATTGTTAGTTGTGACGGGTATTTGAACGGTATAGTTTGGTTTGTTATAGTATTGGGCACTTGTTATAACAACCACCGTGATAAGATATATTGAAAAAAACAACAAAATATGATAGGTGGTTGCTTTGTTAAATGTAAATTTTGATGTGACGTTGGCATATAAATAAGATAAGGAATATTGGATTTTAATAATCTCTATTATTCGTCGTTGGCCGCTAAAGTCTCAACTTTAAAAATAACCACTAGCAGTCTCAACTATTGACATATTGGCTACCAATGGACCCTAACTAACAGAACCCTAATGCCGTTAGTCTCCGGTCGCCGGGAAACCTTTTTTTTTTTTTTGCCAGAAAAAGGTTTCTAAAAGTTCGATCTAAAGTTCCAAAGAGGTCTAGGACGAAAATGTTAAGTTTTCTGGCCAAAAGTTGAGTTTTCCGGCCAAAAAGAAGTTTTTTCGACGAAAAAATGAGCTTTCCGGCGTATTCAATAATTGGAGCTTTTACTGGAGAAAGGTTCCTAAAAGTCCGTAATAAGATTACAAAGAAATTTGGATGAAAATATTGAGTTTTCTGACAAAAATGAGTTGTTAATTTAGGGACTAAAGTTGGTGTAAAGATTTTAGAAAAGGCTAAAATGCATTGTTTTTTTAACAATTGTGGAACAAGTAATGATAATGTGTAACACATCACAATTTTATGGTTGTTGTGTAACACAGATTGAAGAAACACCAATCTAATGGGGTGGTTAGACAATGCTTAACATGGTAAATGGGTTTCGATCTTCACAAGTTCTTTGGATGGATTGATTTGTAAAACTAATAACATTGTGAGTCTCGTTATGAGAAGGAGAGATTGGGGTTTCTTCTCGTAACAACCCTCCAACGTCAAAATAAGTATATGCTCTTTAAAGAGTAAATTATAGGTTAAAGTGAGAGTGTAGAGTATGGAATCGATTCACCTTAAAGGTGTGTGGTAATTATAGTCGGTGTGATGGGAGATGATTGGGAGAGGTGTCGTTATCAGAATAACCACACGATCCCCTATCAGCTGGCCGTTAGTGGTTGCTAAGTGAGGGTGCGCGCTTGCGCCATGTTATTGACCACATGTCATTTTAAGGATGTCCTTTTGATCTCTTATGTGTCAACCCCACTACTGGAGGTTAGGAAGGATTTGGAATCCGCAGCGCGTGATTGGCCAGATGTTATCACTTTTACTTCTTGTCTCTCCTGCATTAACCGCTAGTGTAGATCTCTGGTACAGAGGTTCGCGTATCATCATTGGTTGAACATCACTCTCACCTTATCCTTTTGTGTCCTGTGTGTTGGCGTATCCGACGTAATAGGTAGGTCCTGCTGATGACTTATCAAGGCCAGCTATTTGGGTTGTGGGTCGAATATGGGTTTTGCCCTAAGCCACGAGGGGTGTAAGGCATATCTCTTCATGAACCATTTTAATATACTCGGTCTCACTCTTTTTTTTTTATTTGATATTGTATGTAAATTTTCAGTTGTTTGAGTTCCTGCTTAATATTTCAGTATTGATTATTCTTACCAAATCAATTATGTTACTTAAAAATGTATTTGGAATCCGCAACGCGTGATTGGCCAGATGTTGTTATCACTTTTACTTCTTGTTCTCCTGCATTAACCGCTAGTGTAATCTCATGGTACAGAGGTTCGCGTATCATTTATTGGTTGAACGTCACTCTCACCTTATCCTTTTTGTTTCCTGTGTGTTGGCGTATCCGGCGTAAAGGTAGGTCCTGCTGATGACTTATCAAGGCCAGCTATTGTCACACCCCGGATTTCCAACCCGAAATCCATACACCGGTGGGCCCGGGTGGGGAGTATCGTGACGTCAGTTGATAATCATCATAGTCAATTAAACATGGCAAACGAAAATCTTGGAGTAAAATTACTATTACAAACCAAATGTTCGAAAATACAAAATAATATACAAGCTTGTAATAGAAGATCCACATGCGGATCAAAATTGTACATGGAAAGAATATAAAGCAGACTTTGGGCAGATTTAGGATTTGCAAGATCCTCTATCACTACCGAAAACTTCCGGCCTATTTTCGTATTGTACCTGCAGATTAGTCTTTGAAAATACGTCAGCTTTCGCTGGTAAATACACCCAAATGACTCATTTTGAAAACATTTCGAAAATGTTTTAAGTGCGTATCAGCACAAAAATTCTTTTTATAACTTGGGTTAATTGACCGTCCAACCTTGTTAACAGATTTACATGTTTGTCATACATACGGGGCTCGGTACGAAAACCGAGACACAATTAACGTACACACCACTTTGGACTCACGAAGGAGTCAATTCCTCCCAACCTTGTGGGAATGCATAATTGAGCGTCTATCGGGTGTATGCCTACACCCGCGCTAAGGTCGTGGCCATTTCTATTGTAATGAGCCGAGGATATCCAGGACACGGTAGTTAACCCCCGATGTTTAAATTATCAAACAAAACTGATTAAAACAGAATATGCGGATTTATTATCTCCGAACCGGCGTTCGATTGAATCCCATTTCCGACCAAGCGGTAATAATTTACCGTAATCCAAGACCGTATAGGGAAATAAGTCGAGAGTATTTACCTGAGCTAGTCTTCTTTTAATTTTTAATAACTCAGCCGTACACAAAAGGATTAAGTGCAGATAGCATTTATCGGCAAGTCTCTAGTCTGGATTATGGCATAAAGTAACCAATTAAATACTAACGATCTTTATTTAAGTCATAGACTTAGACCGACTAGCGTACTTGATCAAAACGTATGACGCTAGGGTTGACGATGATAGGATAGAATGTAGTTTAATCCTAACAAGTACCTTGACTTGTTTAATATTGGTAAACTATTAACATTCTGGATTTTGAGGCTTAAATGACAAGGTTAAACACGTTTCGATTAGCTTCCGTAAAATAGTTACATATACGTAATCGTGCGCATATTAGCGATATCGGGTAACCGGATAAGTCATGGACAAGTTCTATATGCCATTATATTTTAAATAAGTTAAGATATCAGTAAGATATCAAATTGTATGCCCGTTATGGTTTTAAAACGAAACTATGCCTCATAAGGGCATTTTGGTAATTTCATACCGTATAAAAGAACTTGAATATATATTAAGTTTATCATCATAAGTATTCTGGAAAAAATATTTTATTTATGATATAATATCAGTAGGATGTCAATTATATGTGTAAATTATCTTTTATGACCAAACTATGCACCGAAGGGGTATTTTTGGTCATTTTGCACATAATTTATAAATTATTTGAGATTCTGAGTTTATAACATGTACCTACTGTAAATATGTTTAAAATAAATTTTAAAATCCAGTAGGTGACAAGTCTTGGTCCATTAATATGTTAAAACCATACTATGCGCCGAGACGGCGCTTATGTCGTAAAATGACGTTTTATGCGATGTTAAATGAAAACTGACATTAGGGTCAGATTAAAATGTTTAAAATATGTTATTTAATATAACATATTAGTAAGTAAATGATTTTCCCTGAAAAGATTCGATTAAAACTATTTTATGAACCACAAGGGCTAAAACCGTCATTTACCGACATAGTTTAAGGACTTGTTTGAAAACTCAGTTTATAACTTGGTTTAACATCCTAAATAATCCTACTTGTAATATTACATTAGTAGGAACTCATTTCCAAGTTCATTATCACTTAAAACCTTGTTTTATGTAAAAGGGGCATTTAGGTCAAAATTGGCATATTATGGAACTTGCGCATAAATTGGATTCTGATTATGATCATGTAATATAACCTCAAGGGTTATGCTACATTATATTACGATCATAATGCAACTTTAGATCAGTAGGTAACTAATCTAAATCGGTCAGAATTGAAAGTCAAAGCAGAAGTCAAACTTCGCGACTTTCGGTTGCGAACCGACCCTAGAACTGAAATTGACGAGCCGAACATGTTCTTACATGTTCTAATAATTATCACCAAGTTGTTTAAGTGTCAAAACAGTTTTCATAACACATATAAGATCAATTTATAGTTTTTCTGAAAAATGGCATGTTTGACTTTTTAATATCATAACTTTGACCCGTCAATTGGTATAGCAAATGCGATATTCAGGAGGTGCCCTTTATAGGGACTAACACCTACCTTATTACGATCACTTAGCCATGTTCATTTCGAACAATGGCTGGACCATAATGGTCTTAACCGAAAGTCAAAGCGTTTTCCGTAAAACGCTTGACTTTTGGCTATAAAAGCCTATAAACGAAAATGCAAGAGCAAGGAACACTTACAAGAGGTTCATACAATGCAAGAGAACTAAGTTGGATGCTCCTTTCAGCTAGGAACTTCCAGAGGAGGGAGAAGAGTTATGATTTAAAAAGGTGCAAGTTGGAATGAAGCACTTGGACACCTATTTATAGTTGGAGAGCTCAAAGGAGGTGAAGCAGGTGTTTAGGGGTGTAAGAAGAAGCTTACAAGTGTCCCAAAACGTGGCATAGCAGTTTAGAGAACCCATGGTTTCGAATTAATGGTTTTGGAGTTTTGCTCGGAGACCAAACAAAATTTTCTGCAGCAGATACCCTTTGGCGGGCCGCGAGAGGCACATGCCCTTCCTCTCGCGCCCTGCGAGCGCCCCAAAGGCAGTTTCAAACTTTGACACTTTAGCCCCTTAACTTATAAAAGCTTATAAAAACCTTTTTAAACACATTTTTGGCACTTTTAGCCCTCCGTAGCCAATACTTGGCATACCCGGGATTATGCCCGGACATTGTCGAGCTCTCGGTTCGTTAAAAGGTCACTTAGATGTATAATTTAACATGTTGACACTTTTAATCCCTCCATTATCCAACTTTCACATATTTACAAAATTGAACCCTCTCGTCCAACAAATGGCACGTATGAGAGTTAGGACTTCACAAAGGATCACTCAGTGGCTTATTACCAGCATGTTGATTCCGATGTCACTCAGAGGCTGGGCATGTTGACATGTCAGTCACTCAGAGGCTAATGATTTAAGCATGTTGACATATTAGTCACTCAGAGGCTGTTATTTATGCATATTGACATCGGATCGTCACTCAGAGGCTCAGATTGAGCATGTTGACGCCTTTAGTCCTTATTGGTCTTTAACAGACTATATTTAAAAATACAACACGTGTCACTATACTATTGACACGATTTTACAGGGTGTTACAGCTATTTGGGTTGTGGGTCGAATATGGGTTTTGCCCTAAGCCATGAGGGGTGTAAGGCATATCTCTTCACGAACCATTTTAATATACTCGGTCTCACTCTTTTTCTTTTGATATTGTATGTAAACTGTCAGTTGTTTGAGTTCCTGCTTAATACTTCAGTATTGATTATTCTTACCAAATCAATTATGTTACTTAAAAAATGTATTTTTCAAATCCTCTTACCACGTTTCGAACTTATAACATTTTTATGTATGAACTTATTTTTAATATATACAAACACATAAGAATAGTTCTCACCAAATCCATTTCAAAATAAAAAAAAATCCCTCAATTAACATCTATATATGTTTCAGCGAATCAAGATGTATGTAAATATTAAAGGTTATAGTTAGTGGTAAAAAAATCCCTCAGTTGACATCTATATATGTTTCAACGAATCAAGATGTACGTAAATAGTAAAGGTTTATAATCTAGCAGTAGTAATGTATATAAAAAAACATCCACTTTTGTAAGATTGAGAGTTTAAGATTTATAATTGATAAAAACGTGAATTTTAAAGTAAAATTAGATAACGTCTTAGCGGGGAAAGAAAAAAAATACTTAGATTACCTAGAAATGCAAATACAAGTAGTATACTTGGCTATCAAATTGATTATACTTATCTATAAGTGTCAGTTTCATAATTTACATTGTTTTATAATATAGTTTAGTCACGGAAAAAAATAATAATAATAGAATTACTTTGCTCCTAAGTTTTGGTTGGCTACTTGTTACGCTGGTAAATGAATCGAGCAATTACAAACAAGGCAAGTTGTTGTTTCTTCGTTTAATTTAACCAAATAAATGATCAAACCACAAACAATTAAAGAAATGAAATTTTCTTACTGTTTCTTCGTTAAGAAAATGAATATCATAGTGTTTTTTTATGTTTGTTTGTTAACATGTATAAATGAACGGTTTACGAACGTAAACAAATACGAAACATAAATAAACAAATATAAAAGAACATAATTGAGCAGGCGCCAATTAAAAGTGAACTTGGACATTAACGTGGTCTAAAAATATAATAAAACTAGAATATTGTGTAGTTGGTGATATTTTAATTTTATAAACCTAGACCAAACTGTAACGAGGCAAAAAAATTTAAACGAATATATAAACAAACTTAAACTAATGAAGATAAAGAACATAAATGAATGAATGCAAACGAACGTTCACGAACATAAATAAATGAACAAAACACATGTTTTTTTTATGTTTATGGAATATTTGATTTTAATAATCTCAACTACATGTCGTTGGACGCATGCAGTCTCAACTTCAAAACTAATGTAACATTTGTAAAAATCGGCTTTTCAAAACCCGCTCCGTTTTGTAATCAAGTATCAAGTTATAAAAGTTACATTAAATATTTATGATTATTTGGAGTTAAAACGATACATAATTAATAAATAAACTAAACTATAAAATTATATTTGATAAAAAGTTAAAACAAAATAAATAAAAAAATTATGAAGCTGCCGGGACTCGAACCCGGGTCAGCCGGTTACAACATCAAAGACTTAACTCACACACACATCACCACTCCGCCACTTGTTTGTTTTCTGTCATCTTTAGGAAACAAATAGTTTTTATGGACTAAGGTAAATCAATCGATTTTACACATTGTAACTGAAACCGGTTATCAATCACCCAAAGTCGATTTGGATACTCGCGATTCAGCAAGTATAACCGATAAACGGACGATTCCAATCAATGCTGCCATGAGTGTAACATGAATTCGGAAGTAGATCGGTTTAATAACCGAAAGTTTTCAATTCTCGGATTACTTCAATCCTAGACCTTTCCTGCGACTCAAAACACTCTGCAAGACTCCCAATTGCATTTCCGCAACCTTACAGTCCACCGGAGAAGCTTGAATCAGACCGCCGGAAAAATTCTGCAAGTCGCCGGAAAACCAGGACTCACATCCACACGGTATTTCCTCCGACTCTTTCTGTTTCAATCATGTGATTAATCAGTCACTAACACAACTCCACCATCAGAATCGATCCTAGTCAACGTTGGTCGAAAATCTTACCTTCGCCGGAAAACTCCTGAAACTGCCTGAAACACACCGTGAACGGGTATGATCTCCCAAACTTCTGTTAAACCTTGTTTAAGTGACTCAACTTCTTAAATAATCGAACAAAGCTGTTAATTGGTTTCAACAGCCGGAGTTCACCTTCATACCGACGAACCTCTGCCGGAATTCTGTGAACAACATCAATCGGTATATCTTTTTCCCCAAACTCTCTCCATTCTCTACTTTTAAATTACTTGTAATGTCTTAAAAGCGTATATGTCATGAATCGGTCATAACAGTCGGAATAAGTTTGTCTGTGTAAAATCAACGAAGAAGATGAAGACGCAACATAACATAAGGTTAATTAAAATCGGAATTATAAACGGGTTAGACACACAGTCCAGCGGTGGACTGTGTGCAAAATACAAACGCACGTCCCGAGTTCGATTCCTGCTATACGCACTCCTTGTATAATAAAAGGCCTTTTTGTTTAAACTAAACCGGGATAACCCAGTTAGTTGTTAAGTATAATAAAAACCGAGATAGTAACCAGGTTAGACACACAGTCCAGCGGTGGACTGTGTGCAACATGAACCACACGTCGCGCGTTCGAAACCTGTCACGAGCACCGATCCGATTGAATTAAAATGTTTTTGCAAATAAAGGAAATTCGGTTAAATTGAATAAGTGTATAAATATAATTAAAAACAAGATTATTTCGGGTTAGACACGTAGCTCAGTTGGTAGAGCTGCGTGCACGCGAACGGGAGGCCTCGGGTTCGAGCCTCACCCGGCGCAAACTAATACGCTGACCGAACCGGTCAACGGTCAACCCTAAATAAACAATTTTTTTTTATATTTTTATTTATTTAATTTAATTTAAAAATCAATTAAAAATACTTAAAAATAACATTTTTAAAGATAGAAAATAGCCATAAACTCAAAAAAATATATCTAAAAATTTCATTAAAACCCTTAATAAAATCCACCCATTTAATATATTTTTCCGTTAATATTTAGGTTAGTAATCCCCGCTGTTCCGCTCATCTAATTCGTGCGCATATCACCATCTCCAATCCAGCGCACCCAAGGTGAGTGAATCTTACAAATTCCCCGTTTTAATCACGTTTTGGGGTGTATCATGTGTCTTTGTATATATATATTATAACTAAACCATTGTGCATACATCATATCATGAACTTGTGTATTCAGTTTGTTGCTGTTAAGTAGTTATTATTGGATGCAATTTATTATTCAGTACATGCAATTTCATAGGCTGCCGCTCCCCATTACATTATGAGCGTTGAGCATGTTCCCCATTTTATTATGCGGTTGAACCTGGCGTGCCCACATACGATCGGCTCCGTTTGATTGAGCCTTGATCGCACAGACATTTTCATTTTCAGTAATGCAATACGATCGGCTCCGTTTGATTGAGCCTTGATCGCACAGTTTCATTTATGATTATTTACAGTATGATGTTGGTATGTTTCCTGTATGCTGTCATGTGTTATTGAATGTTATAGTTGTGACTGCTATTTGCCATTGCTTGATTAATTACATTTGCTCATCTATGATTATGCACAAATTTTCATTGATAAACTAACAATTAATTTATTAATAAATGTTTATCTAATAAGGTTCACTCGCCAACTTATGTTGACCCAAAAACTCCCATTTTACACATGATACAGGTGAACCAGCAGCAGCTAGGAACACATAGGACTTGGACTAGAAGAATAAAACATTTTAGAGTTGAGATTGTTATGTTTGGTTTATTTCCTTTGTATTGAATGAACATGTTTGGATATTTTAAAATGTAACTTTGACTTTATTAAATATGAAACATAATAGTAAATGTCATGAGCTTTGGTGATAACCCAATTATGCCTCGACTCTTATTCCGCTGCGGGTCGGGGTGTGACAACTAACAACTAGCAATCTCAACTATTGACATATTGGCCACCAATGGATCTTGACTAACAGAACCGTAACGTTGTTAGTTTCCGGTCACCGGAAACTAAACTGTTTTTTGTCAGAAAAAGGTTTTAAAGGTCTGATCTAAGGTTATAAAGAGGTTTGGTACGAAGATGTTAAGTATTCCGACCAAAAGTTGAGTTTTCCGGCGACTTCAATAATTGGGCTTTTACTAGAAAAAATGTTCCTAAAGGTCCGTAATAAGGTTACAAAGAGGTTTAGGACGAAAATGTTGAGTTTTCCGGCCAAAAACGTTTTTTCGACGACCGAAGACTAACAACATTAGGGTTCTGTTAGTCAGAGTCCATTAGAGGCCAATATGTTAATAGTTGAGACTACCAGTGATTTATTTTTGAAGTTAGACTGTTGACAGCCAACAGCGAATAGTTAGCATTATTAAAATCCAATATTCTTTTGTTTATTAAATAAATAAGTTGATATAAACAAAATGTAGGCAAGAGTTCATGAATAATTCACTGAAAGTTCGGTTCATTTAGAAGATATGCTAAATAGTTGGTCAAACATATTCCTTAATATGCACCAAATAATAAATTCATATATTTGTAATTCCTAGCTAGGGGTGTACATGAAACTGAAGAATCTAACAATAACTTAAAAACGAACTCAAATAAGTGCTTGTTTAGTTTTATGTTTTGTAAAATACCAAGTTTTTGGTTCATTTTCAGTTTTAGAAGCTACACGTTCTCTGTATCATCATAACTTACTTCCATTACATGTAACTAAAACCGAAAACCCTAACCAAATTGAATTTATGGATTTTAATTTCAAATTTTGGATGTTAAGTAATTTATTAGAGTTTAATAAATAGCGCAGTCCAAATATTTTAGTCCAAATTTATAGCAATCAATTGATCGTTAGTTAACAAGAAGAGTTAATCCCAAAGATAGGTTTAAGTTCATTATTTGGTCAATTTTTTTTTAGAAATTTACAAAACTAGCCTATGATCAAAATTACTTTCAAAATTAGCCACCTTTCGCGTTCTTAGAGCGACGCATCATACACGGGATGCGTCTTTGGAGCCACGTCATTGAAAGCCAATAAAAATGGATACATGGTGTTTTTAAAAGTTGCATAACCCCAGACGCATGAGGAGACCCCAGACACATGAGAAGAACCCACAAGCACAAGAGGTGGACCACACAGACGCATGAGGTGGACCCACAGACGCATCCCATGCATGAAATCTGTCCAAAGACGCATCGTGTATGATGCGTCACTCCAAGGACGCAGGAAGTGGCTAGTTTTGAAAGTGGTTTTGATCTATGGCTAATTTATAATTTTCTCATTTTTTTAACCCAAAATTTCAAGCTCATATGGTAAAACCGAAAAAATTGAAACCAAACTGAACCCAACAAAAAACCGAAAAAGAACGCTTTATAAAATCTCTGAAACTCTGTTCACACTAGGGATGAGCTTTTTTCCCAAATACCCGTACTCGTACCGATTTTAGGTATTTGGTACATGTATCGGTACCAAGTTTTATTGATTTTGGTATTCGGTACTTTTGGTATTGGTGCGGGTATGGGTAAAAAAACGGTATTGGTACCGAATTTTATGTAGACCTTTAAAAGTTTTTTATATTATGTTTTATTTCGTATTATGGTATTTATAGTACTCGTATTGATTTTATCTATATGGTACCCGTATCGTATTGGCACTCGTACCAATTTTACCTATTTGGTACTCGTACTATACTGGTACTCATGTCAATTTTACCTATTTAGTACCCGTACAAGTGCTCAAAAACTAAATAAAAACAAAATGGTACCAAAGCGGATATCATACCGAAAATACCCGTATCATACCTATATATTTGATACAGTATTTGATACCAACTTTTATTCAAATTCGATAACATTATTTTTGATACCAATACAATTATGAATACAAATAGCCATCTCTAGCTCACACCGTAACTCTTCTATGAAACTATGTCAAGAGGTAGATATAATAATAAATCTACGAGATAAAACATTTCACAATGTATGCAATAACGGAGTACGACCCAAACCTTAACACCGTGTACCTCCTCTCTCCATCTCATCTCATCTCATCTCATCTCATCATCTCATAGATCGATCTTGCTCTCCAAGTTTCATCAATGGCGCTCAATCTTCGTCAAAGGCAGACAGGTTCTTCTTTCTTCCTCTCTCTGTCTTTTACTCGATCCAATTTAAATGTTTATTCAACTCCTATCGGATATTAACATACACCAAACCGGATCTCATATCATATCTATGTATATGTAATGTATTTTAACCTAATCCATAAAAATACACTCGATTTGAATCTGAATCTGAATCTGAAAATGAATGTGCGTATTATGCATCTATTGCATCCAATTTCACTTGAGGGTTTGGGTCTTAGGTTTATCAACCGATTTTTTGTTTGCATATCTGAATCATGTATGAGTCCATTTAAGTATGATCTTACCTTACTAAAACAGAACATACATCTATTTTCATGGATCCTGATACGATACATATGAAATGATAGGGTTTTGAGATTCTGTAGAATGGTACTTATTGGTGAATTTGATGTATCATGGTAGCAAAAGTTTAATAAACAGCATCTATATACCCTCAAGAAATATTGAATGCCATCTTTGAGTTTTTTTTGGTATTAAATGGTTTAGCTGTACAATGGGTTTCAGCGAAATCATGGGCATATTTAAGTCGATATTTTTAAAAACTAGACTAGGAACCCAAGCTTTATTCTAGTATATATGAGGGTCGGTCACAAACCTTAGCACTACGGCAGCCCCAAATCTGGTTGGTTATCTACGTATTCTTCCATGTATACAAAGATTAGTTATAGTTCTATCTTATATGTACCCATAAAGTTCATGCGTATCTATTCCACACACGATTAATACATTTTGACGTCGTTCAACATAAGACAAGATCATTAGAATTAGGCCAGAGTTGATTTAGCCTCTCTCTTTTCTTTAATTTTGTTTAGTTACTATCTTCCCATTCAGGCTTTAGCATCATATGTAATATATGCATGTAATCGATGGCACTTCTGACCAAAGGCTTTTTAATGTTTTATTTCCCTAAATTTGGTCTCTGATTTCAAATCTTATCAAGGTTGGTTTTAATTAAGAATTTGAGAAATTAAATACATTAGGAAGGATTAAAATTATATATTTTGAATCTGTTAATTAAGTCGTGAAAAGGGATTAAAATGCTTCATAGATTGAAGCATGCATTATCTATTATGAATATTTTGCATAATTTTAGCATTATGTATTGGTGTTTTACTACTAAAGTATTGTTGCTTACATAGTTTTTTTTTATCATCCTTGATGCTGAATTTTTTTGCTACTACGAATTTTTTACCTGACCTTATTGACTGACCCATTTTGACGTGACCCGTTCTAACATTACCTATTTTGGTCCTCATTGACGAAAAGTTAGGATTCGCCACCAAGCATAATACAAATTTAATAGACATTTTTTAAAATATTTTGAAGGATCTTGGAGCACATATAGTAGCTATGGGCATTTGAAAAAGTTTCTCTGGAGTCTAGTCCTGTAATCAAGTTTTAATCAATTAATATTCATATACCGCAAGAGGAACAAAACTATGTTAATTGTTTTCTGTTATTTATGGGTCTGTATGTGAATCACTGAATTGGATACCTACCCTTGATTAATGCAATCACTGAATTAGATACTTACACTGCTTAAACACCATTTTTTATTCTTTCAGAATGCATTGCGCGGATGCTGAATCTGAATCAACCCATAAACGCAAGCGGAACAGCAAATGAAGAAGTATACAAGATTCTGATTTTCGACAAATTCTGTCAAGACATTTTGTCCCCTTTAATTCACGTCAAGGATCTCCGCAAGCATGGTGTAACACTATACTTTCTTATTGATAAAAATCGCAAGCCCGTTGCCGATGTTCCCGCTGTTTATTTCGTCAAACCTACCCAACTCAACATTCAAAGAATCATCTCCGATGCATCGAGTTCCCTCTACGATTACTTCCACCTTAACTTCTCATCATCCATACCGCGCCCCCTTTTAGAAGATCTCGCTTCCGGAACTCTGAATTCCGAATCTATTGACCGGATTACGAAGGTGCATGATCAGTACTTAGAATTTGTAACACTAGAAGATAATCTCTTCTCGTTAGCAGATAAATCTTGCTATGTACAATTAAACGATCCTAAAGCAAATGACCGTGAGATTGAAGAAATAATCGAGAAGCTCGTGAGTGGGTTGTTCTGTGTGTTGGCGACACTCGCGGTTGTTCCGATCATTAGGTGCCCACGTGGCGGACCGGCTGAAATGGTTGCGTCATTGTTGGATCAACGTCTACGCGATCATCTGCTTGTAAAGAATAATTTGTTTTCCGAAAGTGGCAACTTTTCTAGTTCGTTTCAGAGGCCTGTTTTGTGTTTGTTCGATAGGAACCTGGAGTTGTCGGTTGCTATTCAACATGACTTTAGGTATCGACCGCTTGTGCATGATGTGCTTGGGCTGAGACTAAACCGACTTAACGTACCGGGAGATAAAGGTGGGATGAAATCATATGAGTTGGACCGGGCCGACCCGTTTTGGGTTGCTAACGGATCTTTGGAGTTTCCAGAAGTTGCGGTTGAGATCGAGACGCAATTGAACAAGTATAAAAAAGACGTAGATGAAGTCAACAGGCGGACCGGTGGTAACGATGGAGCCGAATTCGACGGCACAGATCTGATTGGGAACACCAAGCATTTAATGAATGCGGTCAACTCGTTACCCGAGTTGACCGAGCGTAAACAAGTGATCGATAAGCACACGAACATTGCTACTGTCTTGCTCGGTGAGATTAAAGAGCGGTCTCTCGATTCGTTTGCGAAAAAAGAATATGAAATGATGGTTAGAGGCGGGATTGACCGCGGTGAGCTTCTTGCGGTTCTTAAAGGAAAAGGTACGAAAATGGATAAGCTTCGGTTTGCGATAATGTTCCTTATTTCAACCGAAACCATCCCGCAGTTGGAAGTCGAAGCGGTTGAATCCGCTTTACGAGAAGCTGAGGTGGACACCAGTGCATTCCAATACGTCAAGAAGATAAAATCTTTAAACGTTTCATTAGCATCGGCAAATTCCGCTAGCAGAAGCAACATCGTTGACTGGGCCGAGAAGCTTTACGGTCAATCCATCAGTGCCGTAACTGCAGGTGTGAAGAATTTGCTATCTAGTGATCATCAACTGGCGATGGCAAGAACGGTGGAAGCTCTAATGGAAGGAAAACCGAATCCCGAGATTGAATCTTACCTCATGTTTGACCCACGTGCTCCGAAGTCAAACTCTGCGTCCGGCAGTAGTCATATGAAAGGACCGTTTAAAGAAGCGATTGTGTTTATGATTGGTGGTGGGAATTATGTGGAGTATGGAAGCTTGCAAGATCTTGCACAAAGACAGCAGCCTGCGAAGCATATAATATATGGGTCAACGGAGATTTTGACTGGTGGCGAGTTTGTTGACCAGCTTACAATATTGGGTCAAAAGATGGGTTTGGGTGGTAGTACCAGTGCAGCTTCTGCTCCTGCCCACTGATAGGCATGTTTCCAATGATGATTTGTTGCATACTTTTGATATAGAAGAATATTGTTTCATGAAAACTTTAGATTTGTGAGTAGATTTCTGCTATTATATTTTTATGTCTTTTGAGTGTTTGAAACTCTGGTTAATTTAACGTGTGTTTGGAGATTTTGAGCTTCATAGTCCATAGATGAGAAAATGCATATTAATCATTTACTTTATCTGTTTGGGAATTTGTTTTGGTCATCGCTTGTAAGTTTTACAAATCAGAATGCTTGAATAATTCTCTTTTAATTGTGTGTTAACTTTCTAATCAAAGTGTTTTGATGGCACCCTTAAAATTTTAAATCGGATAAAAAAAACAAAAAGTATGTAAAACATATACATTCCTTAAAATCTTATTGAAATGATCTAACCCTTCATGCAAGAGTATGTCAGTTGGTGGTTAAAACGATTGATAGTTATTCGTTTACCATGAGCAAGAACTACTGGCAAAATATTTGTTGTTGTTGGACCTCCGAGGGGTGACTATCCTCAAACATGCGAGGTTCTTTGACGTTGTGTGAATAAAAATAATCTTAAGTAAACATATGTTTTACAACTCTTAACTTGTATCAAAATTTACTCTTGTTTCTTTTTATCATCAAGTAAATCTAACTAAATTAAAATACCTCTAAACTAAAATCATGATATTGCTATCGATAAAACACAATTACAAAAGAACGCAAGATTAGAAGGTTAAATGTTGGAAAATGTATACCAAGTTCGTTAGGTGTTTATCGGGCTTTGAAATTTATATATGTTTGACCTAATAAACAAATTGTGACTTTGTGAGGGGCTTAAATCAGTCACCAAAAGGTACTTGACCACACTTTTTTTTGACAGGTTATAGGTCTTTTACTGATAAGCAAATATAAATGTATATTAGCGTTTGGTAGGAAATGAACCTAAACCTTGTTTGTCTGATAAAGAAAGTTAATCATCAAAATAACTTTGTGACTCTTGAAATTTGATCAAAACTGATTAGAAATTAGAAAATTAAATAATATCAAAATATAATAAAACCTCTGGTTTACACATGACATTTTGTTACAAATAAGATTACAGCCGGCGCCCTACCTTAAAAAAACTCTAACATCACGGATCACCAGAGGGTACACATAGGCAAAACCTGGTGATCCGACTGATCATCAAACGCCAAATATGGTAAAACCTCTGGTTTACATGACATTTTGTCACAAACAAGATTACAACCGACACCCTATCTTAGAAAAAGTTACCGAGTACCGTTAGATGACTGCCCTTTCAGTTTTAATCATCATTTTTTAAATAAAAACCTTATAAAATTTTCAATTATTGAAAAGTAATCCTCTCTCCCCCTCCAATTATTCCCCTACTATCCCCACTTGCATGTCATCAATTCCCCAATCGAAACCCTAATCACCTTCATCTTCTTCACAAACCCTAATCGAATCAAACCACCAAATCTGCATCAATGGCGAGACGCACTCAATCGATCCTCAAACAACTCCTCAATCGCCACCCTCCACCCCTCTCCACCACCTCCAGATCCATCACCTACATGCCCCGTCCCGGCGACGGCGCTCCACGCACCGTAACCCTAATTCCAGGCGACGGCATCGGCCCACTCGTCACCGGAGCCATGGAACAAGTCATGGAGGCGATGCACGCGCCGATCTACTTCGAAAAGTTCGAAGTTCACGGCGACATGAAGACGATTCCGACGGAGGTTTTGGATTCGATCAGGAGGAATAAGGTGTGTTTGAAAGGTGGATTGAATACGCCTATGGGTGGAGGTGTGAGTTCGTTGAATGTGCAGTTGAGGAAGGAGCTTGATCTGTACGCATCGCTTGTGAATTGTTTTAATTTGCCAGGGTTGGTGACGCGCCATGAGAATGTGGATATTGTTGTGATTAGGGAGAATACTGAGGGGGAGTATGCTGGGCTGGAGCATGAGGTTGTTCCTGGTGTTGTCGAGAGTTTGAAGGTAGTTTTTTTGTTTATTGTATGTATGATTGTTGTGTGTGTTAATTGTTTATTGGGTTAAGGAAATGATGATATGTTGAAATGGGAATTGTGTTTTTGTTATGGATAGTGGTTTAGCGTGTTTTGTTATAGGGTTTAGGGTGGAACTTTTACAGGGGTGTGTGTTAATTTGTATACATGCTAGGGTTTTTCTAATGGTGCTTTGGTACTTATAGATTGGTGTAGTTAGTTGCTTGAGGGAAAATAAATGAAACTTTTATTTGATTCGTTGGTAGCTTTGCAGTTTTATTATCTTGGGCATTAGCTGGCTAGTGATTAGCAAACCTAGACTTGAGAACTTGGAGTTTTGATAATTGGTAATTGTATTCATTCTTACAGTTTTATAACATAACTAAAAGCAAAGAGAGGACGCTTTGGTTTGTGTATATCTCTTGCATTTTAACAAATAAATCATAATTTACTTATTTTTGTTGAGAGTTAAGAAATCAGCAATATTAGACATTAGTAAGATGCCAATTTTGTGCTTTTGTAGCCTATAGGTATCTAAATAATCCATTTAAGATGACATCATGATGTTGCATGAAAATCATTGTGGGATTAGTACTAATTTTTAAGTTACTACTGGCCGAAAATGTTCTTCAATAGGTTTTACTGGTTGACATGATGGAGATTGGAATATTTGCAAGATAAGCAAGGCCTATTTATAGAACGTGTGAAATGAAGTAATTATGACAATTGTATTTTATTCTTTTGGTGATTTAGCTAGTTTCTACTTTTCTAATTTGCCTCTCCTTCAAGCAATGGGTTTTGTATTTTGTGCGTTGGCTTTTTGCCGTGTTGTAAGAATCGCTAGGCGCTAGTCGGTCGGTGGGGTACCGACTAGCGATTAATCGGGATTAACAGGGATAATCGGATTGGGATGTTATACACACACACACATTTTTATATGTAGTTTTTTAAAGAACACATTTTTAAACCCCTCATTGACCCATTTTTTAAGTAACTGACGGGAATTTATAAGGTTTGGTCAGCATTTGGCCGGAATCTAGCCAGAATTTGCCCATAATAGGACCACCATTGACCGCCTAGCGATTAATCGATCATTAATCGGGGAACCTCTGATTAGTGATTAATCGGGGACTAATCGAAGGCTAGTCGGGATTTTTACAACCATGGCTTTTTGAGGATCATATTTGGAAATAAAAATTCATTTGCTTTTTAGTGGTTGTTTTCTATTTAGTATGTATGCGTACTTGTTGAAGACTCCAACTACCTAACAATGGGACTTTAAAATAGTAACTGCAGTACCGCACTAAGATTTTTTTTAAAAAGTAATAGCTTCCAAATTTTTTATTACATTGGTGTTGTTTACTGCGAATCGTTTGTAGTTTTCTGCAGCATCTTTTCTTTACTATATTTGAAGCCTATGAAAACAAAGAAAAGGATGAAGTTTTGTAGTGTAATAGGTTTTGAGGTTCTAGATCTTGTTATATGATAAATTTCCGTTTATGATTTTGTATGTGGAGAGTCTTCATTGCATGTATGGCTGAATTTTTGTTTGTTGACGTGAAAGTGGCATTTGGTATTCTTTTCTTATATACCTCGTGAAGTTTATGCTGGACTGGACTTGATGATGGTTACTGATGTATTATTACTTGTTTAATATAAAAATATGCCTTTATAAATTTGAGTTTGACTTTTGAAAAAGATTTTTCAAAAAGCAATGTTTGATAAAATTCTTGGATGTTTTGATAGTCTGGAGATAGAGTGATAGACCTGTCTGTTTTTAGTTGCATAAGGAGAAAACATAAAAATAAAATTAAAAGTTAATTTAAGCAGCCCGCTCTTCTTAATTAGATTGCCGGGGGTCAATTGTGAGGGTAGATTAAGTAATCTTTTATCTTCTATAAGGCCTTGTGGTAGATGGTTAACCTGATGCTTATGTGTATCGATACTTTGTTATTCATTATATAATGTTCTCAAGTTTCTGATAACAATGGGCAGGTGATCACAAAGTTCTGCTCAGAACGTATTGCAAAATACGCCTTCGAGTATGCTTACCTCAACAATCGTAAAACAGTAACAGCTGTACACAAAGCAAATATTATGAAGCTGGCAGATGGTTTGTTTTTAGAATCATGCAGAGAAATTGCAAGCAAGTATCCCAGCATTAAATACAATGAAATTATTGTCGACAATTGCTGCATGCAGCTTGTTTCTAAGCCTGAACAATTTGATGTCATGGTCAGTAATTCTTCACAAATCACTAGATTGTTATTCTTATCTCTTGTGCTATATTTATTTATAATTGAATCGATTTAGGTTGTGTGATACAAACCCGATTCCTATACGAATGGGTATTAGGGTCAAAGTTATTCATGAGTCAAAGAAGTTATTGAAAAGGAAAACTGATGGGTAAATGGAAGCTGAAGGGCCAGTTAATTTAATGCTATTATTGATTATTTATATCTTTGTTCTAGTTTTTGGGGATCATGTCGGATTATTATCTAATTGGGTATCTATACCTTTGTTCTTGGAGATTAACCCATCTCGAATCGGGTCTTCTATCTTGTAGTATTTCAGTTTACAACAATAAAATCTATCAGTTAGTTTTGTTTGATTTTGGGTTCTATCATTTGGTTCCGTTGCCGGGACATCGATAGCGACTTCTATCCGGAGCTGCAATCAAGGAGAAGTAGGCGCATCTATCGCTGCCCAATTAGCAGCCATTGCGGCTCGTTTGGATGCCATTCTTACACCCTTGAAGGCTGATGTTGAAGAACTCAAGGCTCGGATGTATGTACCACTGAAAAATGATGTCGAAGCAATCAAGAATCGGATGATCTTACCAATAAAACCCGAAGCACGTATTACTGGTAACGGTGATCGTCTCCACAAGGAGGACCATAGCGGATCCAATATGAACGTGGAAGAGGGTAGCGGTTGTTTGACGGGCGATAAAGTGATCAGAGGTGGCAACAATCGTGAAAAAGTAGAGAAGGATTCGAAGATCACGGTGGCGGAGAGTAATTTAATGACAACCAAAAGAGGCGACTTGGTTAACTTTGATATTAAGAAAGAGCTTCATTTGGAATTTGAAATTAAATCCAATAGACTTGATGCTTTGAAAACGCAGAGCATTAGGAAAAATTATGTTTGGAAAGAAATTAAAGGATTCAGGTGGAAGGCACTGGAACTTCTAGAATTGACAGGTGTTTGAGTCTCAGCTATATTTCAATATTTTTTATAACTTTAGCAAGACTTTGAGGTTCCACGTGTTATATCTACTAGGAAGAGAAAGGGCTCTTTGTAATAAACCTCTGGGGAAGAAGGTTGCTGGTTATGAATTATTCTTTGACATTTTAAAAGATAGAGGGGAGAAGCTTCTGAGGTATCCTTACCAGTTGCCAAAAAATTTTCCCCACCAACGCTACTGCCAAATTCGCACCAAATTAATGATCGAAGTGAATCTCTATCACGTGCTGATGATTACGAGGAACCGAAGAAACCCAATCTTGAACATCTAGATCTGTTAACAACTCCGTTCTCTTATACCCGACTTGAGGACAAGCCGTTTTCCGGGCCGGTAGTATTGATACAAACCCGATTCCTATACGAATGGGTATTAGGGTCAAAGTTATTAATGAGTCAAAGAAGTTATTGAAAAGGAAAACTGATGGGTAAATGGAAGCTGAAGGGCCAGTTAATTTAATGCTATTATTGATTATTTATATCTTTGTTCTAGTTTTTGGGGATCATGTCGATGATTATTATCTAATTGGGTATCTATCCTTTGTTCTTGGAGATTAACCCATCTCGAATCGGGTCTTCTATCTTGTAGTATTTCAGTTTACAACAATAAATCTATGGTTAGTTTTGTTTGATTTTGGGTTCTATCATTGTGTGTTTTATCGCAAACGGGTCAAATTAGAAGTTTTAAACTGTCAAATAGGCTGAAAGCTGTTTGAAGTATTTTTTTTAATGTGCACAACCTTCTAACAGTTTTGTTCAAACATCTGGACTATTACTGTCATAATATTGTTTCTTCTAACTTGTGTTCTATATCTATCTATAATTAAATCGGTTTGGACTGCTTGTTTTATCGCAAACGGGTCAAATCGAAAGTTTTAAACTGGTCAAACGGGCTGAAACCTGAAAGCTGTTCAAAATATTTTTTAATGCACTCAACCTTCTAGCTAGGGCTGCAAACGAACCGACCAATCGTTCGTTAAGGAATTAAACGTGTTCACGAACTATTCTGAGCACTTATAGAATGGGTTTTTTTTGTTTGTGTTAGTTCATTAAGGAAATGAACGTGTTCGTGTTCGTTCGTTAACTTTAGGTAACGAACACATATGAATGTAAATGAACACAAACATTCATGACATGAACGAACGTTCATGAAGATAACCGAACACAAACGAACATATATTAAAAGGTATGTAACATACAACACACTAATATATAATCAAATGTATTTTATTAATGGGAATTTTAAAGTATTTAAATAAAATATAAAAGCTACAAACCTAACGAGAACACAAACAAACATTAACGAGCGAACAAAAACAGTTTTGTTCAAACATTTGGATTATTGCTGTCAATCCGTCATAATATTGTTTTTGCAGTTATGATTCACTCATTGATTATCTATAAAACGTTGTTTTGATATATAAAAATTTAAAAATCTTAGATTTATTACTTGTAGGTGACTCCTAATCTTTATGGAAACTTGGTGGCAAATACTGCTGCTGGTATTGCCGGGGGTACTGGTGTCATGCCTGGAGGTTTGTATTGTTACCATTCAAGCTTTTAATAATGAATTTTAAAAAAATAAATAAAAGTTGAAATTTGGATAATTTGCAGGTAATGTGGGGGCTGATCATGCGGTATTCGAGCAAGGTGCATCAGCTGGAAATGTCGGAAAACAGAAATTTGTAGAGAGAAAGACTGCTAATCCTGTTGCGTTGCTTATGTCATCAGCCATGATGCTTAGACATCTTCAGTTTCCTTCATTTGCAGACCGACTTGAGAACTCCGTGAAGCATGTTATTTTGGAGGGAAAATACCGAACAAAAGATCTTGGTGGGAACAGCACTACTCAGGAGGTAGTTGATGCTGTCATCGCTAATCTTGGATGATAGAGGTTTTTGTCGTTTTGTTGCTTTATACAGGATTTTTGCTTCTTTGGAGATTCTGATTTCTTTGTGAATAACTTGGCCTATGAGGCGGGAATACTTGAATAAGAACTGATTATGATACGTTTATGTCGCGTATTTATTTGTGCTGATTTGAACGATGAGATGTTACATCGAGGCAATATTATTGTAGCAAAATTCTAGTTCAATTTCACTTGAAGCTAAACATAATTACCTTTTTTGCTTTTGTATGGTTGTGTTTTGCGTGGTTTGCTTTATTGTTAAACGGTATGATGCAGTTAGGGTGTTCAAAAAGCTTGTGGCTCATTTTGAAACTTTCTTGAAAACCAGCTTGACACGGTTTTTGTAATGAGCCGAACTCGAGCCAAGGTAGGTTCGGTTCTTGACTCACTCGTTTAAAATAGGTTCAAGTAATAAAATTAAGAATTTAGGATTTAAATACCAAACAAAGTGAGCAAACAAACTGAATACATGACTAAAAGAAATTGATACTACCTTAATGTTGCTGTTTCTGTTTTGCAACCTCGTCTGTCACATTCCATTTCTACTTCTAGATGTTTTTTTAAGGATTTCTTTGAATCATATAATAGACTTTGCACAATTATTGACGATAAAGAAAACAAAGAAATAACTCCAGTTTAGCTAAAGAGAAAACAAGGAAATACTTAAATATCATATGATGTTCAAGAAGGGTGGGTTTGTGATGGTTTCAAAGAGCCAAATTGGTTCATTGCTGTCCCTTACCGACTGGTGAGGTACGGACTTCCAAACATTGATACTAACCTAAACGCAAAGAGAAATAATGTCTGCAAATAGAGATAAAGACTTGGAAGAACATGCAACGCGTAAAGACACAAGAAATTACTCTCCCTATGACCTTGTACTATAGAAGTCAAGGTTTTATCGTTAGCAATATTTTCATAGGAGGAATATTTCAATTCACCATCAGATCTCCCATAATTATGTGTGTATGTATGTATGTATGTATGTATATGTATTATATAACTGATGCTTTAGAGAAATCATACAATTTGTGTTAGAAACATATAAGAAGAACCTGTCAAAAGCTATTAGGCCGGTAACATAATGACTTCAAAGCTGTAAACGTCACTCTAGTAAGTAACATGTCAAGACTCAAAAATGAAAGTTGTTTCAAGGCCTAGTTAATAGTTACTTCCTACATTGGTTAAAAAAATGCTTTTGAAACAGGGTTTCACTATCATTATAAGCAATTTGACTTTTCAGGTTAAACATTCCATCTAAATCTAAAGCGGATTATTTGACCGCTAAAGTCAAAGCATAAGTGAAATGGTAAGTGTGGGCTTACTGTTTTCTCTATGTTGGACGATTTTAAGACGTTAAGAGAGAGTTCTTGGCTAGCCCGTCCATTGAAACTTTGACTCCTGACTATTCTTTGCGGCATTTTTGACATACAAAATGCAAACCCCTTAACTTTTCCTATTAATTATAGACTATAGTTTTCCAGATGAAACTGACTTTCTTTGCAGCAATTATATGTCCTATTTTTTTACCATGTAAGATATGAAACAGCTTGACCTGCAACTTGTAATCTTACCCTACCATATGCAATCTAACCCGTTACCAAGAAAGTTGACCAAATTTGAAGCAGTAATATGACCTGCCAGGCCGTTACAAAGTTTTTGGAGGCCCTAAGCGAACTAATAAATTGGGACCCTTATAAAAACTTTTCAATATAAAATTTATTTTACCCGGGCTTGGGACCGACAAATATAAACCAAAAAAATTATAGTTGGCAGAGTTTTTTTTATATGTTGTGTGTATAAATATAATATTCTTTTAGATTAACTTTATTGATGCAAATTGTTTAATGAGTTCCTAAAGAATGAGGATATGAGCAGAGGATGCGTAGAAAGTAGACAGTAGTGTTCAAAACAAAGGAGATCCGGCTTTACCTTTGTTTGTTTATTTGGTCTAAATATGCTGTATTTGAAGAATGGTCCTTTTGGTCCTGTTCTAGTTAAATTTTTGTCACATGGTAATGTTAGTGTAAGCATTGATTTATTTGTTGTAACGAAAAAACGGGTACCAGTAAAGTCAATATGGTATCACCGAATAAAATCTTAAACCGATCAGGAGTCAATCTATCAACCTCCATTAAGATATGATTTTATCCACAAGTAAACGCATATTGTTGAATATTTTAATTAACAGATATGATTATATTAAGTAACATGATTACATGCTTGTAATATGTGCGATACGTTGGCTTGAAAAATGTGTTACACTCATGTTACGATTGTGTTAAGCTGAGAAAGTCTATGTTTTATGATTTTATTGGTTGAGGTATTACCTATGTTTAACATTAGTTATGTGGGGTCCTCGGGAACCGTACTTGTGTGTGTTACCAAAAGTTTGATTATGAAGGAATGTAGCACTAACACAATTGTAGATCTTGTGATATTTGTATACCAGAGAAGACAATAAAAATCTTATATGAAGATAATACAACATTGGTCAACATAAGATACACATCAAGAGATCAAGCGTCAAATTATTAACTACAAAGTGTTGAGCAACTTTCACGAAAGACCAACATGAGTCACTTAGAGTTAGAGGTTTCATGTAAAATGAGAGGAAGTATTATACAAGTTGCACTTCTTTTTCCTTCAATAAGTTTTATTCCATTGGGTTTTCTTAGTAAGATTTTTAGTTAGAAAATATATCTGTTTAAGAAGTATCAGGTGGGGTGGAGAGAATACACGTTGTACTCTTTCACTTAGTTGAGGTTTTGTACTACTTGGTTTTCCTCATAGAGTTTTTAATGAGGCTAAATTTCCAAGTGTATTAAGTTAATAACCAATGGGGAGTATTATAATTAAATATTATTATGGTTATCAATAGCTAATATAGATTAGGCTTTTTTTCTCCAAGTATTCTTCTCATATACATCTATCAATGGAAGAATTATTATTATTATTATTCTATTGTTTGCTATTAAGCTAGTTTCACAATATGTATTTGAATTTTGTATTGATTTATCGTAACAATAAAAATTTGTTATTTGTAAATGAAGAAGAAAACTCTAATAGCCATGTTATCATATAGATGCAGTTAATTTGGTCCGATGGGGTTCAATGGTTAATATAGAAAACCCATGGCAAATTTGATGATAATTAAACCTTAGAACCTATTCAATGTCCAAACTCAAAATCTCTACGAAGTTTTGTTACCACATGTAACATTATTATGGATGTATGTCTCTACATTATTATGTTAAACATAGTCTAGAAATATCTGTAACTATTGAAAATTTACTTAAGAGGGAGAACCCAAATAAAAATTGCATGAAATCATACAAAGAAACATGAAAATTGTGCTCTAAAATCACATTCAGATGACCACACTCATTTGTTACACATGAACTTTGGCATCAAAACAAACCTACTGCAAAAGCACAAGAAAACAAATGTTAATATCTAACAAAGTTTTCCACAATATGAAAATCCATATACTAGCAAGGGCATACGCGCTGACCATCGAAGTAGGTACCCAAGAAACCATTCTCGAAATCAAGCGTCAGATTGAGCATTGTCTCGGTGTCCCTATATCATCACAAACACTTAGCGTATGTGATTGGGAACTACTCGATGGGCTTGACCTTGACGATTATCCGATTGTCACTGAAGGTACAAAAGTTGATCTCACCATCAATCACATCCCATCTTTAGAAACTCGCAAACAAATCCAAATTACAGTTAAATTTTCGTCACGAAAGCATAACATAGAAGTGGATCAAATTGAAACCGTAGGAAGTCTTAAAGAAAAAATCCATATTATTGATGGCACACCCATCAAGCAAATGCTGCTTTTCTTTACAGGAGTAGAGATGGATGATGATTTTCGCAAGTTGAGCGATTATGGTGTTGGTGAGTTCTCGGAAATCATTGTTTTTCTAAAGACCATGAGTCGGTTAGTGGCGGAGCCTCCTTCACGTAAGCTTGGTTTTGTGGTGCAAACGTCGTCAGCTCTGCTTGGCTCGACTTGTCTCCCTGTCGAGATGAAGGATTCGAGCACTGTGACCGAGTTAAGGGAACTACTTTTGGGTAGGAAATTGTTGCCACCTGATGACTACATATTCATTCACAAGCAAAGGATCATGCGAGAGAATTGTAGCCTCCGTTGGCACGGTGTCGAAAATGGTGACTATCTCTACATATTCAAAGGGACGGTTACTCGTGGGTAGCCTACCACATGAGATGTATATATATACTTTCTTATTTTGAAACCAACCCATATTTTTACTAATAAGGTTTTTTTATAGGGACGAATCAATTAGTGGGTGTTTTGTGGGCCACGTGTTTTTAATGTTAAGAGACATAGAAATTTAAATTAACCTTAATTTTTAACACCTAACACACATCACATCGTCTAATTCTAAACCTAAATTTAAATTAAATCTACACATTTATCCACTATAAGATATGGGCTTTAATCTTATGCAGGGTTGGCAAAGAGGGGCAGTGCGACTACTTATGTTATGTCTCGTTTTTCAGAGGCCCAAAGATTTTAGATAATAATAATAATTATTATTTTAAACAATACTTTATAAATTTAAAACCTAATAGCATATTAAAACTTATTAACTTTTTTTTAAACTTAACCAATTGAATAACCCTAATAACCAATTTAATTTGGCCAAATTAAACTCATTTAACCCAATTAAAAACTTAAAATGTCAAACCACACCTAATTAAAAATAAACTCAAACTCAAACCGCTGTAGTGCCAATTGGCCATGATTCAGAACGTGACCGACAATTCGATTAATCAATTTCCTTCTATCCTTAGCTTCGTCGCTTGGGATAAGAAAAGTAGAAAACAAACACGTGGTGGCGATGGGTTTCAAGTGAGGAAACCGAGTCAGGTGGACAGTTGGTGGCGATTATAAATTACACGGTGATCGGTGATGGAAAAAATTCTTCAATTTTTCCGGTATACATAATTCTAAGTTACCGACTTGTGCACTACATTGATTGGATACTAAAAATGATGTAATAAAAAATATCAGTAAACACTTCTTATTATAATTATAAATAATTACATATTACATGTAATAATGAATATTATAATTGTTACTATTACAATTTACAAATCTAAAAATACAAATACAAATACAAATTTAAATAAAAAAGAATGATATAATTCATAAATTTTTAAATATTTCTTGTAACTGAAATTACATTTTAAATATGAGGAAACCAAAACTTTAGGCTAATCAGTTTTTGAATACGTTGAATAGAATTCTTCAACCTAATCAAACATATGCAATAATTAATGCATAACTTTTACGTTATGACGTAAAATAATTTGAGAACATTGCTCATTTCTTGTCACATCCATGTTTGTTACATTTGTCTAGGTTGAAATATAAATTGCTAGATAAGTTTTGACCTAAAATTAAATTTAACTTTGACCATTTTAAATTTTCAATCAAGTATATCCGTTTTTACTCATTATAACCTATTGCCACGCACGTCAATTTTACCACTTAAATAAGTTTTAATCTAAGGTTAATTTTGTCTTTCACCTATTATGATTTTTTTGAACCACGACTTTTGTTAAAACGATCACCTAGAAACACGACATATAATTCCTTTATTTGTGGTCTAGTGGTAGGAGACTTGAGTTTTCAGTGGAGACTCAAGTTTAATTCCTGCTTGTGTCGTATTGGGGTGCATATAACCCTAGGCTTATGCTCAGTGGTTGGACAATGATGGTGACAAACCCATCGAGGGGGTTCGATCTTGAGCCGCACCCTGGTTTTCATCCGACTGTTACTTCAGCTAGACAACTCGTATGGAGGTAGTACGGTTTCCGGGAAAACACCATACCCAAGTCGGACCAACCCGGCGCATGCCCTATTAAGACAATGTAGTCTGGGCAGATTTTGGCTAGGGTCGCCGTTTAGTCGGTGTGACAGTGGGTCACTTAAAAAGAAAGTCATCGTTCAAAAAAAGTAACACAACATACAAAGGAAAGCGAAAAATTACAAGGGACATTTTATCCATTCCGACCAAACATTACCGTTACGATTCCCCCTATTCCTGATCCAAAGGTAGCTAATGGATTTTATATCTTCCATTGTTCTTGCTATGCTCGGCTCTTTAGAAGAGAAGAAGGTCTCATTTCTGGACTTCCAGAGTTTCCAACATGTTATAAGTATAACCGCTCGCCGCGTAGGTCGAACCTCTTAATGAGTTTCATCCCCCACATCGTTTGAAAACCCAGCCTCGTCGGCTCTATGGCCGGCAGTAAGTGTGGGTCCGCCTCCGATAAATAACCCAATGAACGGGCAATAACGATCATGTATGCGCTGCCATACAAAAGTCCGCGCTCCTGCCGGTGATGGAGGGAGGCGAAGTACTGGGCTAGACCGTGTGCAAGTGCGCACGGCCTCCTGTACAGCAAACAATAAAAGAAAATGACGCCGGTGCTCATACACCACTCACGCCTGTGGCCACGGCCACAATAGAAGTGGAGATCAACCATTGTAGATACCTACAGATAGCTTTAGCAAAATACGAAAATTAATAAACAATAATAATAATCACAATAATTACTATAATAAACGCATGTACGTATACAATGGATCCACATGTGAAATCATCCCCTTGGCCCTGGCATGCTCTCAAGTATCTGCCCCCGCAACCACCTCCCAAAATCCTAAAAGGATGGGTCTATCAACCCATACGAAGTTTTAACTCTTTTTTTACAAATAACGGCATGCGCAATACAAAATGAATAACCGGTAGGCGTCATACCAACAATATGGACAAATGGCATGTTGTACATGTTTGTTTTGTATGTCGAATCGATCAGCAACATGTGCGGGAATGCACGCCACATATCACTCGAGTAGGGATGAACAAAGAAGATTTCTGTTACGACATTTGTTCTGGGTTCCTCCCGTGTCTCATAAATAAATTTGTTTTTACTCAGCATGCTTTCTAGTGACTGCATGGGAATCAATCCATCTCTCTGTGAGGCTCTAATCTTCTGTACTGTGTTTTGTACGCCTTTCTTAACATGGAACCTGTTGGGGTCCTGCTTCCTTATTGTTTGAAAATTTTTGCGTGGCTCCATGTTTTGACCTTTCAGCTGCTCGATCAGTTTGTATTCGTTGGGAGTAAACCTTCGCACAAACGCGTGGGCCGACAGGTCCTCACAAAGTTCCTGGTTATGTTTAGCCTTTCCCCTTCTATCCCCCAATTTCATACGGATGGTCTCGCACCACCACCAGATACACTAGATAAAATGGCAACCGGTTTTTTTGTTGCCGGCTTTTCTAACCATTGATGTAATATGGTGCTCACCACCACAGTCGCATTCAAGCCATACCCTTCCGATCCTTCTCCCAATTTTATTTGATCGGCGGGTCACAAAAACGAAACCATCCGCGTTTACCCTTGCTTGTACCTATTTCTTTAGTTCATCTAGAGAGATGAAAACCTTTAACATCGATAGGGTTAAGTTAGATTTTATATTTATTAATCTGTCTCACGTAACTAAATAAATCTGATACGTGCTTTATGAAGTACAGATTGCCCGGGCTGGGGGTGCTTCATCATCATAGGGTGGTGTTTTCGGAGGCTCACCACCATTTCTTCCACCGTCCGGATAGGTTTGTCGAACGTACAAAGATTCTGATGCATTGTAACTTTCGTAAGGATTGCTCGGGGATATGAATTGATGATGACCAGTGTATCCTCCGTATCCATCCGGATAGTGTTGTTGCACGTAAGAATATTCAAACCCGTATCCATAATCCAGATACCCTTGTTGCGCTAGATAACATGGTCATCAACATGGTATGAGTCATCTACAGGGGATGGTTTATCAACAACGGGATTCATGTTCAAATCTAGAAATTGTTTGTTTTGATTTCCTTGTCCACCAGACATAACCTGCTCTTGCTCGTTAGAGTCGGGAACACCAGTCTCCTCCTAAAACGGTATGATCAATAGTAAATAATCAAAACAACAAGTAATTTAAGCTAATAATTGTTATCGGATCGGTTTGGGAACCCACGACTCGCTAGAATGCGGCCCAAAGAAATAGTGTCATCCTAGAGTGATAGCATTTGTAGTGCGTTGAATTAATAAGGCTATCTTTTAGCACCTTTGAATGAAATCAAATAGAAAGCCAAGAAGAAGAAGAAGTGTCGATGGTAGTAGAATGTACTGCATGTCCCTATTTCAACAGTTTGAATTACAATATATACACCGTGTACAGTTCTATACTCAGCGTATTACTTTATTCTCGCGCCTGACAACATAGTCAAATCAGTCCTCAAGACGCCTCGTCTAGGCCTGTACGAGGCGTCTTTCTCTATCGTCTAAGTCCATCGTCTAGGTCAATACGTGCGTATGATGTGATTGATTTGACGTGGTAGGAGGTTGACCAACTGGTTGGAGACTTGACCCTAGACGGCCCGTCTAGATCTATACGAGGCGTCTTGAAGGATGTGGAAATAGGCCTTTGGGTGTGTGAATGTGGAAATAGCTCTATACGAGGCGTCTTGAAGGATGTGGAAATATGTAGACCCTTATTAAAAGACGTGATTTAAGAAACAAACCGATTAGATTTGTTGGACCAAGAACATGACTCCTATTCGCTTCGGTTGGCAAAGATTGAACTGCCACTAGTAGGGTATGTAAGAAGAGATAGATCCAGACATCAAGGAACTTCTGGAGAATAATCAACTAGGAACGTGAATAGAGTTTCAAAGGGTTTGGTATTTTTCACTACGTGTTTAAACTAACGTACCCTTTCTATTCAAGTCTTTAAATAGTTAACATCACAACTTTCAAAAGTTATTTCATTGTCTTATTATTAAGTAATCATATCATTATGATATATTTATTAGAGTCTTTGAATCCACTAATATCAATTCATCAAACATTTTCAACTGATGTGTTACACTAATGCTAGGACTCCACTAGTCTTATATTACTACCAATTCACCCATTGATTTACAAACTAGATGTAAGATCCGTCGTGTTGCGGTTAGGGCTCTACAAATTACGACGTAATAAATCTATTTTATACTTCTCTATCGACCTGCTCATTGCGTTTTAAAACCACAAACCTAAGGTTTGACTGCTACACCTTTGTATCAAAATAGATATCTAAACGATCACTTTGTCACACCCCAACCCGCAGCGGAATAAAAGTCGGGGCATGATTGGGTTATCACCAAAGCTCATGATATTTACTAAGAAGTTTCATATTTATTAAATTCAAATTACAAACTTAAATATCCAATAAACAAAATTCATACAAATACAAAGGAAACCAAATCTAAATGTTTATTCCAACGCAATAACTTGTTTATTCTTCTAGGCCATCCTAAGTGTTTCTTTCCTCAACTGGATCACCTGTATCATGTGTAAAACAGGAGGGATTTTGGGTCAACAAAAGTTGGCGAGTGAACCTTGATAAAACATTTTTCATAATTGCATGTTTTATTTATTAAGGAAAATTCGTGCATAAATCACATGTGAGCAAATATATATAAATGTAAACTATCACAAATCACATTGAATGAATATATGACATGAATGATGATGTATTTGAGATCAAGGCTCAATCAAACGGAGCCGATCTAATGAGGCACCTGCTGCTCAACCCGTATCCCACGGGGAACTGATGGGCCTAATAAAATGCGTGCACTGAAATGATAAATTTAATCCACATATAAATCACACAACAACCAATACACATTTGATCACGAAATGATATAAGCACAAGTGTTTAGATAAAATAAAGGAATAGTACGACACATGATACACCGCAAAACGTGATTAAAACGGGGAATTTGTAGAGATTCACTCACCTTGAGTGCGTATTCTTGAGTGGTAAGGAGAGCGCACGATTTAGAATTTAACCGACGAAATAATAACCTAAAAGATAATAATACGATAATTCGATAAATATAAACAATCTAATATTTTTATTTAATCAGTTTTGGTTAAATTTTCAAGGTTATATTTGGTGGTTTTATATTCTTTGAAATTTATTATTATGTGTTTTTAAATAATTTTTTAACTAGAAAGGATGCATAATTTAAAATAAAATAGTAATAAAAAATTTTTGTCAGGTCTCTGACAAACCTGACCGGTTCAATCAAGGTATTAGGCAGCGTGATATGGGATTCGAACTCGAGATCTCTCGCTTACGTGCACGCAGCTCTACCAAATGAGCTACGTGTCTAACCCGAAAGTAATCTGATTTTTATTACTCTTATATACTTACTAAATCATTTCAGAAAATCATTTTAATTAAAAAGATTTTAAACCAATTGAAGCGGTATTAGCGCATGATTCGAACCCGAGACCCATCCGTTGTCTTGCACCCAGCCCAACCAACCGGGCTAGGTGTCTAACTCATTCATATCAGGATTTTCGTTAAACTTAAACACTACCGGAACACCTTCTGATTAACTTTAAAAAATTTGAGTTTTATTATAAGAAAACCGGTTGCAAGCATGGATCGAACCCCGACCTTGTACACTACAATTGCACACAGTCCACCACTGGACTGTGTGTCTAACCCGGTTATAATACGAATTTTTTTTATATTTAACCACTTAAAAAAATGACTCATCTTCTTCAACAGTTTGAGCACAGAACGACAACCAAATCAAAAAATTTTCATAAATGAATTATAACAGTTATACTTTTCTGATATGATTTAGTACAATAATAAATTAGGTATAAAACAAAGAATTTAGAGAAGTTACCCAGCACGGTTGCTTTCGGTTTTCCGGTGGAACTTTCCGGCGACTGAATAACCGAGGTTCTTTATTTTCCAAGAGTTAAAAGTTTCGAGAATTTCCGAAAAGATGAAGTGTATCATTGGAATGGTGTTCAGTCGGTTTTTATAGCCACGATAGGATTATTGTTTCAGTTTCAAAGAAATTGATTGAAATCGGTTTCAAAGCAAAGGATTGAAATCGGTTTTGATTTATTGAATTAAACATCAACGGTTACTAGTCGGTTACAACGTTTTTATTCGAAAGAACATAGAGTCTGATTCCGAAATCTTAGCTTCGCCGGCGGTTTCAAATGTGCAACTTGATTTGCAGGTTTGATGTTTGACTTTTATAAATGTTATTAGTTTTGGTTTTAAGACACTAAAGTGGGTGTGGAGTAGTGGTGTTATGAGTGTGTGTGAGTCCGGGAGACCCGGGTTCGAAACCCGGTCACTCCTTTAAATTATTTTATTTTCATTTACTAAATTTTATATTTTCATTTACTTAACTTTATTATTATTTATTAATTATGATTTTTCAATTCTACAATATTTATTATTTATGAAATATTTAAATCAACCGGCTCTAATAAAACACGCAACGAGCTTTTAACTGAACATTTGATTAATAAACGAAGCGGGTTTTGAACCCGTTTTTCATAAATGTCACACACTTTGTGTTTCCAAATGTGTTGCGGAGGGAAATACAAATAGTTAATGTTGATTGGTCCCATTTATTAGTTGAAGGGAATGGAAATCCTTGACTATTGTTTAAACAGGTCATCATATCAACACATGAAATTTAAAAACACTTTAGATGCCAGAACATCACGTGAAATTTCAATCTTTAGATGTCATAACACCATCTACCTTCCATAATTTCAATATTTGAATTCAATCTAATTTATGCTTATCTCACATCCGTTCTTTTGCATTTCATATCCTATAATTACATGCCTCTAATTTTTCATTTCATATCCTACACTTACATGCCTCTATTTCTAGTGACTTGAACCCCAAAATCAAATTTCAATTCATAAAACCTCAAGTCCTTTCCAAGTTTTTTTTGAACGGTTAACTGCTTTCCACGTGTAAACCCACCCTTTCGGAGCTATGTCCAAAGGCCGACTACTCGACCACCGCTAGAAAGCGTAGCACTCCCCTGATGCGCAAAAACCCCGTGAAATAGGTAAAACTGCGCCCCCCCTTGGACTCGTTTTCTATCACTAAACGTTCCGTCTTTTAGCCTTCACATTCATTAACACAA
Organism: Scalesia atractyloides; assembly: GCA_947069175.1. NCBI lineage: Eukaryota > Viridiplantae > Streptophyta > Magnoliopsida > Asterales > Asteraceae > Scalesia > Scalesia atractyloides. The sequence goes on along the minus strand of CAMTDV010000007.1, from coordinate 54,197,577 downwards.
TCCTCTATCTCACATATTCAATCTCAAGATTTTAGGCTCAAACTTAATTTTCATGGATGTAAATCTCGTTGCTTGATTTCAAGCATCATAGTTGCCACACCAAAAATAAATCATATCATCGTCACCCAATCTTAAGTAGATACAACCACGAAGGTTAACAAAAACGCTCATCGAAGGCCCAGGAAACCATCACAGCCAGTTAACCATCGTTATATCAGACCACTAAAAACACCAAAAAAACATCAACATCGTTCAAAACATCGACAACCTTGTAAAAACCAATAATCATAGCCGATGTGGTCGCATGTAACTACGGCTACAGCCATCGCCATAGACGGTACATAAATCGCCGGCACCAAACCATAACAGGAAAAACTCAGGTGACATCAACCACCATCATGGCCCGAAACGACAAGCAACAATGCTGACTTGAACGTCAGATTAGAGAGAGACATGGAGAGATGATAGAGAAAACAGTAAGAGTGAGAAACCATGAGAAGATAAGGTTATTAAAAGACCCAAGGAAAACAAGTCACAATTAAAGACAACTAGTATGCACAATTAAAACGTGAGTCACAGTTGAATAACCCACACCAGCCAATTGTTTTTGTAAAAAACCATTGTCCAATGAGCACGATAATGTTGTAAATTAATAGTATATAGATAAATAAGTCGCCTACCCTTCAACCCCCGGCTAGTCATGAAACATATTATAATACATGACACAAGATAGTCCGTCATTTATGCATTAATAGGCGATCTTGAGCTCAACTCATCTCGAGCTTTATTGTATTCACCTCACATCAAGGAGTCCAGTTTGAATTTCTATAAACTCGAGCTTAACTCGTTTTTAAGTTAAGAGAGCTTTCGTCTCAAGCTTTATTGCGTTCCCCTCATATCAAAGAGTCGAGTCGAGTCGAGTCGAGTTTGAGTTTCTCTAAACTTGAGCTCATTTTGTTTCAAGTTAAGAGATCTTGAGCTCAACTCGTCTCGAGCTTTATCGCGTTCACCTCACATCAAACTCTTTTCTAAAGCTAAAGTTTGACTCGTTTATTAGTTATTTCATTAATGTATATTAAATTTATATATAGCATAGATATCCATCACATAGTTATTTCTATCATAATTTTATATGTAAATATTAATATTATACAAACATATATTCAATTTATTATGTTTTGTAAAACTTATAAAAATAATAGTATCACGAACCTAGTCAAGCATAACATGTGAATCTCATAAGCTGTCGTTTATTAAATAAGCTCCATCCTCCAATATAAGGTCGAGGTCATTTAAGCTCGAGTCATGTCTCTTTTTGCTAGTCGATCTCTAGTAGCACACGAGCGACTCGGCTCGTCAACACCTTACTCAACTTCATTGTTGATAAAAGCTTTATTTTGAGTTTGAAACTTTTTTACAAGTTGGGTGGAGTATCAAGATTTTTGAAATGGCTTTTACAGTTTACATTGTCACTTTAAAAAAAAAAAAACAATGCTTCACATAACACAAGCATTTTCTAATTAAACGGTGTTAGTATGTTATTATCTTTGTTCAATTATAATAGCACATACTCCCCTACAAGCTAACAGACATGCAAAGACAGGCTAGTATTCTCATATGAGAGCCATGTTTATTAAACCATAAGAAACATCAAAAGTAGGTTTATCTACAACCTTATTAACACCCACCAAAAGTAGGCAGCAGGCTTATCTACAATAACTATAATCAGATGCTAAATGTGCCGGTTCATAAGCGAGCAGAAATTTGTACCCGTCCAAATACTTTAATCCAATCCCAGCCAAGTAAGACACAACCAGAAAGAACCTATAAAATTAAAAACACACACATGTTATCTTCAGCATAATCATAAGCCAACCCAAATCACCTCATATTGACTTTTAAAAGTCAATTATGCATCCCGACCCAAACAAATGAATCACCTCAGAGTTGGATAAAGACACCAAAAGAATGAACTTACAGTCAGCAGGTGTATCAGCAGTCAACATTGTGTTGTGTAATCATATCCGAATTTCATCTAACAGGCGAGACCTTAGCTTTATTCAAATCCTGATGTAAAAACCACCAGGGACCATTCTTGGTTGACAATCTAATAAACGAACAGGAAGACAGTCGGTTAACAATTGACTATTATTGGAAAACAGTAAAGTCAAAGCTTCCAGTTTCATGGAACACAGGGAATAAGATAAAACGGAAATTAGTTATACTTACCTGATAAACCCTGCCACCATTCGCAATCCCATAAAGATAGTCAAACCCGACCAAACACCATAAAGACCAAAAGCCGAAGGAGCATATAAAAGAAATGCAGATGATATAACCCCCACAAGCATCTACATTTCATTTCATAAACATTAATAAAAAAATTTCCAAGTTATATTCATGTAAATTAATATTTAAAAAATTTGAAAGAAATATATAAAAGGCGTACCATGGAATAAGCTGCATAAGGAAAATCTGAAACTCCGTAATGCAAACCATCAATGATAAAAGCCAAAGCATTCAATGGCTGACTTGCACTCACAAACTTTTGTCACACCATCATAACAAAAAAGGTGTAAATGAATTGAAATATAAACTTGAATCAAACAAGAAGAGTATTTAGACATTTTACCAGAACCCCGGTTCTAACAATGCTCAATACTTCAATGTCCTTGGTAAACAGCGTGGACAGAGAGCCAAAAGATAAGCCCAATATTGCAGCCAAAGTAACACCCATCACAAAACCAATCTGCCAGACATGTAAATAATCAAACATTAATTTTGGTCAAAACATGAACTTTCTGGAACTTTGTATTCCACCTGTAAACGAACCGAACATTCATGAACTGTTCGTGAACTTGTCCGGCGGAAGTTCGTTTATTTAATATATTAACGGACATCAAGATTTTTTTTTGTTTGTTGATTTATGTTTGTGAACGTTCGTCATGTTCATTTATTTATGTTCGTTTAAATTTTAATAAATACATAAGTCGTTTTGATTATATAAACATAAACACAAAAGGGGCTTAAACGAACATAAACGAACACGAACTTGAACAAAAAATATTTGTTAGGTTATACGTTCGTGTTCGCGTTCGGTTAAAGTTAAATGAACAAACACGAAATTGCCTCTGTTCGTGTGCGTTTGGTTCGTTTAATTTGTATAACTTACCTTTAAAACAAAGTATGTGATATCCTTCACAGATTTATAATCCCCTTCTGAAACTGAACCAGCAATCACCGCCTTAAACAAAATATAACTAAAGTCAACACACAATTAAGCTACAAACCATAATTATTATGCAACAAAAACAGAAAGGATCGAAAACAAGGACGTAAGCGTAATTTTGTACCTGACCAGATGCTGCAAGTGCATCTGTAATAAGTGAAACAGCCAACCAAACTTGACATATTTGGTGGGCAGCCATAGCAATAGGACCTTGGCGAGCCGCCATTGATGTTGCTAAGGTTGTTGTTATAAGTACCGCAAGTGTTCTTCCAATAAGAAAACCACCTGATCGAGTAAAACATAGTTGGTACATACACTGATAACATAAGAAAATGCACTGATAACATGAGAAAATAAATGCTAACTATATGCTTATAAAATTTGCAAAAGATAATATGGTCGCGTGTTACCAGATTTCATATAGCCGCCAAATTTTAGTGCTCCGGGCCTTGGAGGAAGTATTATAGCTCTTTTATTAAGGTGCCATAACATTATAAAGGTGACAATATATCTGAAACAACAACACTAATAATGTGGTGGTTGCAAAGAACATTTTTCATATATAAATATAGTAAACAAGCACATACTGTAAGATAACAGTAGAAATAGCAGCTCCACTCACACCTAATTTGAAGTAGTACATAAGCAGAGGAAACAGAAATATAGCTAAACAATTACCAATGCCTGCACAACAAGAAAAACAGTTAATAGAAAACATATAAAAAAACCTAGAGTAAAATGCCACTTCGTCCCTGAGTTTTGGCCAGAATTGCGACTTTCGTCCAAAGGTTTGTTTTTCCACATCTGGATCCAAAAGGTTTGAAATCTTGCCATTTTCATCTGTCTTGTTAACTCCATCCATTTATCTCCTTAAGTCAGGGGTATTTCGTCTTTTTTTGTTAACTTATAGGGCAATTCGGTCTTTTTTTCACTTTATGTACAAGCGTTTAAAATAATGAAAAAGATCAAATTGCCCTTTAAGCTAACAAAAAGGACGGAAATGGCAAGATTTCAAACCTTCTGGATCTAGATGCGGAATAATAAACCTTTGGACGAAAGTCGTAAAACTGACCAAACCCCATGGACGAAAATGGCACTTTACTCAAAATCTATGTAATAACTATAACTAAATAATCACGAATTATAAAAGATTAGTACTTGCCTAGACATACTACAGGTGTTTTCGTATCCTTAAAACCACGAAATATGCCTTGAAGAGCCAATGACACAACAACTGCAGGTGCACCGAGGGCTCTAAGAGAAAGAAATTGCTGAGCTGGACCGTGCATGGAAGAAGCCTGTGATAAATCAACATCAGTTTGACCTCAAAGTCAAAACCGAACTCGTAAACAAAGGCCATAATTGATTTAAACCTTAAACCTTACCGATGATATACCCATCAAATTAAGAAATGTTCCCGACCCTAAGTATAAAGCCAAACCCTCAAATAAACCAATTCCGATAGCCAAAAGCAAAGCGGTTGAAACAGAAGCTAACTGCTGTCTTTCTATTTTGCCATTTGCTTGCCCGGTATTTTCTCCTGTGGGATATTGATTTTACCACAAGGTAAAGTTAATATGATGGGGTAAATTTTACTTTCAAGCCAGTAAAATAATCGGGTTTATTACTGTCTTACTGGAGTTCTTTGCGATATCCTCAGCCACAAAAGAAGTAGCAACACTGAGGAGAGGAATGTTGAATAGTTTAGAAACGATGTTGAAGATCGATATCGAGACACCAGCAGAAGCCAACTGCACAGGGCCTATGAATCATACGTAATATATATTATACAAAAAGATATATAATATCAAAACGTAGCTTAATTTTATCTTTTTGTTGGTGTATGTAAGAAATACATGTTTTTCTACATTGCACATGTAACAAATCTCAGTCTTTTTTACTATTTTATGTTAGGGTACTAAACGGGTCGCGTTTGCAGGTTGGCAGGTCCAACCCGACCCCAACCCAAAAACTTTAGACGAACCCAAACACGACTGGAACCCGGAAATCATGTCATACATATGAACCCGAACATGACCCGTTCAACCTGAATGTTTTTATTTTTAATTTCTTTTCCGAAAACTAATATATTAAAATTAAAATTTACTACAAAAAACACAAATGTATATAATACAATTACATTTAAATTATAAAATCTTATGTCAGTCTCACTTTTTAAGTCATAATTATGGCATAAAATACACGCCAAATTTAATATGTGAAATAGAACATATTAGAAAAAAAACATAATATAATATATGTGGGTTAAACGGGCCAACCCACCAACCCGAATGGTTGACCGAACCCTACACGTTTAGCTAAACGGTTTCGCGGGTTCAACATGAAACTGACCCAAACCCGTCTAGGCTAAACCCAAGCCCACGAATTTCGTGTTAGGTTTGTGTCGTGTTTTCAGGCCTTGTCAGAAAGTAACCTTCGATAGCAGGTAAAAACTGGTGACACGGCATACTGCCACGTCATCAAAGGTTAATTGATGCGAGTCTTCTGTAATAGGCAAATGAAATGGTGGTGTGGCACCCAGCCACGTCATCAAAAAACTGTTGCGATGTCACCATTTGAACTTGCTATATAAGGTTAATTGCATACAATGGGAAAAATTAAAAGTATGTTAAATACAGTAACAAAAAAGTAAAAAGTAAGCTTCACTTTTGGTGTGAAGGTGATGAACGATAATTAAAATAAAACAAGCTTACCTAATCTACCAATATAAGCTGTCTCCATTAACTGAGCCATAGGTCAATCGCTTGCCCAGCAAGTGCCGGTACTGTCAATGCAATGAGCTCCTTTTTAATATTTTTCGAACGCGATTTCTCGGCCGTTCTTAATTCCTCATTCGAACCAACACCCATCAAGTCCCTGTGACCAAAATGCAAAATAGCCAACAAAACATAAAATATATGCAACAGTATAATGTGCAGATAAATTAGGATAAACATAATTGTAAAAACTTACGGATATATTTCTCTCATGTCTGAGGCATCATTTTCTTCTGTGACAATACTGTTTTCCGGTTCAGAAGACTGCACACGACCATCTGAGTTTATCCGACCTTTAATTGTGGAAGAAAGACGTTTCCTCTTATGGATAACTGAAGAATGTGACATCGTCATTGTATGGTCTGATGAAACTGGGCTATAATTTGCTACAGCATCTGCGGCAAATCTCAACTTCTTAGGGGTGTCTGCTAGAAATAATCCACGGGCTCGAACCGACGACTTTTCTGGGAAATACCCTTTCTTCAGTTTTGATTTGGTCCGTTCACCACTATCAGTTGCTAATCCTTTAAATAGAACACCGTTCAATTGCCCGGAAGCCATTGCTCTTAAAATAGATTATCAGAGTAGGTACCTGCATATATTAAAACAAATATATGTTAGCTTTGTGATATCCAACAAGTATATGTCAGCTTTGGAGTATCCAACAATCGACTGATATCTCTGTCTTTTATCTTGAAGAAGTCAAATGGTTATAATACATCCAAACAAAATTAATATTTTAAGAATTTAAAGGGGAATGTTAACTGATTAATACTTTATAAGCTTAGAGTGGAGCAGAGAAACCAACTTTACAAACTTGTACACATTTCGGGTAGGTGTTAACTCGTGTTGAGTATACTGAAAAAGGTAGGTAGAGAAGAAACACAAGAAACAATCAAGAAGGACAAAATTCAACCGGATGAATTCAGAACTTACAACTTTTAAACAGGATGGACGGGGTCATCTACATCTCAACTTACATACAATATCAATAAATAAAGATTCCGACGTTGATAGATGTGCTTCATGCCTTCATCCACTATCTGCCTAATTTTCATAATAATTATAAGTTAACATTAGCAAGATGACATAGGAAAACCAGTTTCGCAACATGCAGCCAACTCACATGTTAGGCAAATCTCATCATAAAACATGAGTTGCAAATGATCAACAAAATGCGTTACTTATAAACAAAACTGAGACAAATGACTACTAAGACTCCAAACTGAAATTAATATCCTATAAACTCTTTTGTCAAGGCTTGTCCAGGCGTGCACGGCACAGCGCAGCCTTCTAGCTTCGCTTCAAAAGCCGCACTTTCGGCTCTCAGGCGCTTTTGTCAGGCCAAGTTCCGATAAAATTCCGGCCAAAAATCGTCTGAAGAGGTTTGAACATGTGTGAAACAATTGTACCAACCCTAAACAACCCTGGAATTAACCTAAACCAGCCCTAAAGAAGCCTAAAACATGTCTAAAACCCTTAAAAACTGTAACTTTATATACTATACGCCTCGCTTTTTAATTGCCTTGCACTGAGGTCCAAGGCTCACCCTTTGCGTCTTCGACAACCATGTCTATAAATTCAACAAACCATCCAAACACTATAAATCCAAGGTTGTTTCATATACACATGAATATGATATGATTGAATGTTCGGAGATGTTTACATTAGTATCAACTACCTAAATTTCACTGAAACTAACTTCCCAGTAAAAAATATATATGTGCATTTACATATTTGCCATTCTTTTTACACTATTTTGCATTCTCTAATTTGATGGTGTATCTCAAATTCTAGTCTTCTACTCACTTGAAGTAAATTGGACCCACTTCACATCTTTATTTCTTTTCCAACAATAATTTACTGTGACGTGGACCCACAAAATGGAATTTTGTTGAATAGCCTACTGCCTATATGAATAAAGACCCCAATTTTCCAATTTACAAACACTAATTGCAAAAAAAAAAAAAAAAAAAAAAAAACCTGGCACTTAACATGTATCAAGAACCATTAACTAACCACCCTTGTTATCATTTTTAATGTAATATTCGCGTCAAAATCCATATCGATCTGGAATACAATTAACAATTATTCGAATGAAGGATTACAAAATACCATAACAATTAACAAATATCGAAGAAACAAAGAATAACAAACACTATCTAAATTCCATAAGAAACAACCACTCTAAATTTCAGGCGAATTTCACAAAATTAGCGTACAAAATCAAGTTTTGCAGCGTCTTTCAAAATATCACCGTTGTGAGTGTTTACTTTTTTTTTTTTGAAGGAAAAGGAGAAACGAAAACACTGACAAATTCGCATAAGACAGAAGAAGACTGATTACATAATTGTGTTAGAGAGAATAAGAAGTAAACCTTTGTGATTAATAAGGGTTTTGGTGAGTGTGTGAAAGAGGCGGTTGATAATTGTTAAGTCCGCCACCGCCGTTGTTTCATATTATGTTACCGGAAATATCCGACGTAACCGACCAACTCCACCCCCTGTTTGTGCCGTACAATAGGTCATTTCACATCCTATTTTATCTATTTATTTATTTAAAGTATTTTTTTATTACGATATATATTAATTTTAATCAAGGATGGCCAAAAAAACTGAAGTGTATACTTGAAATCTGATGGGTATGAGATTAAACATGAGATTAGAGAAAAATATTTTATGAGTATGAGATTAGGTGATACTTGACCTGATTATATATTTGTTTAGCTGAGTCATATATTTAAATTTTTTTTGCTGACCCTTGTTTTGCAAGGCTTCATTCAAATAGTTTTATAAGATGCATGTAATTAATTGCTATTATTTTTAACGAAATTTAAATTTAGTTATTTTGAGTAGAAAATTAGAATGGTAAGGAAAATATGTATTTAAAATTCTAACGGGTATACTTGATAAGTGATATCCGCCAGGTATTTAGCCAGGTATGGGACACGGTTTTACAATCAGATATGAATATAGATTACCAATACTCGACCCAAACTCGAGTTATTGCCATCCCTGATTGAAATCCATTATATCTCATCGTTCCATAAAAAGATTAATTTCTGAAAAAAAAAACCTACACAGAATAAACGAAATCAATTCAAGTTTTTAAGAGATTTGTAACTACAAACTTGTTCAAAAGATCTCATTATTTTTCTTTAAACATAATATATAACAATTGCTAATCCATTATTTACTTAGGTTTATTGTAAAAATGTTATAAAAGAGATTATTTTTCTTTAAACATGACAATTATTTACCATATTATGTAATTTCCTTGATATAATATTATTTATATTAAATAATTGTAAAAGTATTACAACATAAAGAAAATGTTAGAATAACAATCTAAATTGATCGAGTGTTGTCCATCTATTAGTCCTGACCAAGGACACGGTCAATTAACAACACTAACAACTAACAAGCGTACGCCTGATTTTCACATACAAGTGTATAAGATATCTGAAATCTCCATCATAGTAATATATAACTAATTGTTGTTACTTTATAGTATGAATGACAATCCCAATTATTTATGATGACTTTCATGGTAAAGTTAAATGTGGTAGAATCAAATACATACTACATTTTGTATATAAACTATAAAAATTATTTAAAAAGTGTCATGTGTCATTTAACTAATTATAGAGAAATGATAAAATAATAACCTAAATAATATCAATTATATTGAATTCCCTATAATTATGCTAACAAACAATTAATTCTTTATTTAGATCTTACTTTTATTTTCAATGTGCTAATATAATTCTTCATAAAGAAAAATGCTATTATTCACATATGTGCTAAAATCAATTATCTTGATTAATTTTCATGTGCTAATATGATTCAAAAGTGATACTTTTATGTATGTATTGTATTAGTAAGTGCTAATTTAACTTTTTAAAGTGATAGGATCTGTTCTTATGGTTTGTATGATAAATTTGATTTGTACTAGAACCAACCCTAAATTTAAGTTGCCACATGATCAATATGTTAAATTATGGGATCAAAGTTGACTAATTCTAAGTTGGTGTTGTGGGTTAAATGTGACATTTTTAACAAAGTAAATATTTTGTAAAGTCCAAAGAAACATGTAGGTCGTTACTTTCATTTTGAATAAGTAACTTGAACGATAACCCAAAAGGTCAAAGGAATGATTGGATAATTGGTTTATATAAATTCTTCTTAGATAAGACCACATGAAAAAATAAGATTTCCATAGATTGAAAAAGTAATCTTTTCATTTATTCATCAAAAGAAACGTCCCTTTTGAAGCAAGAATCTTCTACTGTGTTTTTGTGTAAAATGACAACCAAGTGAGAGAATTCTAAGAATCTTAAAAATTGTATCAACGATGTTAAGTGTTTTACTGTTTTTAATATCACTTTGTAAAAGTGTTCCATTCTTAGGTTTTGTAAGTGAGTATCGAGACATATATGTCAAAACAGGTTTAGTATATAATTGTGGCATCCATTTGTCTATAATAAGCACATTTGTCATTCTAACATACTACAAGTATAGGACGTATAGGATAACGTTTCCTTAAAATTTAGTGTACTAAAACGTTTCCCTTATGTAACTTTTTAGTACACTAAATTTTAAGGAAACGTTGTAGTATAAAGAATTTCGAACCCCGGTACTCAGTTGGGTGTTATTAGTAGTTGTTTTTAGAGCACGAGTAGAAGCAGGAGTAGAGAAATTCTACATCAACGTGTCGTAGATAATTTTAAGGTATACTCTCGTTTAAGCTTATGTTTATTATTTATTTTTAATAGTTAATATTAGTATTAGTAGTAATATATTATTATTAGTATTACTTTTATGTACTAGGGTTATGTAATTGTGGCAGGACCTTCAGACATAACCCGATCATACTGCGACTGTTAAGCAATTGTTAATCAGGTGAGTCATCATACTTGTCTTTTAAACTGTGATAGTATACTCGTCCGTAACTGGTAATGATGAGAATGCTTTAGTATGCATGTGTCAGTAGGGGTATATGAGATCCTATTATGCTTAATGGGGTGTGTTACTCTGGAAAGGGTAATAATATGTTGTACCCATGGGCACTTCTCTTGTACGGTGGTTTGTGACAAGTCAAATGTGGCCTATAAGGTTCAATGATGCACAACCTGACTATAACATGGTCACAGACCCATATCATGTATGCATATAATGTAAAATGTGGTTTGTCTTTATAAAATTGTATAGTATGAGCTCACCAGTATATAATTGACGTTGTTTTGAGTATACTTATCTCAGGTTAGCCGTGAGGAAAGCTACAGGAACTACTTGACGGTTGTGGAGTTTAGAAGATCAAGAGTTCTTAGTTGCTAAAAGTTTGTAAATAAATAAAGTGTTGTACTTAGACTACAATATAAGTTTTAATGAAATTTTAGTTTGCTTCCGCTGTAAGTGTATCAATTGTACATAATCATCCGGATTACAAGCGAGGTGTTACACTCTAATCGCATATACTTACCTTTTATTTAATGTCAAATGTGTAATAAACGTTTTTTTACATAAAACGTTACAAATGAACAGTAACTAATATTTAAAAAACATTTACTTTTTATATAATAGTTAAATAAGTTCGTGTAACATATGTTAAACATTACTAATTCAATCATTAAAAATAATTTTTATATTTAATGTCAAATATATATTAAATGTATTCTTTTCGCATAAAACGATTAGAAAGTAAACACAACACTATTTGATAAATACAAATCTAAACAAATTATATTAAAAATTTTGCACAAAATATTACAAAATTGAAAAAGCTTTATTATAAAGAAGTTACAAAAGTACGGATAACTTATCTAAACATAATCATCCGGATTACAAGCGAGGTGTTACACTCTAATCGCATATACTTACCTTTTATTTAATGTCAAATGTGTAATAAACGTTTTTTTACATAAAACGTTACAAATGAACAGTAACTAATATTTAAAAAACATTTACTTTTTATATAATAGTTAAATAAGTTCGTGTAACATATGTTAAACATTACTAATTCAATCATTAAAAATAATTTTTATATTTAATGTCAAATATATATTAAATGTATTCTTTTCGCATAAAACGATTAGAAAGTAAACACAACACTATTTGATAAATACAAATCTAAACAATTATATTAAAATTTTGCACAAAATAATTACAAAATTGAAAAAGCTTTATTATAAAGAAGTTACAAAAGTACGGATAACTTATCTAAACATAAATACAATAAGATTATATTTGAAGTAAGGGTCATTTTCAACAACGTAATTCTAATAAATATTTGGTAATATATATTAATTTTAGGAATCTAATTATTAAATATTTTATGTAACATGTTTTACAATATGTTTTTTTTACAAATATATTGAGTTTTTTTATTTGTTTAGAGTTAATTACTTTGATAGTACTTGTGGCTTATTGAAAGTAACATCTTTGAGTACTAACAGAAAGTTATAAAGGGGTATTTTAGTTATTTTATGTTGATTTAACAGACAAACTAACGAAACTTAGCCTTAATATTCAAAGGTGTACAAAATCCAAACCAAATAATGTGGTTACCCAGCTTTTGAGACTAAGGGATATTTTCAAGTTAAATTAGTGGATTGATCAAGTATCACTTCATCAAATATGTGTAATTAGGTAACAAATGATGAAATTAAATGGTTTATTGGTGATAATGTGTGTTTGATAAAACCATGCCAACAAAGTGGTGAATTTAGTTTTGGTTGTGTACAGGTGTGCATCATTATAAAGGGAGTAATAGTATTTTCAAGGTGGAAACGCAGGTTAAAATGCCTTTAAAATAGAGTATTGACTAATTTGAACCATGACTATTGCTAGTGCATCAAAGTCTATTTTGGATAGTTGGACATACAGGCCTATGTGCATGCTAGCCAAGTTGCTAGTTGATTGTTTATGTGTTTCAATAGATTGGTGGACTCAAAAACCTTTTTTTATGAAAGTTCAAAAACTATGGTTTTCGCATATCTTAAAAAGAGGGATTTATTTTAGTCTGGTCAATAAACTTTTTTAAAGAGTTGTGTCGTGTCATCGATTTTTTTTACCGGACAAGTATTGAACCATGAAATAATATACATGTAAATTGCATTAGACAATAGAAATTCCAACATTCTTTTTGCTATCCTAGCGAACCGAACCGATACCATCCGAACAATATCGGTACTAGCAACAATGTTAATTTATATGGTTTCGGTTGCAATACATCGATATTGTATCAAACCTAACTGATACCGACCGAACAATATCGATACTCGAGGTACATGTATTCATTTTTATGGTTTCCAATTTCGATAACGTCATTTTCATTTGTTATTAAACCCAGCCGTGTAGTGGTGTTGGCTCGTTATTTTATGTTATGCATAACAAGTACTCGGGTAGTTTGCAGTTACAAAATCATGGTTATGCATTTTATACAAATTATTTTGCTTTACGGTTTTCCCTTTTAGCAGTGAGTTAGATGAGGCATTCGATTTTTGTGTTTGAATATCATTTTGAACATAAATTTAGAATTTGTGATTTATTATTGTTAAAACTTAAAGTTTAAGGTTAATGAAACTGTTATCGAAATGAAAGCCACTAACTTTTGAGTGTTAACTAATGTTTATATATATTTATTTTGATTTGATTTCATACTTTATGATGTTCCCGACTGGACTATACATAAAATTATTTGAATCCTTTTTCTTTCAAAATTAAAATCATTCAAAAAAATAATTAAGAATATTTACAAGGATTACATTTGAAAACTTTTAAACTTATTTTTAGGGGGAGTATGACAAGTAACATAGGGGCTATATTTAGCCCCCTCCTATTCGTTTCACGCCAGTTATTTTTGTGGGTGTCGGTGTCGCTCGGATTTTGGTTGTATGAATGGTATGTAAAAAAAGAAATTCATGGGTGTCGGGCGACACCCTAGCCCAAAGACCAAGTCCGTCCTTGTTTCCATAACCATGTTTAAATGTATTAGGGCTATTTTAGATTGATTTGGGTTATGTGAATATTTTTATAGAAACTTAGGGGTTGTTTGTTTTTTTTTCAAGAAGAGCTTTCTGGTCTCTTACGTCTGTGTCGCGCAGACTTTTGGGTCTAAAGACTGTTTGTTTTCTCGAACACTTTTCATTAAAAAAGGTTTGTGCGTCCTTTTTCTAGTGCAGATGTAGACTCTCCTCTTCTAACCTCTTTTCCTCCTCTGCCCTATTTTCAAAACACAGATGCTCCTCCTCCCACACAAACCCTATGTCACACCCGCTCATCGGCGGAAGCGCGCGGTGTGATCTGATTGATTCTCATTGCATACAACATAAGTGAACATACTAAATGAATAAAACAAACTCCAAATGCCATTACTGATATAGTTTCAAAACATAACATGGATTAAGCATATCTTTTACAAACCATGAAATGAGATTAAGTTGTCAAACTGTTACAAAACCAAAATACAAGATTTTAAAATACTAAGTTTTTGACCCTTATATCACCGCAAGTAGGCGGGATATATTGGGCAAATCCTTCAAAAGATGGCATTGGAGACTTGGTAGTTGTTTTCTTGATTGAAACTCCTTGCATACATGTTAAGTTGAAAATCAACAAAAGTTGGCGAGTTCATAAGTTTTAGCTATATGAGTCGGATCCATAAAATGGAAGTAGTATTTGTATCGCAAAAACCCGGTATGTAAAGCGTCAATGAAATCGTGATCATTAATGTTTTGCAAGGACATTAATATGTGTGACGACGCAGGAAGCATCCAAACCTAGACGATTTTTGTCGATTAACCTCAACTGGGACAACAAATGCACTCTTCCGTGTGAGTCCATGACCAAGAGTGGGGCTCGCCAACACCCGCTAGATCTAACCTTTGTACCGTGGTCTTAAACAAGATTAATGGTGCTTACGCCCACCCTATTCGCACATGATCTAGTTATTTCATTCCCTAGCTTATCATACCATAGACATGTATTTCACCCCCGATAGTTGTAAAACTGTACAACATTTAAGATGAAAGGGGGACATGAACTCACTGGTTTGCTTTCTGCTTTCACTGATTAACTCAAATACTTTTCCTTGGTTTCGTATCGCAACCTACAAACGCGTTAGGTTTTGTTAGACGCTTCGGTCTTTACATCAATTCGTGTTCATGTTTCTTGTCTTAAGTATTTGTTAAGACTTGTTCTGTGTTTTGTTTCGTTTAAATATACATTTCGATGTATGATGCCAATAGATATACTTCATCAAGTATATATGTATCCTTGCAACGCATGTGTTGCTAGTACGGGCCTAGCCCGCTAGACTCCATGCCTCACACGAGTAAAATGTATATGTTTCATGACTCCTCATAGATGGGTTCCACCCGTTTGACTCGACGATACCATCGTCGAATATATTCCATATATAATTCTTCTTAATTATATATAATCCCAAGTTTGATGTGTTCGTTAAAATATTATATTTTAACTTGTATTATTTGTATGCACCATATTTTGTATATCATTTTGTAATTGCGATGCATTTGTTAAAATAATCTATTTTTAACGTGTCTTGATATATATAAATATTTTTTTGATTTCATGGTTTACATGACCAAGTGTTAAAATTGTTAAGTATTATACTTATGACTCTTCCCAAGTATATATATACACGTGTATGTTTGTATTTTCATGGTTGTGTATAATACTTGTATAATGGTATTTTCACTAAATGTTAGTGGTGTATGTTGGCATGTATTTGTACGTATAGAGATACGTAAATTTTTCTTGTATTTATTACCCCCACTTTTGTGTATACTAAAAATATATAATTTTTAAGATTTATCCAAATTAGTGTATGTATATTATGCTTTGTAAGTGTATGTATTCCAAAATAATATATACTTTTAAGATTAGTTCTAGAAAAATATATATTTTTAGTTTCCAACAAAACAATATATTTTTAGGAGGTTTATGAAATATATATTTTTATACACTTCAAAACAATATATTTTTAGTATTGCCAAGATATGGTATAATTTACATACTTGTCAAAATATATATATTTTGTCATTTGTTCGGTTTTTTAACATGATACTTACCAAGCTTCGATTATTATATATTTTTAGTCCGTAATTCCTTATATAGTCCGAATGTCCATTATATCCACATTTGTCTTCATGTATGGTTATGGATATGTATATGTGTAATATATTATATATATATATATATATATATATATATATATATATATATATATATGTTTTGTATTCTTTGTTTGCCACTTATTATGTATTTGTTGGTGTGTATCATTTTCAAGTTCCTACTTTATATATACTTTTAATACAAACAATAAACACATACTTGTGATTCTTATGATCACTAAATATATATTTTTCCAAAAATATATATTTATATCCATTTTCATTTTTATAAAAACCTTGATTCCTTGGACTTATATTTTATACAAAAACATGGGGATTTTATGTTTATGGCTTTTAAACATGTTTACTTGTAAGAACTTGGTAAACATATATTTTTCTAAGTGTTTAAATTTTATAAAAATTTTGTCATAGTTTCCCCTAGATTTAAGAGGTTTCCCATGTTTTAAAACATGTGTTTAAGCTTCAAAACTCATTAATTTATTCCCAATAATCTCAACAAGTATTCTATATACATATATATGCATTTTTAGGTCATGATGAACTTGAAAGTTTACCCAAAAAACGTAGTCTTTTAACTTCATGTTTAAGATGTTCATCCATCTTTAAAAATGAGTTTAGTTGGTAACATTTACAAACTTTGTTAAAAATCATTTTTAACAACTTGTTTATATATATTTTTAGAAAACATCACAAGTCACTTTAATCACATTTACAAGTTCATCCATTATATTAAAACATGTTTATCAATACATTTGTCATTTTAACCACTTGAT
Organism: Scalesia atractyloides; assembly: GCA_947069175.1. Lineage (NCBI taxonomy): Eukaryota > Viridiplantae > Streptophyta > Magnoliopsida > Asterales > Asteraceae > Scalesia > Scalesia atractyloides. The sequence goes on along the minus strand of CAMTDV010000007.1, from coordinate 54,180,642 downwards.
CATCCAATCATTTTAAGAACATGATACATCGTCTTATTCACTTTAAAGAGTCCATTTATTACATATAACAAGTTCATTAATTCTTTGATCATGGATCTTCTAAGATCCATGTGTATACTTGTTAGATTTATACTTCTAGCAAGTATACATATGATGGATGTCATCCATAGCACAAAATAAACATTTACAACTTCACTACATCTTCATTATATGTTCATATTCTTTAGACCATGTCACTTGTTCATGTGTTCATCTTTTAGAGGTTATACTTTTATATGATGTAACTTATATATTAACAATGTACTAGTAATAAGACATCAAATGAAAGATTAGGAGGCTCACTACTAGCTCTTATGGTTAGGGAAGAGGCAAGATGAACTAGTTGAAGAAGATGATGCAAAGTTGGTGGATAAAAGCTTCCTAGAGAGATCCTTGAACTTCCAATGCTTAGCACCTTCTTAGATAGCCTTGAGACACCTTAGAATCACCTTGGATTAGCTTGTAAATGACTTGAAGATGGAGGTTAAATGTAGGTGGTTATGGCCGTGAGGTTGTAGGAGAAAGAAGAAGATGATGGAGTGTGTTATGATAATGTTTAGGTGGTGATCATGTTCCTTAATACTCAACCTTCCAACACAAGAACCTCCATGTAATAACAAATATCTTCCAACATGTTGGAACAAGGGGACAAGAATGTGGATGGCTTGTGGGCCCCCACATGTGGCCATCCAAGATGATGATGATGCTAGTTAACTTGGTTTGTTTTCTTAGTTAAATATTTAATTAGGAATTTAGGGGTTAGTTAGGGGGGGGGGGGGTTAGTGTATTAGGGGTTTTTGATGTATTTTGAGGTTTAAAATGCCATAAACTAGTTTAATATTGTTAAATAATGTTAACTAGTTTATATTTTATGTCTAGTTCGTGTTCGGTTGTTTAACGGGTGCTAGATTCGTTAACGGGTCCTTAAACGGAGGTTTAAGCAACTTGTAGGGATTTTCAATCAAAACAATGTGTTTAATGATTTTAACTAGTTGTATGATGTAAAAATATTGCTAACTAGTTCATATAATGTGTCAGATTGTGTTCGGGTGTTCGTTTCGTTGTCGGTTCGTTAAAACGTTAACTTTCAAGACTTGTATGATTTGATATGTTTTGATGCCAAATAATACTTCCAATATCTTTTAGGTAGTGTATGATGTTTAACACTATTTCTGCATTTTACATAAGCTTGTGCATGCTGAATTTTGCTGAATTGCTGTTTAGTGTATATTTCGAATAGTTTTCAGTGCATGTATAGTTTCCGGAAAGTGTTAGCATTAATCCTTGCTTTCCGACATGGGTTTAATATACAGTTTACGTTGGACTCCCATCTAAGTCCTAAATATGCTGTTTAATTGCGTACTGACACTGTGCTGCCACAACTAGTCAACTAGTTTTTTCCGACGCATTGTTTTAAACTGTTTTTGAATGGTAACCACTAAACAAATACTATGCGTCATGTAATGTATTCAGTGAGCTTTTTAGATTTATGCCATGAAACTCACGCAGTTTAGTTGTTCAAAACACATAATTATATCATATAATTCACTGTTTAAATGTACAGGATTATCCAAAAGTGACAGTTGTCACACCCTATCACCTTCTCCTCCACCCCTTTATCCTCCCAGCCGCCGCCACTCCACACTGCCGCCGCCTCCACATCGCCGCCCACTCCGCCACTCTCCACAGCCACCGTGACCTCCCCCACTATCCATAGCCACCGTCACTTCCACTCATCTCATCAACCGGCGCCGTCGACCACCCATCCTCCCTTAACAGAACCCGTCGACCACCCCTTCCTCCCTCAACAACAAGCAGCAACAACTGTTACAACTCACTCCTCTCCTTTCCTCTTTTCCCTAAGGTATGTGTTATGTTAATTTTCAGTTTTTTGGGTGTTAAATTTCAGAGATTTGCTGGGTTGTTGCTAAATTTTGTGTTATTTTGAGTTTTTTGGTATTAAATTTCATAAATTTGTTGGTAGTTTTGATTTTTGGTGTTAAATTTCATAAATTTGTTGGTAGTTTGCTGATTTTGGTGTTAAATTTCATAAATTTGTTGGTAGTTTGCTGAATTTTGTCTTTGTTATTAGTATTTTTTATTGTTATTCATACCTATTATGTAGTTTTATTTCAGCAGCTTGCAGAAGTTAAAAAATAAACAATCTTCTTCTTGCAGACTGCAGAAGTTTGGTTCACCTCATCAGCTATAAATGTTTACAGATGTGGTCCACAGACTGCAGACGTTTTACTTCTGAAAAAACGAACAACACCTTACTTTGGAAGGAGAATTACATGAGTTATGCCACTAATAAGAGTGTTCGGAGTGGGAGCCAGGGAAAGTGTTGCCCCAACTGGAAACACCGCCCCCGGTCGCAGGGTAAAGGAATCACAAGTAACTATGGTTGTAAAACAAGGTCTCCAAGGTCGAGTACTCCCCGAGTAATCGCTACAAGGTAGGCTGCCGAGGCGACTTTCTTCAACTCCGCCTGATTGCTCGGAATCGATCAAATGCGGTCACCCTCGGCCAAAATCAGATTAAGTAGGTCAACTCTTTTGACTTTAAAAAAATAAAACATAATTTCTATGCCTACCATATTTAAAGAATGGATATTATTTTCACGTATTTTGTTATAAATATTAGTAAATTTATGTTATTTTACATATATTTAATTTCCGAAAACTAATTTATTTATAATTTAACATGTCTGAGTACTCTCCGCCTATGCCGAGTACTCTCAACGAGTACTCTCAACTCTCCGGTTGACCGATTAAAGAACGACTAGCACTTTTACAACCATGCTAGAAACCAGTGAATTATCACCGATGATTGGTGACTCAAACCAATACACACATAATTCTACTTATCTATTTATATATGTACACACAACATATACACACAACGGTCACACACATTTTATATTATTCATTTTTAATTTAAAATTAAATTTGAATTATTAAAACGGAGACAATTCCCTCTAATTTGGGAAAATGGAGAGAAAACTGACAATGACATGACGTTAAATTAGCATCCGAGAACATCCATAAAAACGAGGTAACTTCCTCCACCTTATTTGCAAAGTAGAAAGATTCCCCATTGGTAATGAAAAAGAAAAAAAAATCTAAACTAAATACTAAAGAAAGTGTAAGTCCGTGCGGATCAAACATGTATCACTAGCCTAATCAATAGCGGAAATTATGATCAGGAAGAAGAACAACTTGAATAACTTCAATAATATAACTTGCATACACCAAAAGATGTTAGATATAAGTTTTTGCTATCAACTCTCTAACTCCTACTAAATGACCTTACCTCTCTATTTATAAACATCACAAAGCCCAAAAGTACAACCCTAGGCCCACTAGGCACTAGGAAGCCCAAACTAATCTCAAAAGCCCAAATACACTATAAATGAATAAACTTTAAAGCTCCAAGCCCAACATTCCCCCTAGGTTTCTTCATTTGTCCTTCGGTGCCGCATCCACACCCAAACGTCTAGCCATAATACAAGCAACTGCAACCGTCCAATCTTTAGCACACACCTCATATAGCTCTGCAGTACGTATTTGATGAGAAGCCAGAACTTGTAAATCTTCATCATGAAAGCTAACCAGATCCACCACATCGTTTACCCTAAACGCCTTCTCTTTTGTTACAATAGCAACACTTCTGACTTTCGGATCGTACAACCAAAAGTTGAAGTTCTTCAGAATTCTCTTTGGAAAGGTAGGAGCAACGGGAATAACTAACTCTTTGTCTGTAGGCGGCCACATCACAGATTTGAACATTTTGCCCGTATGCGCATCGCGAACACCCTTAGCTGCTCTCAAGTACGGTTCAGCAGTCTCCATACTCTTAAATCCGCTCACGTTCAAGCTTCTTAAAGAATTTCCAACCTGGTCCACGCTCTGTAGTGTCGTCGTCAGTGTATGGAGCTCTTAAATGATCAGTCAGTGCAACTTTAGTCCATATCTCAAACTGTGATTCTTTCGAATAATATTCCCTTGTTCCATCATGGCGCACAATGATCCACATGTTTTTAACATGATCATACATCCAACTCACACCTTCGACTTGTTGCCCACCTTACTATAATAACTGGATCCCAACTCCATCACGTATCTTTCAGATTGATTGGTTGGATCTTTCAGCTGAAAATTTTCGTCCAGAGGATTCACGTTAAGATTCCTCATCAATACCATTTGCTTCTTCTTCCTCTGATCTGCAGTACGTTTCTGACTGGCAGTGAACTTTTTGCATGGATCGCTTAAGTAATCATCGAGACCGGCTTGACGTTCGGCTGCTAACTTCTCAGCTGCCAACCTCTGTTCTTCAGTTTCTTCTGCATACGCTGCTGTACTGCATGATGTCTAGTTTCAACATTCATCGGATCATCAGTAGGATCGCTAAACTCACTGCCAAACCTATTCTCAAGTTTGCCCCTTAAATCAAACACAATAGTCATAAGCATCATTACATCCCCCTGCAGCTGATCGATAGTTTGATCTCGAACATCCAAGCGATTCTGTAGAGAGGCAATCTGAGCATCCTTTAACATAACCTCCTGTTCCAGCACTACTACCCGTTTCTTCAAATTAACTACATCCACCTCTGTATCATCATCATCACTGTCCAATCCCCCAAACTCGAATGCCCTCTTCTCAGATCTACACATATAATCGTCAGCAACAGCATCAGAATAACCAACTCCACTACCACCCGCTTCCGAACCACGACACCAGACGAATTACCTCCAAATTCCATCATTTGCAATGTTGTGTCAGCAGGAATTGATACAACCGTGGACTGTGTAATGATAGGAGCGGTTTGCTGTTTAGAAATAATAGGCGTGTCAATCATCGATGTACGAGCAACAAATTCAGCAACAGAAGCCTCAGCAACAGTGATCTTAGCAGCAGTAGATGTAATCACATTAGAAGCAGCAACAATAACAACAACAGGAACTTCAGATGTACTAGATGAAATGCTCGGCCCAGTTCTTCGCCTCTTAATCAACGGTACTTCATTTTCTTCGTCTTCGTCATCTTCTTCAGTCTGAACGGTTTGTGCAACAATAGACAGAATGTCAAGTGGGGGATCACCCTGTTTCTCTTGAATATCCTTCAACTGAGCGATCAAGGAGCTAGGTTCTCAGAAGACAGCTCTGGTAGAACAGAGTTAAAGTAGCATTGAACGCACTTAAGATCATCCAGAAAGGATTGGCCAACATCATCCTCATCATCTGTGACTAAATCCTCTACTTCTATCTCCTTTTCCTTTGCTGGTATATGTGTTCTTCAGCCACAATCGCGTTTACTGGAGGAGGAGGAGGAGGTGGTGGAGCATGCAAACCAACAACTTCAGAAAACTTTCCAAACTTCTTCAGAGGAAACCTACCTACAAATACCGTCTTCGAGGTAGAGCGGTTCTTCTTCATAGTTGCAAAAATAGTAGGCCCCATTGGCTTCATATTCAGTAGATCAGCGTCTGTAGCATCCTTCGCTAAATCTGGATAACGGGCTATCAAGTATCAGCTGGATAAAACGTGGGTATAATAGAAACATCCGTTTCTTGGTCTGCTCTAAGATTTTCTTCATGTTATCGAAGATGTAACCAGCAATGTTATACTCCAGTCCATGACTAATGAAACTATCACAGATGTCTGTGCCTGATTTGGCTGATCCAGTCGGCCTTTGTTTTCCGACACACACTGCATGAACATGTGTATGAGTAACCTCCAGTATGCCGGAAACATCTTCTTCAGCAGTGGCGGATAAGAAACCTCATATCCCATCTCCATGAGTACCGGCAGCACCTTTTCTTTGACGTACGTTGTTGGATCACCGAAGGTATCTGTCAGCTGTAGCACCTCCCTCACACAAGCCTCATTTACCAACAATCTCCTTCCCTTGAATTTGCGAACGTATAAAAGGTCTACCATCATCACCCCTCGGCTGTATCCGCGCTCTATTCCAAAACGAGTGCACTAAATCTCTGTATATCACGGGGTTCGCACGGAGAGCGTATGCAATTCTGCAAGTGTTGAAGCCCCACAATCATCGTCTGAATTCCTGAAAATACTCAGCTGGTGGGTCTGAGAGATACCCAGCCTGGTTGTGAAACTGTTTCCTCAACCAGCATCACTGCGTCAAAAGCTTCTTCCACCATATCTGTAAAAAATCAACAAAGTTAAAAATCAACTAACGGAATTTAACTGAGTTTAGCTATATGGCAGTCAAAACTAACTGGACAGGTCAAAAGAAGTCAAGGTTCAAATTAATACTAGTTCAAATTAGTTAAAGGGTTCAACAGTTGAAAAGGTCCAAACTTCACATCTGGATTATAGACAGTTCAAAAGTGAATCAGAATACACTTTCATCAATCCGGATTGAAGGATCATAGCATGGTCAAAGATACAATCCGGATTATGTATCTCGGATAGATAGCATCCCGGATGAAGACCCAATCCAAAATGATATCCGAGTTCATCATTTCGGAAGAATACAATCCGAATGTAATCCGAGATACTTAGTATTTGAAGATCAGTCGGAATGGAATCCCGAAATGCATTAAATATTCATTGATTTCATCCGGAATACACATGTACCTAATCCGAATGAGCTGTCCGAAATGCTTAATTCGAGAGAGAATCAGAGAAGATATTGTAATTCGGATTTCGGATAAACCGAATGAAATCAGATACCAATATATATTTCCGTAATGGGCTTGGGGCCCGGAATTTTGAATCCGATTGGGCTTGAGACAGGGCCAATTCGGAACAGTAACACAGTGGGCCTGTCCGGAAAGATCCAAATGGGCTTTCCGGAAAAGCCCAATCCGAACAGTAACCTTTGGCCAACCCAATTCGGAACAGTAACATAATCTTCAGTTTTTAAACCAATTTCATTAGGCTGGCCCAAATCCCAAAGCACACTGGGCAAGTCCAATATCTCTTGACAGAAAAACATCCCAACAAAATTCATCAAGTAAACTAACCAAGCATCCAACCATCTTTTAACATTTCACAATGAGAACTTATTGAAACAGACATAAACAGTTAACACAGCCTTGCTAAGGGATAAATCATTTCAAACGCTAACTAAGGAACCTTCTTCAGTATGAGCAGGTTCAGTTGGTCTAATTGATTGTCAATATACTTGTCTAATTAAATCTAAAACTCAACCCTTGTAGTTCAGGCATCATGATACGCTTAAGGTAATATTATACTAAGATACTCGTGTGTCCCATACCATGACATACCCCCGCGATCAAGGTAAGGACAAAGTTCATCGTAGCAGGTGAGTATACCGTGGTCATCCTTTATTGTACAACATCAGGCTATTGGTGAACAGGTCAATACTTCCGTACAGCAGAGAGACCAATAGTGACTGATGAGGGTTAGGCAAATACCTTATGAGGTACGTAAGAACTTAGAAAGAAACCTTGTTCTCTTAGGTTTTGGCCTTTCCATGTTGGCTCTTTTATAAAGATATCCTGACTGTGCCTAGGTCTGCATATAATCTGGATGCAACAGAAGGGCAAGTCAAGATATCCTCGGATGACTCAACAACATAAAGACCCGAAACCTCAGACGTTGGCTATCTATCAACGCAAGATTTAACACCATAAAATCATACGCCTACAGTAAGTGACCCACTGAGTACAAAGTTCGTTATGTTTATATCATTTGACTTTCCCCATCCGGTTGAGTTTTAGACCTAACGACACATCACTTTCGATCCAAATCTTTTCCGCTTCAATACCTTACATGTGTTAGTCAAACATTTTATCACGAATATTCATTTCATTTCCCGTATCCTTGCAAAACCCCTTTTTTATTTTTTTTATTTTTATTTTTTTATTTTACTTTATTTTTTTAAGATTTCCCCCCTAAATTTGTGCATAGAGAGATGAACAAATTTATGAAACAACGAAAAGAAAAGAAAAACAGGAAACAAACACGAAGATGGTAGATGCCTATGTAGAAAACTGAATCATTTTGAGAAGATCCACAAGCACTTGAAAACGTGCGTTGCTAACGCGTTTCGTGAACAAATCCGCCACATTTGCATCAGTTGGATTTGCTCAAGCTGTACGAGACCCTTTTCATAGCAATCGCGGAAAAAATGAACTTTAATGTTGATGTGCTTGGTTTTGGAGCTGAAAACAGGGTTTTTTAACTATTTGGATTGCGGCATCATTATCACAATAAATTGTTGTGTTTAGATAAGTCAAACCGTAATCCGCAAGCTGATGTTGCATCCATAAAACCTGGGAGCAGCATGCAGAAGCTGCAACATATTCTGCCTCTTCAGTGGAAAGCAAAACCGTCTGTTGCTTCTTGCATTACCACAAAATTAAGTGATCTCCCAGAAATTGGCAACCAGCTGAAGTTGAGCGCATGTCCCTATCTGTACCTCCAAGATTACTGTCAGAGAAAGTAAACAGTTCAAATTCAGAATTTTTAGGATACCAGAGGCCCAGTGATGGAGCCCCTTTGAGGTACCTAAAACTTCGTTTAACAACATGTAAATGAGAAAGTTTAGGAGTAGCCTGATAATGAGCACACTAGCAGACGACAAACATGATATATGGCCGACTAGCAGTGAGATACATGAGTGATACAATCATTGAGCGATACATGGTAGGATTAACAGGCGTTGCTTCAGCATCTTCATTTAGCAGAGGCCGTTCTGCAATAGGGGAAGCCATTGGCTTGGAATCTGTAAGCTTGAATTTGGCAAGAACGTCGTGTACGTATTTTCCTTGATGAATGAGTATACCCTGTGGGCTCTGACGAACTTGAAGTCCTAAAACATGGTCATCTCCCCCAATGAGCTCATCTCAAATTTCTTCTTCATGATCTCTTCGAATCACGGCACAAACCATCATTGGTGGAACCAAAAATAATATCATCAATATAGATTTGGACGATGATAATGTCCTTATCAACGCGTTTGATAAACAGAGTTTGGTCATTGGTTCCCCTGTGTAGTCATGAGCAAGCAGATGCTCTGTTAGAGTAGCGTACCATGCGCGAGGCGCTTGATGCAACCTGTACAAAGCCTTGTCTAGTTTGTAGGCATAATCTGGCTTGTCAGGATCAGTAAAGCCCGGTGGTTGTGCCACGTATATTTCCTCTTTCACCTTGCCGTATAGAAACGCAGTCTTGACATCTATTTGATAGACAGTAAAATCCATGTAAGATGCGTATGCCAAGAAAATACGTATAGCCTCCAAACGCGCAACAGGTGCATAGACCTCATCATAATCTAAACCTTCAATCTGTCGAAACCCTTGAACTACCAGCTTTATTCCAAAAGATAACTCAGTGTCATCATGCTTGTTGCAGAAAACCCAGCGAGTTCCAAGAGCGCGCTTTCCCTGAGGCAGCTTCACCAATTGCCAAACGCCAAGTTTTTCAAATTGATTGAGTTCCTCGTGCATGGCATCAACCCAGCCTGGTTCCTGCAAGGCAACATCAATACTTTTAGGTTCAATTTGGGAAGTAAAGGAAGAGTAGAGACATGTATTGATATCCCCAGATTGGCTGCGTGTGCGAACAACAGCGTTTACAGAACCAATGATATTCTCAACGGGGTGATCATGCTGTAAACGTTGCAGATTGGTGTAGCGGGAACCAAAACATCCGTTGTAAGTTGGTGATACTAGCCGAAGCAACTCCAGATGTCTCCCCCTCAACAGAGGCACCAGTAGAGGTATGTGGTGAGGAATCCACCGCACAATCAAGGGGAGTAGGCTCGAGAAACAAAGAGGAGCCCAAAACATCAGGAGGAAGGCCTTCATCTGTCGTAGGTGGCTCTGGAGCAGAAACCACATCTTCAGGAGGATTCGGCTGAACAGGTGAAGAGATAGGTGGGTTGAGAATGTGAAACTGTGGAGGATGGCGAGACAGTGTCATTGAATCCAGGAGGATCCACACTTAGCTGCTTTAGAGTCTCATTTAGCGAGGCAGCGTCAGCATCATCTTCAGAAGTAATGGGCACCGTTGGAAGGAGAGAATTCGAACTATTTCCTGTAGGCACATTAGAAGACACATCAAAATGATTAAATAAGGTAGAGTAGTCATACAACCAGTCAGGACCAATGCGTTGTCCTTGGGATTTTCCTCCAGCCAACCCACATTGTAGGTTTCAACTACCATCTTCTTGATCTTGTTATAAACGCGATATGTCATATTTTTAGAATAACCAACGAAAATGCAAGGATCCCCACGTGCTTCAAACTTTCCTTTAGCGTCCATGAGCAGGAGTACACAAGGACATCCAAATTTGCGGAAATGCTTGACCGAAGGTTTGCGACCTTCAATCACTTCGTATGGAGTCTTCATGTGGCGTTTGTTGATCAGGGCAAGATTCTGAATATAGCATGCAGTGTTAATTGCTTCTGCCTAGAAGATGAGAGGTAGCTCGGATTCAACTAGCATAGTGCGTGCAGCCTCAATAAGTGTGTGATTTTTGCGTTCTGCAACCCAATTTTGTTGTGGGGTTCTGGCTGCACTGAACTGTCGATCAATCCCCTTGGATGAGCAGAAAGAGTTTAAGGTAAGATTCTTAAACTCTGTCCCATTATCACACCGAATAGCCTTCACCGTAGAATCTGTCTGGTTTTCCATAAGCGTGATAAATTGTTTGACTAGCTCAGCGGTTTCACTTTTATGTGTGAGAAAGAAAACCCAAGTGAATCGAGAGTAGTCATCAATAATAACCAGACAGTAAGCCTTCCCTCCAATGCTGCGAATGTCTGTTGGAACGAAGAGATCCATATGAAGCAGTTCTAAGACTTGAGAAGTGGAAGGTACGGTTTTGGTTTTGTGCGGCTGTCGATGTTGTTTCCCACGCACACATGATGCACATTTTTTGATCAGCATGAAGTCACGAACTGATAGATCTCTGACTAAACCACCTTTTGCAAGACGATTTAAAATTTTCATGTTGATGTGACCCAGTATGCAATGCCATAGCATGGCGTCATGTTCGGTTGTCGAAGAGAAGATGCAAGTGAGCTTGTCAGAAGGAGCCTGGTTCATATCGATTACGTAGGCATTTCCTTTTCGTGCGGCTTTCAGAAGAATCCAATCATCTGGAATGATTAAACCTGTCTTTAGCACATAACATCCCTTCTTTGTAAAAAGAACATCCAGATGATTGTCGCAGAGTTGAGACACACTCAACAAACTTTGCTTCAATTATGGTACATAATTGACATTTTTAAAGCTCAGGGCTCCATTGCAAACAGTGCCTCTCATTGTGATTTTCCCTGTTTCTTCACCTGCGAAGGAAACAAACCCGCCATCGAAAAACTGAATGTCATTCAACTGCGAGATGTTTCATGTCATGTGCCTCGAACATCCGCTATCAATATACCATAATCGAACAAGAGCGCGCCAGAGCTGTTCCTGCACATTTCAACAGGTGTTAGTTAGAAACGGGAACCTAGGCCATGGACGATCTGGCTTTGCCAGTAGCATCAACATAAGTAACCTCATGAAAGATCAAATTAGTTGAGGATGAGGTTGATGATGCTTTTGATTCATTAGACAAGGGGTTCGCGGACTGATTCTTGGCCATTAACTTAGGCCTCCAGGTTACTGAATCAGACCTGTGCACATTCCTAGGAGTGCTAGAGGGATTCTGGGAAAATGAAGGTCTCAAGGGTTTAACAGTTTGTTTCTTGGCCAAGTTCCAGTCTTGATCAGAAGACTTAGCCACAAATCGAACCTCAGGTGGGCGATTAGGCATGGCCTTCTGATATTTGGAATACAAAGTTTTGAAAGAGGTAAAGGTCTTTAGACAATTTCGAGCAATGTGCCCAGGAGATCCACAATTGAAACAGGTCTGCCTCTTCTGGAAGAAAACAATCCGTTCAGCTTGGGAAATTCTGGGCAATTTGTTTGTTAGTTTCTTGCTGGCGTTTACTGACGGCTGATGCACGGTCTTGGTCTTGACGGTGTCCTGCGCACATCCATCAACACACTTGTTAGTTTTGTGATTTGAATTGAAATATTTTGGACATGGAGATTTTGACAAAATTTTAATTGATATCTGTTCAGCTGGTTGCTTTACAGATTAAGCATGCGACTGCCAAGTTGATTCCTCAGTTTGATGAGAAGACTCAGCAGTTGCCGTTTCAGCTTTTGTAGATGCTTGTTTAGTTTTCTTCTTTTTAGATCGACGTGGTCTCCTCTTTTTAGTCTTACTCTTCAAACACACTTCGTGACAGATTCCGTAGAGGACACGAGTGGCTCTATAGGGACATCCTGTTCTGAAGTTTCAGCAGATGACTGTGGAACCTCGCAATTTTGAGAAGTCTGAGGTTCCGATTCAAGATCAGGTTTAATATTATTGTTTGATTCAATTGGAAAAGCGTGGTCATCTTCTGTCATTTCAGAATCAGTCCCTCGTGTTAAGTCGCCCAAGTCTTCTAGAATTATGTCACCATCAACTTTGACAAAAAAAATTGGTTGGTCGTCGTTCACACTGTTAACCCTAGGAGAGGCATCAACAGATGCAACCTCTGAAGATGAACATTCAGTATCCTCAGTTGAAGATGAACAGTCAGTATCCTCAGCTGAAGCCGATGAAGCTAAATCATCTGTTGATGCAGATCCTGTAGCTAAATTCATTTTCTCATCACACAAATCATCACAGTTATTAGCATTATTCAAAACATCAGGATTTGTCGAAAAACCAGAATTAAAACTGTCTAAATTCTCAATACAACCAACACTATTTGAGCATGTAAATTGTTCAGCAAGAAATTGATTTAAAATGTCAAAAGCAGGTTTATAAAATGCATAATCATAAGCTGAATTGTCTGAATGTGTATTCAGACATTCCTCTTCATCACCCTGTGTGGTATCCTCAACTAAAATTTCTTCTGCACATGAATTAGACACATTAGTATTGTTCACAAGTTTGGTGTGAGTATCAGAAGATCCTTTTCCGTTAGATTTTGTGGAGGATGTTTCTCCCTCAGGCACTTCTGTCTCCAATCCATTGTACTTTCAGAGGGACGATTATCGGTCTCACGGGTAAGTGGTGTAGAAGTCACAAAGACATCATCCCTCTTGAGTTCAGTGGGTTTGGAGAACTTAGGGTAATAGGGCGTCCATGGTTTGGATAAGTAATCTGATGGTTTACCATACATCATTTTTCCAGCATTTTCTATTTCTTCCTCAGATTCAGGCATTCTAGTGTAGTTATGATTATATGGTGGAGGCGCCCTATTGTACCCAAGGCCTTTAGTAAAATTCTTTTGATAATTAAGCTGGAGGTCACATAAGGCCTTGACTAATTTGCTGGAAGTTTCAAATTTCTTAATGTTTATTTCATTTTCGTGAAGCTTCTCTGTCAAGGAATTCAGCTTGGCTAAGGCTGCTTGAAGTTCTACGTCCTTTTCAGCTAATTTTAGCTTGTAGTCATAGACCCAACATTGCTGTTGGTTCAAGTCTAGCTTTAGTAAGCTACATCCTGTTTCTGCGCTTCGACCTTCTCCATAAGAAGCTTGTTCTTATGTTTAAGGGCGATGTTCTGTGACGCAGCTTGTTGATATTCAACCACAAGAGTTGAGTTGTGGGCGCACATTTGTGATAATTTAAAACGACAACTATCAGAACAGAGTATTCGATTTACCGTTTCTGAAAGATCGGTGCCTCAGTTGTCTGCGCCATCATGTAGTGGTTGCTGTTCTTAGATAGATTCAAGGTTTCCATTTGAGCTGCAGCATCTGCCCATTTGAAACCCTCATGCTGTTGGGCCACCAGTGCTGTTGACTTCCCACCTGAGCTACTTGATAAACTCGTAGTTGTCTTGGAAGGAGAGACGGGAACCAGCTATCTGTCACTGCTTTGTATATCAGCGACCCTGGATGATACATACCCTGAGGGTGGCTTCTTGCATTCCCTAGCGAAGTGGCCTGGTTCGTGACATCGGTAGCATCTAAGTTTGTCCTTTGTGAGACCAGTCTTCAAGTTTGACAAGGTTGCCTTCCATACTTTTTCTGAAACTTGTTGACCCAAAAAACAGCCATTGCTAAGTTCCAAGAGACATCGATATCATCCAGGTCCTCCTCCATGATTTGATCAACTTCTGTTGGAGAATAGATGGAGGGGTTAGATCACCTGCCAGGAAGGTGTTTAAGCTCTTGATCATTGATGCAGCAATAACCAGTTTCTCTTCGTTTTCCTTAGTGAAAACGCAGAGTTGGGCGAGGGTTGAGCAGGTCCAGGGACTGGTGCAGCAGTTTGAGGAATGACGCCTTGTTGCACTGTTTGAGGAGTTGCAGGACTGAAAACCACGTTAGGATACTGAGCATGGTACTGTGTGTGAACTTGAGCAGCTGAAACCGTTGAAGGATTTGGAGATTGAAAACCATACACATACTGAGTGTTCTAAGGCTTGGTAACAGGACTGTACACCACATTTGATCCACCCGTTGCTTGTGCAGTTCCTTGCAGAGGACTATAGACAGATTCTGTGACATTAAAGCTGCGTTCTGCCCTATCATCCCTGCTGCCATCAAACTGCTTTGATGGTTGATCTCCCTCTGCTTGTTGTCAATTTCACATGATTTGATATAGCTATCATCTCAGTGAGAGTGACATCATTTAAGTTCTTTGTCTTTTTGATCATGCCCACGTCTGCATCCCAACTTTTGGGCAGTGAATTCAATAACTGTCGGTTCATAGCGCTGTTGGTGAGGGTGATCTCAGCTGAAATCATCTGGGAAACCAGCTTGACTTAGCGACGTATCTGGTTTTCGATGGTTTCTCCATATATGTGATTGAACGAGCTGAATTGCTGATTCAGCTGATTCACCCTACTTGCTTTCATGTCGGCATTTCCTTCGTAGAGATTTTGCAACTCACTCCAAACCTCCTTTGCGTTTTACAGTTCCTGACCCGATAGAAATATCAGGTCCTAGAGCCATGGTCAGTGTTGCAGAAGCCTTCTCATCTTCCCCTATGATCTTGATGTCCTTGGAGTCCATAGGTGCATGGGCTTGGGAATTTTCGTTTCAGGGTCTTGCTCTGTGCTGTACACTATGGTTCTTGGACCATTCATGATGCATCTCCACACGCCGGGTTCTTTTGCTTTGCAATACTGTTCTAAGCGGAACTTCCACCGTAATATTCATCTCCGTACAATAAACGTGGCACTTTGGTGGAAGTGCCAATCACCTGATCCAGCTCTTGGTGGAGGGCTAAAGTTTGCGATTGCAGGGCTGCCTGTGTGGCATTTGTCAGGTCCTGTGCGGTCATGAATCCAACCATTGAAATTAAATTAATTAAAAATTTACCAAAATTGATTTAAAGTTAATTAATTTAAGTGATTCTTATGAATAGTGCTGAATCCGAAAAGGTCAATTCTGTAGTCAAGATGGTCAACCCAGAAAGTTTTCCTGAAATGGCAATCCGGAAGTCAAAGTTGGTCAACCTGGATAGATTATCCGAAATGAACAATCCGGATTGCTGAATCCGATTTGAAGATCCGAGATAGAAAACCAAGTAGAAATCCGAAATAAGAAGACCGAAATGCAAATCCGAAACGGAGAATCTGAGATGAAGATCCGGAATAATCAACTCTGGATTTAAATCCGGAATCAAGAATCCGGAACGAAGAATCCGAGATGCCTGTCTTATCTTCTAAAAATCCGGAAAAGTGATCCAATCCGTAATAGTGGCCCCGCCTTTTCTGCAACCTAATTCCGAAATTTATGGAGATCAAATAGTGCAACAGTAACTCGGATCACAATCCGAAACAAGCAACAGTCAGGGATCAATCCGAAATGGACGATCTCCTTCGTGTTCTTCGGAATCCGGAACAGTAGTGAATCCGAATTATGAGAACCTTCTTCGTGTTCTTCGGAATCTAGAACAGTGTCAGATCCGAAATCTTCACAAATTGTTTGAGTTTTTCGGAACAGTATCCTCCGACGATGAACAGCGATCCGGAATACCAAAAACCGATCCAAACAGCAGCAATACACTTCAGAAACTTCTTCAATCAGCAATACCCGGAGCCTGTATTAGAACAACAGGCTCTGATACCAATTGTAAGTCCTGTGCGGATCAAACAGGTATCACTAATCTAATCAATAGTGGAAATTATGATTAGGAAGAAGAACAACTTGAATAACTTCAATAATATAACTTGCATACACCAAAAGATGTTAGATACAAGTTTTGCTATCAACTCTCTAACCCCTACTAAATGACCTTACCTCTCTATTTATAAATATCACAAAGCCCAAAAGTACAACCCTAGGCCCACCAGGCATTAGGAAGCCCAAACTAATCCCAAAACCCAAATACACTATAAATGAATAAACCTTTAAAGCTCCAAGCCCAACAGAAAGGGGGCGTAATCAGCCTTAAGATTTGAGATTCCGTAAGTGACTCAGTGATGTTCACGAGCTGATCTGAATTGAGTGAATCTTTGCTCATGTTTGGCTCGTTTACAATCGAGAGAAATCCGAACGAGCATATTCGAGGGCGTAGTTTTTCGAGCGAGAAACGAGCGACGAGTAATTTGGACAACCATAGATTTAACATGTTTCCTTCGATGTCTCCGCTATCTGGTCACGACTCAGGTCCAACTGTCCGAGGATGACACTAAGATTGAGGTCGGATCGTCTGAGGATGAGGCTCTGGTTGAGGCAGGTGAGACGATGAATATATAACAAAGAATAATTGTCGCATTGTGGCGTATGGTGAGAGCGAGAGACGATTGACGACTAACGATTGATGAGAGAAAGATGTCAAATATTGTCGCTTCACGACTTAGAGTTTTAGTTTTAAACTTGGTGTTAAATCTTTTATTGGTTTGATATGCATAAATATAATTGTATAGTTAAATATAGTGGTCCAAATCTAATAGAGTTTTATGTATAAAGCATTAATATACATGTAATTTGTGTGTGCATATATAATTATATATGTAATAAATTAATAAAAATTAATTCGAGCCAAACCGAGCCAAGCGGACCTTTGCTCATGCTTGGCTCGTTTGTAAACCGAATCAAACCGAGCGAGCATATTCCGAACAAACGACGGGCGAGCGATGAGTGACGAGCGATGAGTGAATTCCATCTGTTCTAGAAGCAATTATTGTTTGTGTTTTGGAAGAATGTCTCTAGCCACAATGTGGGTGTTCGTTAGGAATCAGTTTCCCTTGCATATTGTGACTAAACTCCAAGTATGTACAACTGTGTGTTCCGCATGTGTTAATCTTGGTATATTACATACGTTACGCTATCCTCTTTCATTACTATATACTATACTTACTCCAACTATTTTATATTGAATCAATTGTCTATACTATACTTATCCTAACTATTTTATATTGAATCAATTGTCTTGTGTCCTTAATGTTGATCCTAAAATTTCAAACAATAGAACGGAACTGAATGAAATTTTAACAAAGCAAAATTTAGAGATGAGTGGTTGTGAATATCAGACAAAATTTAACCCTATATTTAGGGCTGCAAACGAACCGAATAAACACGAACATGATCTTGTTTGTGTTCGTGTGTTAAAAAATATATGTGTTCGCGAACCATTCACGAAAAATTATCGAAGGAGATTTAATTTTTGTGTTCATTTGTTAAGGAAATGGACTTGTTCGTGTTTGTTTGTTAATGGCAATGAACATTGACGAATACAAATGAGCACAAACTAATATCCATGAACACAATGGAAACAAAAGAACACAAACAATCGTTCATAAACACAATATATAATACACTGTTTCTTATTAGATATTTAATTTGTCGGAATTTTGAAGTATTTAAATAAATATAAAAACTAAAAACACTAATAAACTATCGAACACAAACAAACACGTTACCGAACGTTCACAAACATAAACGAACAAACGCGACCTTTGTTAATGTTTGTTCATTTAACTAATCGAACGAATTTTCTTGTTCTTGTTCGTTTGTTTAATAAACGAACGAACATAAACAAACTTCCTGCTAAACGAATTACCGAACGTTTGATTCGTTCACGACCCTACCTGTATTAATACAAAATTAAAGAATTGATATTGTTAAACATCATATTGATACACGAACATACGTAAAATAATATCAACATATTATACACACCCAAAACATGGAGTCAAAATAATTTTAATTTTAATGATTTTATATTGAAAAAATCATCTCTACCCAACAATCTTTTGTAATCTTCTTTACCCAACATTATTTTGTAGTCACCTCACTAAAATATTGTTACGTACTTATACAACAATAATATAAAATGAGAACCGTCAACAAATGGCATCGTTGGTTGCGTGTTTGTACGAATCAACACCAGTTTCTCAACTAAACCAACAACATTAATGGCGCCACAATCGCCATAAAACCTCTCAATTCTCTTCACTCCTGCCACCCTCCGCCGCTCTTCCGCCACCGTCACCTCCTCAACAAGGTAATTCATCGTCGTCTCCTTCAAATTTCACGATTACCGCCACTTTTCCGTATTATATTGTCCGTTTATTATTATTTATTGTTTGAATCGAAGATAATTTTACTATTTTAGGTTAATCATCATAAATTAAATGTATATGTTAAGATAGAGAGTGAGGTTTCTGTTGATGCTTGTGTATGTGATTATATGTGAAGTAGGTGGAAGATGAGCAAGGTGAACTCATCAAATATGGAACTAGACCTAGATCGACCTAATATTGAAGATTATCTGCCTACTGATTCAATTCATGAACCTCTCGGAAAGCTTCGACTGTAATGTTAAACTTTCATTCTGTTTGTATATGTGTGTGTTTGTATGTGTGTATTATTTTATTACTTGAATGAAGCTGTTGATCAATGGAGTGATTCTTATGTTTAGGCCTGATTTACTGGATATTTCACCCACTCTAAGGGAGGCAGGCGGTGCCATTGTCGATGCAAGTATTCTTTCTCCTTTCGTTTCCGCATGTCATCGTTTGGGGAATTTGTATGAATATGCAACTGACTGTATGAGTATGACTGCATTGATAGTTGCCTCATGATAAACTGTGTTCCATTTGCAGGAGAAAGCAACAATGTCTATTCTTTGTGTTGATCATGATCTGGATTTACCTAGTTGGGATTGTTGCTTACGTTATTATTTGAATGGCAATTATCTATTTGAGTATTTTCTTTAGTGTAGATGTTGGGGTTAGGTGCCAGAGTTTAGAAATCAAAATTAAACTAATGTAGTTGTAGCATTTCAAATCCCGATTATAAGGCTTGGACTCCATGCTCACAAACATGAGATGAGTGAATGGGTTCGTAGCTTAAACAAGAATGTGGTTTTGGGAGAATTAACAATTAGCTTGATGAATCATTTGTTGGTTGTCTTGGAAAAGTTGCAACATTTTGTTTGTAAGATTATAGTCCAACTTTGCCTCTGATCTTTAATATATATCCTGTTTTTTTTACTGTGGAAGGATTTTAAGACATCCAATTGAAATCTGTAAGCTTGTATCAACAAGTGTGTTAGCTCAATGCTACAAAGTCCTTGTGATGGCAGGAGTAGTGTTATGTTATTACCTTATTGTAGCTCCACTGTACCATTCATACTTGACCAACCAAAGTTTCCTTGTTCATGAACAGGACTCGTTTACAAGATGTTTCAAGTCAAATCCTCCAGAACCTTGGAATTGGAATGTGTATTTGTTCCCATTGTGGTGTTTGGGAGTTATAGTTAGATATGGGATTCTTTTCCCTGTAAGGTTCGTATTTCTGCCACTCAAGTATATTTCGTTTGAAAGTTATGGCTGAAGGCATCAAGATATTGACGTTAAAATGAGTGTTCAGATTAATTTTTGAGTAAAGTACACGGATGGTTCTTGTGGTTTACCAAAATTTTGGATTTGGTTCTTGACTTTCCAAAAGTACACGAATGGTCACAGTGGTTTGCACTTTGTAACGCATTTAGTCCCCAACTTTGCCTAAAAGCACATGGATGGTCCTTGTGGTTTGAACTTTTTAACGCATTTAGCCCCTAACTTGGACTTGTTGAAACCTTTAGATTTGTGAGCTGGGGACTAAATGCGTTACAATGTGCAAACCATGGGGACCATCCTGTACCTTGAAAAGTTGGGGACCAAATCCAAAATCTTGGTAAACCATACGGACCATCCGTGTACTTTATTCTTAATTTTTTTTATGTTTTTCATGTCATATAAGCCTATGAGGGGACAGTCAAATGTGAGCCACCTGGTCAATGTATTTTTAGTTGACTGTTTTCAGTGCAAGATCTCATTGAGGAATATATAACTGAGCTGTTGTGTACTATAGATCAATATATTGTTTCATGATCGAGTGCTATTACTGTATTTGCTGTTATTACAAGAATAATTATGAAAGCTGTATATTTCTACTCTGCTGTTTAGGAGGTTACTGCTAGAGTTTAATAGATTAACACATGCAGTGGGTCTCGGTTAATGAGCAGTTTGTTCTTCTTGTTTCTTTTGCAGGGTTTTAATTCTGACATTAGGTTGGATAATATTCCTTTCATGTTATATTCCTGTGCATTGGCTATTAAAAGGGCATGATAAGTTGAAGAAAAAGTTAGAGGTAAGAACGTTCTCATGGCATCATTTCATATCTATGTGAAATAATTATAGATTTTTTTGGATTATCATACTTGACTTTTTGTTGCAAATGAAATAGTTGTTCAAGAAGCCAAATCACAGCTTTTTTAAGAATTGTTTACGATGAATCTAGCAGTTTTTATTCAGACCTTAATTGGGTGTATTTATTTGACATTCTCACTATTACTCTTCGGTATTTTATCTATATTTAGAGAGCTTTAGTGGAGCTAATTTGCAGCTTCTTTGTTGCATCATGGACTGGAGTTGTCAATTACCATGGCCCTAGGCCATCTGCAAGGCCCAAACAGGTATGTTTACGGGGATATTTTTATTTGTATTTAAAAATAAGAAACTGCATGATATTCTAATTACAAATTGGATACTTTACTTACAGGAGGCTTTTATAATCAATCCTATAAGAGGATGAAACACAATCTCCGTCATTCTAGAAATAAATTCTAAACTGATAACTCATAAGAGAAGTTCTTACTAATATGAAACAAACCCAAACAAGTCTTGTTTTAATCTTAAAAACAGAAAAATGGGGTTTTGAGGCCCGAGACGATTCTAAATGGCCGTCACAAATAAATAGTCAAATTTTGCATGTTGTCTCTGATTCATTTATCATACTTGATCAATTAAGCAGTGTTTAATTGGTGGATAAGCAGGTGTTTGTAGCCAATCACACATCAATGATTGATTTCATCATTCTTGAGCAGATGACTGCATTTGCTGTAATCATGCAGAAACACCCTGGATGGGTTGGTATGCGGCCTTAATTTCTGTGTTAGATCATTTTTCCGATATATTTATATTATTTTTTAATGGAAGCAATAAAAAAGTTGTACAGTAATAACTCATAATGTGCAGGACTTATACAAAGCACTATCTTGGAAAGTGTTGGGTGTATATGGTTCAACCGTTCAGAAGCAAAAGATCGTGAAATCGTATCCAGAAAGTAAGTAAAATATTACAAGTCCTAACTTTTTTTAGATTTCCGTATTTTCTCATATTGCTTCTTTAAAATGTTGTATGGGTTGCAACTTTTCAGGTTAAGAGAACACGTTGAAGGGGCCGACAACAATCCTCTTCTTGTATTTCCTGAAGGCACTTGTGTGAATAACAATTACACGTTATGTTCAAAAAGGTAAATAATTTTCTAAATTAGCACATAGTATAAAACTATGCAGTTAATATCAGTGATATATCGGTCCCCTAGTAAAATATCGGTCATATATCAGTACCGGTATCATCGGCGATATTGACTAATATTTGACCGATATAAACCGATATATGACTGATATATCACGGAATTATTATTGTCAAATTGCTATATATGTAAATCCTGCATGATATGAAATTACCAATATCCCACTGATATCTCACCGAGATAACCTATATCTCAAATATTGGTCCTTGACCGATATCCGATATTTTACCGCATTAACTGCATAGGTATAAAATGATTATAATTCGATTTATCAGAATAACCATTTTTCAGGGGGCGTTTGAACTTGGATCCACCGTTTGCCCAATTGCAATCAAGTACAACAAAATCTTTGTTGATGCCTTTTGGAATAGTAAAAAGTAAGAATTGTTCGTCTAATCGCAGTTGTTTTTTAGTATTTTCTTTTAATTAAGTTTTGTTGAATAAAATTGTTCTCCTTTTTTGCAGGCATTCGTTCACAACGCATTTGTTGCAGCTGATGACATCATGGGCTGTTGTGTGTGATATTTGGTATCTAGAGCCCCAAAACATGAAGCCAGGAGAAACGCCTATTGAATTTGCTGAGAGGTACAAACTTAAATTGCCTAAAGATGTCTCTAACGTTAGAAATGGTCTAAATTGTTTTTTTTTTGGTACTTTGTAGAGTGAGAGAGATCATCTCTGCTCGTGCAGGCATTAAAATGGTTCCGTGGGATGGATTCTTGAAATACTCCCGCCCTAGCCCAAAACTTATGGAGCGCAAGTAAGTCAAATGTTGATACCTTCTTTTTAAAGTTATCATCATCCTCATGAGCTTTAACTATATTTTAGTAGTTATTATATCTATATATATGTGTGTGTATACGTAAGAGAATTCTGATATCTATTTGATCAAAATCGCCATAGAATACAAGTCCATTGTTCTATACTATGCAACTTTGATGCAGTTGTGAACCGAAAACTATAATTTTCAACTTTAGTATGTTTTTTATGTGTGGATGGTCAACTTATAATTTTGACCAGTCACATAAGAGTGTTTTCATCATAATAGTGCATTTTAGTTGGTTAAATATCATCATTGTATACATCATAGTTTCACTAGTTACCTTTGAAATGCTGTTGCAGACAACAAGCATTTGCAGAATCAGTGTTGCGTCGTCTGGAAGACAAGTAAGAGCTTATAAAAACTTTATAAAAATTGCGAACACATTTAATTATGTTCTGATAAATATTATGTCAAATATAGTTACTTGTCTTTTATAACTATCAAAGATAATTCGTCTGTGATGATTTGTGTTCATCTCTTCCACAATTTATGCATTTCATATATAGTTATACATTTTTCCACAAAATTATATATACATGTATACACACACACACACCCACACCCATATATGTGAGTAAAATTCTAGGAAGTAGATGTAGCATATAGTGGCGGACCTGTGGCTTGCCATTGTATACTTAAGTGGAGCAGAAAAGACAAGCTTGATTGTGACGAACAATATTACAATAAGGCCTAGAAAGTAAAGTGTCTTATATCAATCATGGAAATCTCAGAATGGGAGTGGCATTAATACGCCAGAGTGGGTTATTCAACGAAGTTGTAAGAATCATAGCGCCTTCACATGCAACTAGTGAAGTATAATTTTGTTGCGTCATATCCATGTCAATAGGAAATATATGAAGAGTTTGATATGCTATTATGAAACCATATATTAACTATGTAACAGGCCCATTGCTAGTACAACACATAAGGTGCGTACTTTTGACCACATATACATAATCTCCTAATCGAGGTGGTGAAAAACTTCAAAACTTGAAAGCCAGTGCATATATATTGTTTGGTGAATAGAGTTACAAAAGGTGTTCTTTATATCAAGTTGGTGAGTGGGGCAAGAGTAGCCAGCCATAAATAGTGCTTAGTTTCACAACTGGGCTAAAGTAACATTACAATTATATTGTGTTGAAGAATCGGTGTCAAGAGACTAGGATGGCAGGAGATCCAGTGTCACGAGATAGGTCGATAAGAGTGTCAGTGTCAGGAAATCTCGATAGAGGGCTAACTGGCAGGAGATGAGAGCATACCCTCAGAGGTTTTAAATTCGCGTGGTAATATAGTTGTTTCACAAGTAATTTTTTTTTTGACGGCAAAGTATATATGAATAAACGAAAACACCCAGCGGGAAGCTGGTAACACAGAACATGGTACAAAATTACACCAGGCATATCTCCAAAGCTACATAACATGATATAAATAAATGGCTAATGATATAGGGAAATGGCTAATGATACATGTAAAAGATCAAATATGAACTTTAGTTTGGGTGAGAAGTATAAGCAGCAATAATAAGAGAACACGTGGCAAATAACAAAAAACTTAAGGAGTTAGAATCTCCTTTCATCTATTCAATTTCTCTTTCTCTACATCTTCAAAACCCACAACTTTCAAAACTCACTATTTTTAACATTTTCTCACTTTCTCTCTCTAGAATCATTACATTATAGTTTGATTTTCTTCATCAATGAATGCTTTAAAGACTCAATTAAAGTGCTCTTGAATTTCTTTGAAGAAACCTAGTTTATTTTTATGCAATTTCTCTTTTTTTTTCAATTTAACATAATACGATAGAACATGAGAAATCAATTGAAAGAGGTACTTCTCTTTTCAAATTTCTCAAACATTTTCTAGGCAAAGTGAAGATATCTATGATTCTAACCTTCTCTTTGTATTCTCGCGTTTGGGCAACGTTATTGGTTCCATTTATTAAGAAATCAGTGGTAAAAAGTTGTACACAGTTGTTTGACAAAATGTCTCAAAGAAATTACGAAAAGTTATCAATTTAAACTTTCATCTAGAATTATGTTTTACAAAAGAATGAAAAAACATATTTTTTGTGTGTTTTTTTGTCCATTGCATTTTACAAAAAATGAAAAGGCACCATTTTTTCCATTATGTTTTTCAAAAGAATGAAAAAACACATTTTTCTGTGTTTTTTGTCCATTACGTTTTACAAAATAATGAAAAACATAGTTTTTTGTCCATTGCGTTTTACAAAAGAATGAAAAAACAACATTTTTGTGTGTTTTTTTGTCCATTGCATTTTACAAAATAATGAAAAAACACAGAATTTTTGTCCATTGCGTTTTAAAAAAAATGAAAAAACACATTTTTTGTGTGCTTTGTCTATTGCCTTTTAGAAAAAAACACTTTCTTTTGTGTTTTTAATCAATTGTGTTTTAGAATAAACACTTTATTTTGTATTTTTAGTCCATTGCGTAAAGAAAGAACACTATGCTTTATGTTTTTGATTCATTGCGTTTAGAAAAGACATTTTTTTAGTTTTTTGTTCATTGCGATTTTAGAAAGAACATTTTTTTTCTGTTTTTAATCCATTACATTTTAGAAAAACCACTTTGTTTTGTGTTTTTGATCCATTGCGTTTTTGAGAAAACCACTTTCTTTTGTGTTTTTTGTCAATTGCGTTTTAGAAAGAACATTTTTTATGTTTTTAGTCCATTGCGTTTTAGAAAAAAAATCGTTTTTTTGTGTTTTTTGTTCATTGTGCTTTACGCATCTGGGTTATCGAAAACTTGTTTTTTCAAAAGTATAACAATAATGTGCTCGTTTTCAAGATAAAAAAACGCTCGTTTTTATGGTGCAATTTTTATAAAAAAATAATGTTCATATGAAAAAATTATTAACGTTTTAAAAATGATGGACAATTGAAGGAGAGAAAAATTATTAACTTGGATGAGCTATAATACCCTTAGAAACCTCATATGTCTCTTTGTTTTTGTTCAATTATATTCATTTAATTACTCAATTGATTGATGGTCAAAATAATTTTTTATAATTCCTGTCTAAACAAACTTCTCCTAGTATATCATAAGAAAATGATATATTACCAATAACGAGTTTTCCATGTCTCCATGATATGTACTGACTTGAACGAGGTCCTTGTGTGAAACTTCTTTGAGGATATGATTTGAAGTTACTGCATCATAAAAGAAAAAGATTCCACCATAAAATAAAAGTATGTATTCTATGTCAACTTATTGCATCAATACACAAGATTTTTGAAAAATCAAATCTTTAGATAGATCACCTTCTTATTTGTTTGTTTTTATCCAACTAGTTTTTACTTCTAGTTTTATTTGTTCAAAATGTTAATATCTGGCATTCACGTATTTTGTTGAAGTCATTCATATATTATTACGTTCCGCTTTGACGGATTTTGACGATTTTTTTTTAAATTAATAGTTAAAATGTAATAAACAACCTGGCTTGTTTGGTTGGATTGGCGGAATCTAAAATTAAAAAACTAAATAATAAAAGGTAAATGAACATTATAGTTTACATGGTTTTTTTCTATATCTATATATAAAAACCAGCAAGATACTGAAAAATACGAAGCAAGGCGAAATGAAATAAACAAATCAATTATAACATATCAAGAACGTCGAAGCCATTCCACTTCTCCCATGATGTGGAAGGGAGCTTAGACATATGACAGACCCACATGAATGCATCTTGCTTAATCAATTACAACACATCAAGAACGTCGAAGCCATTCCCACTTCTCCCATACTGTGGAAGGGAGCTTAGACATATGACAGACCCACATGAATGCATCTTTATGATAACTCGACCGCCTTTGTAATCAGAATGAATCTCTCTTCAAACGTCTTTTTGTTTCTTGCTAGCCAGATTCACCAAACAGTCACACCCGATCATGTGCACAATTCTTTTCCATCTATTCGAACCCGGTGCCTGTCTAATGATGTCGAAAACTTTGAGCAAAGAGCTAGGGGCTTGGATCACTAGCACTCTAATCCAAACGAAAATATGCCACCAGATCCACCTAGCGAATAAACAAGATGCAAACGCATGATTGCACGACTCATCTACATACCCACAAAGGCTGCAGATTTCTGACCCAATAACACCCCGCTTAGGCTTAGCAAGCTAAGTTTTGACCGCGAGCCTTCCCATTAGGGCCCTCCAGACTAGATAGTTGGCCTTTGGTTTAGGCCTGGTTGTAAACTCAAAGATTTGATGAGGTTGGTGGGTGTGGGGTGTGTCCCCGGGGCACCGAAGCCCGTCGCAGACCGGCAACACCGCCCCCGGCCTGTCTCGTCCCTTTTGTCGCTTCCCTGGCGTGTGTGATGAGCCCTTTGCAATCATGTCGTTGGATAACAGCTAGATTCTATGTAACACCCCAAAACTCGAATAATTATATTCGCTATATGTTTCCATATGATATAACATGAAATAAATTAACTAGGTTCTTTGAGGTAATTTAGTTACTTAAGTTAGTTAACTTATAAGTTCAATAACTAAGGAATTGTGGCTAAATAAAAATTACAAACAAAACTTAGGGGCTAAAAGAAGTCATTTTTAATTAAAAGATGCGGAAAAAGAAAAAGCCCATTCTTGGGCAGAATCATATGTCGACACACACATAGTGTGTATGTTCTTGTGTATATTAAAGGAGAAGAGAAGAAATTCGAAAATTGCATGGATAATCTATGGGTTTGGAAGTGCTCATCATCTCCTAAGCATCAAGTAAGTACTCGAATTTCCTCTTGAATCTTTCTAGCTGAAGTTCTTGGTGGGTTTTAAGGAATTTACCTTAATGGTGAATTGTAAGAATGGGATGGTTGAATTTGGGTTTAGATGCACTTAATTTAGTGTTAATAATGATTTAATTATCTAATTAGGAGTTTTAAAGAAAGAACCCATGTTCAAGAACCTGGAGTTTTTGATGGTTATGGTTTAATATGAATGAGTTGGATGAACTAGAGATTTTGCTATGTTGATGTCTATGTGTGAATGATACTTTTTGATTCGTAAAGAAGATTTGATGATTGATGTTATGAACTAGGAAGATTAGGCATTTATTACTTGTACATTGTGCCTTAAATTGTGTACGCATGCCAAGTGTTCTACGAAATGCATAAATGACAATATTATGTGAACTTGTATGCTAACAATAGATGGACATGTGTAGAATGTACAATACATGATTGATGGTAACTAAACATGAGGGTTTTTGGTTTGATTTTGGTTGATTTGGCCAAGATTATGCATTAGGATCTTGTACCATGTGCTTGAATGGTGTAATGCTCACCATGTGTTTAATTGATTGTTAGTTAGGATGAAGAAGTGAATGTGTACTATGTCTGAAGAACCACCGGTTGAACCTAGGGATATCCGGGGATATATATGTTACAACCAGGGTGTTTATGCATACAAGGGTTAGCACTTCGCTCGTCTCTCGGGATTATCTTACTCAGGCTAATCTGCAAAATGAACAACGCTGTTAGCCTCGTCACGGGGAAAATGGTGGTTTTCTCCGTGACCACACTCTAGCGTGAGAATAAGTATGGGACTATGCAAGTAGTAAGCGAGAACACTTGTAAATGTGATTGCAAGAGAAAGTAAATGATCCCTCCTTCTTTTACCTGGTGGCCTGATACTTATTTTATAGCCGAAGGTTAGTGGGCTCGAGAGATGGGCTGATGGGCCTTGGGCCCGACCCAAGCGACCAGAGACATCCCTTTTGTCCCTCTGGGTCAGACATTAAATATCCCCTGCAGGGGAATTAATGTTTTCTGTCAGGAGGTTGTGGTCTGTCGGGCACTAATGTTGCCACGTGTACAGACAATGAGGACGAACGCCTCTGGCGTCAAACCTGCTACCAGCCAAAAGTGGAGAAGGTGGGACAGTCACTGCCGTAGATATGGTTGGTGTATAGTCTAGTGTTCGTGTCACTGTTCATTTGATACTGTCAGACGCAACCTGCCGAGCAGCCATTCGTCACAGCCCTGCCACTCTGTACCCTTGAGTATGGTCAACACCTCTTAGTGCTCATCCCTTCTACGAGGTTTTTAGCATTTTCCCGCCAGCGCAGTGTAGCAGGGATAAATCCTTTTGTCTACAAGACTATGAAGTGCTCTCATGTTTGTCTTGTCCTTGCAAGGTTTTAGGATTTATGACTAAAGGGTTGATGCTCCGCGCTGGGTCTAGTAGCATGCGCGTGTAAATCTAACTTGCCGTTGTGCCCAGTACACAAGGCTCGTTGTGTGACTTATTGATGTTGGTCTAATTTACCATTGCGCTGAGTGTGCAAGGCTCATTGTGTGACCTACTGGTGTTGGTCTAATTTACCATTGTTGCGCTGAGTGCGCAAGGCTCATTGTATGACCTATTAGTGTTGGTCTAATTTACCATTGCGCTGAGTGCGCAAGGTTCATTGTATGACCTATTAGTGTTGGTCTAAGTTACCGTTGCGCTGAGTGCGCAAGGTTCATTGTATTACCAACTTGTGCTAAGGAAGGCGCACCATTGCACATTGCACGCAAGGTTATCCTTGTGGTTATGATGTTGAGGGTATAGTTCTATGCACATGCCATGGTTTTTGGGACCATACCCCTCCAAGTCCCCCCAGTCCAGTGCTGCTCCTGTGCGCATGCTGGTAAGTAGGAGGAGTGCTGGACTAAAAGAATTGTTACACGGCCGTTATTTGTAATGGCGAAAATTTGACAAGGGTTGGGGGAAAACGTTTTGTGTGAAGGAAACGTTTGTAATCAAGATCTTGAAATTTGAAACTCTGCCAATCTGACGTTGCAGGGTGGTTGGTGAGAAAAAAATGGGATTTGAAAGGACATCTGACAGTTGTTGCTGCATTCCGCTATTTTTCCTGCCATTCATTAATGAATTGGCAGTGAGAGTGGCGGCCACCGCGCATGTTTACGTCGTTGGCAACTTGCCTGCCACGCGTCTTTTTCTGGTGGGCTATTATTTGCACACGTGTATACGTTCTCCAACCGCATTTAATGCGAGCACTATAAATAGATGCACCCATTTAGGGTTTTTCTTCGTCCTTCACATTTTCAGTTCAAATTTTCATGTGATTCCTTGAGTCCTTGAGCTGTTCTGTTTTCAAAAAATCTTTTTAAACTTCTTCCTTTCTTTGACTATGGCTTCTAGAGGTCCGGAGTCTGCCTCTACTGCTGAGGCCTCTACCTCTCTGCCGGCATGCAAGATGACCCGACCGTTTTTTGACCGCCTGGTTTCTGGTCTGAAGTTCCCTCCGAGCTGGGATGCTCGGTTACCGGAGGAGGGTGAGACAGCCACTGATGCGCCGGCCAGCTATATCACCCTTTTCCAAGAGTTTTTCGGTGAGGGAACTTCCGTTTTCCTGTCACCAAATTTTTTCTTGAGATTTTGCAATTTTATGGCTTCCACCTATCTCAGTTGAGTTTGATGGGAATGGTGAGGATCAAGCATTTTGAGTTTTTGTGCCGGTCGACGAGGTCTGTTCCAACCGTCGACCGCTTTCCTATTTTTTATCAACTCCAATGTTCATTGGGGTTTTATTCTTTTCAGCACCATGCGCAGCACGCAAAATTTTGCTCTCTCCCCCCAAGTCCTTCCATGATTGGAAGACGAAATTCTTTTTTGTGAAGTCTGGCGTCATCCCCTTGTCGATGCAATTCCGGGGGCCGGATGAGATTCCGACGGAAACCCTCCTATACAGTGTCTGACATCTGGTATAGGGATTTGAAGGAGATTCCAGCGATCCATTTGCCGAAGAGGATATTTGTGTGGCCGGTATGAGTCTGGTTTGGAAACCAACCAACCGACATCGACCAGTGTACATGGAGGGGATAGAAGTAACTGCCCTCATTTTGTTGGTGTGTCTTCTGATTTTGACTTGTTTGAAGACTGACATACCTCTTTTTTCTTTTCTGCAGGGCTCCATTTTTTGGCTGCCTTCGAGAGGAAGGAAGGGCGGATTGCGAGGCTCGCCCTTGGCCCGGATGAGCCCACCTGATATACACAGGTGTTGGGCAATTTTGCGCTTCCTAGGCCTGCAGATTTGGATGCCCCCGCGCCTCCCGTTGGTAAGTTCTTGTTGTTCAATGTTGGTAGTTCTGCATGTTTCTTCCTTGTGGTTGCGCCATGTTGTAGGCGCGTTGAACGACCTGAGTATTGGCCCAGAGCATAAGAAGAAGAAACACGCGGGGACGAGCGCAGCGGTTGAGAAGGAGGTGACTCAACCTAAGGCCGACCCTCCCAAAGGTAAGCGCATTGTCTCTGATCGCTGGAAAGCTTATGTAGTAGTTTCTGACTCATGGGAGGGTCTTGAACCTGTAGTGTGAAGAAGCCCGTGCTAATGCCGGTGGTTATCCCGATCGCCAAACCTGCTAGTTCGGTGGGGGATACCCACGCCATGCCTGCTAGTCCGGTGGACGTTGAGTCCAGTCTGGAGGTGCCTCTTAGGCGGAAGAGGCGTCCAAAGGAGGACCTCTCCGTGCAGCGCCCTAAGAAGGTTGCACGGAGAGTGATGGGGAAGAAGGGGAACTGGGAGCGGTTACTGCCAAGATCTCCCTAGGTAACTTTGTAACTATTGTTTATTCTTCCATCTTTCATTCTATGTATAACTGACCCTTTGTTATCGCACAGTGGCCGACAAGCCTGTTTTTATGGAATCCAGCACATGTGTCGCGCCCACAGATTCTCCCATGTCCCGCGCTATCGGTTAGGGCAGAGATTCTGCTACCGGGACAGAAGAACCGGTAATGGTGAGGGTAGGGCCTCACGTGGTAGTGGAAGGTTCTGGTAAGGGTACTAACGTGGGTTCTTGGTGCTGGAAGAACTTGCGCAGATGGAAGGGGAACCATGGGTGGTGGTGGAACGACCCGTGGTTGTTGTTGAGGAATCGCGGGTGGAGTTTGAAGAACCCGCGGTGGTGGAGGAAGAACGCGCGCATACTGGTGGCGTGGTTTTAGTTGGTGAGGCGGAGCCGGTGGGCAGATAAATATAAATAAAGACACATATCTGCACAGACCAATCAATAGTTCAAGTCACACACTCCCATAATCCATTTTCTCTTCGGAATTGGGGAATCTCATTGCTATTACTCAAACAAGCATGAAACGTATGAACGGCCTCCGTCGAGGGTGCCCAGACCGGTGCTCCACAAGGGGCATATTTTAAGGAGCTGGCACCCGGTGGTGAAGCGGGAGGTTCTGGTAGAAGCCCTTCCACCGAAGAGTCTCCAATCCGCCGTATGAAACTCCAGGGGATTATTATTACATGTCATACTCCTCCGCTTAACGCGAAGAAATCCACACCACTGTGTGGAAGTTAGAGAAAGGAGAAGACTTTTCTCACTGGCTGGCGTGCCATGAGTTTTTTAAGGGAGTTTTCCATCCAGCGGAGGTACGTGCACTTGCTGAAGATGAACAAGAAACTACGTACCACACGTACCTCTAGGCGACTGCGAGGTCCGCCTCTATGACTTACAAGATTGATCGTGAAGGTGGGGCTTGCTGAAACAAAAGAAGATCTTGAGGCTTCCCAAGCAGTCCTAGGTAAGGAGCGAGCCAAAATGGCTGCGCATGAAGCTGCGGTGCAGGCAAAGGAGACTGCCTACGCCGACCACCAACGAGCTGAAGAATGGGCCGCGCTGGGGTGGAAGAAACGGGCCGAAGCCTCTGATGCCAAGCTTGTGGAGGAGCGTAGGTTGTGGAAAGAGGCTTGTGAAAGGGATAACAAGGAGAAAAAAAATCCTTGAGGGATGAACTGGACCGGTTGCGCGCTGAGGTAGCGCGTGAGAAGAAAGAATAGGAGGCAGCAGTTGCTGCGGTTGCAGAGGCCAGTGTGCAATGCGCACACAGTGAGCAGAGAGAGGTAACCACTTGACTTTGTGCTTAGTTAACTTTGATATCAGTACTTTATGATGCTAACCTTGTTGTGAACAAACAGGTTGAAGCTTGTCCTGCTCTAGAGAGCGCCAAGAAAGACCTTCAAGCAGCCTGGTGGAAAAGGCTGAGCTTCAGCACAGGCTGCGACTGGCGGAAGCCAAGGTGGAGGCGGGCGAGAAAAAAATTGGAGAATTCGAAGACGCCCGCGCCATCTCCGAGTCGTTGGTGGAGTCGCTGACCAACAACATGCTGTGGATGCAACAACATGGAGTTGTCAATGTAAGTACTCCGCTTGTTTCTTTAGCATTCTATGATGGCTCTGAATTTGTCTTTTAGTTTGCAGATCGCAAACTCCATTCTAAACTCTGCAGAGTTAGATGGCGCAGTGGCCAAGCTAGTGGTTGCTACGCGCCATGATGGGCACAGCGCATGGCTATGCTGAGTGTGCGCAACACGTCACTCATGCATTGGATGTTCCATGGGATTCTAGCCGCGCTGCCACTTATGGGGTCAATACTGGAGCTGCTTTAGAAAGGGCACAACAAGGGTATGACCATCTTGATATCCCAGTGTTGGAATTGGTGAGCGAGGTGCTCACCCACGACAACTCGTGGATCGCTTAAAGGATATATTTCCGGAAGAAGCCAAGGCCGCTGCTGATGAAGACTAGTGTAGGATCCTTAATGTAATATCTTTGTAGGATCTTTGATTGTGCCGCGCATTACGAGTTTTCCAGGACGTTCAGCATTAGACGCTTCATTGTCGCGTAGAACAAAGTCACCAGGTAAGAAGGTACATACGCGGACTCCCGGTTGTAGTATTTTTCGAGCTTAGACTTATATTTTGCTTCGTTGATTGCAGCGTTTTCATGCCTTTCTTCTAGTAAGTCCAAGTCAAGTCTGCATTCTTCTTCATTGTTTTGATTTTGCGCAGCTAGCATGCATGGTGATGGGAGGCCTATCTCTGCAGAATTACTGCCTCCGTCCCATACACGAGGCTGAAAGGAGTTTCTCCTGTGCTGGATTTTGGTTCGGTGAGCCCAAAGAATGCTTGAAAACTCATCGACCCAACCTCTTCGCGTAGTACCCAATCTCGTCTTGATCCCTTCGACGATACTTTTGTTAATGCTTTCCACTTGGCCGTTCCTTTGAGGATGCGCGACTGAAGTGAAAACGTGTTCGATATGCATTTCCTTCATCCATTGCTGTAGCTCTTCAGCTGCAAAGTTGGGGCCATTATCACTGACTATGCACAGGGGTAATCCGAAACGGCATATAATGTTCTCCCAAATGAATTTTCGAACTACAGTTGCTGTGGTGGATGCAAGGGTTTGGCCTCGACCCATTTTGTGGAATAATTGACTGCAACGATTATGAACTTCACCGCGCCTGGGGCATCTGGGAAAGGTCCCACCATATTGATTGCCTATTGTTGGAAAGGCGAAGTTGTTGTGACAGGGATCAAAGGATTCTTGGGGCGCAATGTCTTCGGAGCGTGGCGAGCGCACTTCCGTAGTGTTTCAACTGCATCTTGGTGCAAGCCAGCCAATAGTAACCGGCGTTCATGATCTTTGCTACGACCATGCGCAGACCGACATGAATTCCGCATAACCCTTCGTGTATTTCGCGGATTAAGTACTACGCATCTTGCGAATCCACGCAGCGAAGGAGCGGTCCCAGATACGACTTCCTGTATAGGATACCGTCTGCCATTTCGTAATTTAGTGCCTTGTTCTGGACCTTCCTTGCTTCTGCTTTGTTCTTGGGGAGAATCCCGTGTTGCAAAAACATGATCCCTGAGGGATGAACTGGCCCGGTTGTGCGCTGATGTGGCGCGAGAGAAGAAAGAGAAGGAGGTGGCAGCTGCCGCGGCTGCAGAGGCTAGTGCGCAATGCGCACACAGTGAGCAGAAGGAGGTAACCCCTTGTCTTTGTGCTCACTCATTTTTGATGTTAATAAATTATGATGCTAACCTTGTTGTGAATGAACAGGTTGAAGCTTGCTGCTCTGGAGAGCGCCAAGAAAGACCTTCAAGCAGCCTTGGTGGAAAAGGCTGAGTTTCAGCGCAGGTGCGAGGGGCGGAAGCGAAGGTGGAGGCAGGCGAGAAAAAAATGGAGGATTCCGAAGACACCCGCGCCATTCGTTGGTGGAGTCGCTGACCAACAACATGTTGTGGATGCAACAACATGGAATTGTCAATGTAAGTACTCCGCTTGTTTCTTGATCATCATGTGATGGCTCTGAATTTTTCTATGAATTTGCAGATTGCAAACTCCATTCAGAAGTCTGCGAAGTTAGATGGTGTAGTGGCCAAGCTAGTGGTTGCTACGCGCCATGATGGGTATGCGCAAGGCTATGCTGAGTGTACGCAACACATCACTCATGCATTGGACGTTCCATGGGATTCCAGCCACGCTTCCACTCACGAGGTCAATACCGGAGCTGCTTTCAAGAGGGCACATCAAGGGTATAACCATATGGACTTACTAGTAACAAATGATTTTATGATTATGTTAAATTAACTAACTTTGTATGTGGTTGTCAAATGTAGAATTATGAAAGCTTTAGCATGTGTAAAAATTGATTATGTGTATATTGTATTTGTGACTAAGTGATCATGTAGTTATAGGGGTCATACAACATGAGTATGAAATGCATATGATGTTATTACTACGGTCCGCCATATCATTATGAGTGTGTGTTCATAAGTCGAAAGTATGAAAGTAGGACAAGTGACTTTTGTAAAGTCAACAAAGCATGAGAAGCATGTTACGCTTCCGGGCACAATTAAGAGTAAACTAGTCATGATTTATTGGATGTGTATGATGTTAATTGAGTTACGTGAATGTGAAACAATGTGGTCGTTAGTGTATGTCATATATTTGGTAGTTGACTAATGCAAGAAAAATAATGTCTATACGAAAGAAATGAATGTTTGTATGTATGATCATATACGCTAACCATGATATGAATGTGTGACATGAAAGGATAGGAACATTATTAGCATGGACTTAAGCGTGGAAAGCTAACGGGTCAAGAGAAAGTAAGGAGGCAAGCACAAACGCGGACGCTCAAGGTAAGTGATTTCCAAACAAAATACTACTGTTACATTATAAGTTTGAATTGCGAGATGTATGGAATCACGAAAGGATGGGTAAGTCATGATAGAATGAATATAAGTATGTTCGTATTGGGTGAATTGTATGTTGGTTATGGTTAAAAACATTGGGCACGATAAAATGGGTGTTACAAAGGAAATCAACGTCGGCAACACAAAGAGACGTTTCGCCGACAGGGACACCTGCATCGCGACGCGGTGCCCTGCCTCCGACGCCCTAAACTTCTGTCAACGGCCCTTATGCCCCAATGAAAAATCAAGGCTGCGTCGTTGACAGCGGGTTTAGCCCGTCGGCAACGCGATGTCCGTACTTGATTTCCGTTTTCTTCGTTTTGTATGTCCGGTTGATCCTCCAGGTTGTTCTTAAGGTACCCACAATGCTCCTTAAATCCCGTTAGACTTGTAAAACTCAAAATTAAACAAAACAGGCTTTTCTAAACTCAAGTACATGTAAAGGTGTGAACTAGAAACACGATAAACACTAGATTCAGCCACGCATAAAGGTGGGGT
This sequence comes from Scalesia atractyloides, assembly GCA_947069175.1. Lineage (NCBI taxonomy): Eukaryota > Viridiplantae > Streptophyta > Magnoliopsida > Asterales > Asteraceae > Scalesia > Scalesia atractyloides. The sequence continues at coordinate 54,144,450 of CAMTDV010000007.1, read as the reverse complement.
AAGGATGGAACTAGTAGGCGAGTGCAAATCGGAAGCTAATAATGATTTAGGTCACAAAAGTATATATGTGATTATAACTCGCATGCACAAAAGTACTAGAATATATTATACATGTGAAAGGACGGAACTTGTTCAACACTAAGTCCATAGGTGGTTAGTTTTCTGTGCGGGATTAAGTATGGTAACTGAATGTGAATAAGTGAACTTTCTGGTATGTAAGTATGTACACATGGTATTATAATGGGTGTAGGTAGTGTGAACTTGCATGTGCAGTGTATGAAGATGATACGATAAGTAAATGAATATATGAAAGTGTGTACACGTGTTGTTATCAAATGAATGTAAATCAATGGTAAGTGTTTATGTGAAAAATGTGAGTATAAAATGGAACTGCAGGTATAAGAACGATGGTCTCTCGAAGATTGAGAGCGGATTCAAGTGAATGATGTTGGAAGATTAATCGAATGAAATAGATTACGTAGTTAGAATGCGTTATGGTCGTTTAATTATATGCATTAAAATATATATAAAATGCTGCCACTTACTAATGGGTTGGTTGTAGTAGTGAGTGCAGGTTGCGTAGAATCACGAATCATCATCATGAAGTGTAAGCAGTCGAAGATCGAGTCGTATCATAGATTGTAGGGAATGTGTGATTACTTAATTTAGTAGACTAAGTTATGATTTATTTCTTTAATGAGAACGAAGAATGTATTTGTTGTAAAGGAGTTGTGTTAAAATGGACCTTCAAGTGTATCAAAACGCTTAATAAAGGAAGAAATTTTTAAGGCTCATATTCCGCTGCATCTTTATGGTCTAAACTTGTTAGGGTGTTTCATTCTAAAAAAAATCATTTTTCTTTATTATATAAACCAAACAAACCTCTCATTTTTTTAAATATACTCACCCACACTCTCTAAAAAAACCACAAACTTTCTCCTTAAAAAATCAAACAATGTCTTCTTCATCTTCGCGTTCGTCACTCCGTGAAGACGTACAGTTTTTTGTAAACGCTGTAATGCAGATAACATAGATGATCTTTGTAGAGGAAGAAACCATATCACAACCACGAACTAGGCAATCGGCCATAAACAGAGACCGACAAGTTTAGTTTATATTTGTATTTATAGATTTTATATCGCTATTATAATTTGTATTAATAATTTATTTTTAAGTAACTTATTGCATCGTTATTATACTTTTATTTGTAACATACGTTTAGATGCTCACAATAGATTGGTGGCCGATTACTTTGCCTATGAACCTTTGTACTCAGAACCGATGTTTAGACATCGTTTCCGAATGAGTCGTCGACTATTCATACGTATAACCAACGACATGGCGAGTTTTGACCGTTTCTTACATTACCAATTGATGCTAGAGGCAAAAGGGGGTTCACCACCTTACATAAATGTACATCGGCAATTTGCCAACTGGCTTAGGGGACGACAGCCGATGCGTGGTATGAATATTTAAAGATGTCGAAAGAATTGCACAAGCATGTCTGTACAAGTTTTGCAAATGTGTAGTGAACCGTATAAACAAAAATATTTGCAAAAACCCAACGCCAATGAGATCCAAAAATTGTATAATTCCACGAAGCAAGGCATGGTTTTCCTAGAATGCTTGGAAGCATTTATTGCATGCACTGGCAGGGGCGGAATTGCCAATAATGCATGCCTAGGTCAATTTAGCGAGATGATCATGGACATGCAACAATAATGATAGAGGTTATTGCATCACAAGATCTGTGGATCTAGCATGGTTCTCTGATGTTCCTGGTTCAAATAACGACCTTAATGCCATCCATCAATCAGAGGTCTGTAAGATGTTATAAAAAGAACAGGTCCAGAAGCTAGGTTTATAGTTTTCGGGGTGGAATACATGCTGATCAAATATATCTCTCCTACTCTATAATCGTTAAAACTATTTCGCGCCCGTCAGACGAAAAAAGAATGAAATTTGCCAAGTATCGAGAGGCGACGAGAAAGAACATTGAACAGTGTTTTGAGGTTCTACAACAAAAATGACACATCATTGAAAACTCAGCACGTGCTTTTACATCAAAAAAGTTGCGACACGATATGTATACGTGTATCTTAATGCATAACATGATCATCGAAGACGAAGATAGAGCAATTTGTGAGTGTGATGAAAATAAGGTTAACGAGAATTATGTTCCGATAAGTGAAGAACAACACGATTTAAACACATTCTCATTTCAGATCGAGTACATACATGAAAACCTTATAACGGTTTGATGGAATACATTTGGAACTTTGCACACAATGACCCCAATGCCTATTAATATTTATTTAGTTAAGTTTAAATTTTATTTTTTAATGTAATGTATGCTATATTATTAATTTTAGTATTTAATTTAATTTATATATATATATATATATATATTAGATATAATTTAACAAAAAGAAAAAAAGAGAGGCTTATCATCCACACCATAAGCCCATCATTTGAGTGAGGGATGACCCCAATGACGTGACTGTTTACGTAGCGGTCCATCACCAAGTGACGGTTCTCCTCCACAACCATCAACCTGAGTTTTAGTGGTTTTAAACACATATGAAACAAACTACACCTAGTGGCGCTACTATAGGTGCAAACGGAAAACGTAAAACAAAAAATGTTATTATTTATCCCGTAAACGTTTTGTATGTCCACAAACACCATTTATTTACTATTGTTGCACCTGGATGAATCTTTTGAAAATAATAATAATAATAAATAAATAATAAAAAAATGAAGAATTCCCTGTTGTATAGAAGAATCATATATGTGTTGTGAAACAACGGCCTACTAGAAACTAGTATATGAACATAAGAACAAGTATCAAAGGAACACTTAGAGAAAGATATAATCGATAATTGTAATTCATTGAGATGTGATGATGCAATACAAAGAACCTCTATATATAGTGTTCTTACATTAATACAAAGGACATGAAGAGACGGGAGTTAGAATGTTACATTAATACAAAAGATACGAAGAGACGAGAGTTAGAATGTGGATAGTCACCATAATATAGTTTATTCATAACACTCCCTCTTGACTATCCACATGATGAAATATTATAGTATTCTTGTAATATGCTTGGTGATGCTGCCTCATTAAAAACCTTGCTAGGAAAACCCAGTGGGACAAAACCTAAGCTAAGGGAAAAAAAGTGTAGCGCGTATTTTCTCCCCCTGATAATTTTGGATCAGGTATGTTGCCTCATTAAAAACCTTACTAAGAAAACCCATTGAGATAAAACTTAGTTAAGGGAAAAAGAGTGCAACTTGTATAATGCTCTCCCTCATATTTAATGTATCCTACAAGTGGCTCGTTGTCGGGCTTCTTTGAAAGTTGCTAAAAACTTTGTAATCCATTATCTGCAGGTTGATATGTCGCTTGATCCATTAATGGGAAATCCTTCAATGAACATTGATGTATGATCTTCATGTGAAACTTTAGTTACTTCCTCTTGTAAGTAGATAGCATAAGATCAATGAATGTTTTTGCTACGTTCTCTGCATTTACAAAACTAACCAAACTTGTTGATAGGTTAGTAAAATATGAATCCATATCTTTTGTACCTTAAGAGTATAAAAATATATGTTTTACCCATTACATTACATTATCTCCTCACTGTACATGAGTTATATCTTTTCAATGAATTTCTGACATATGCCCGTGTATATATACTAGCAAGATATATTAATACAATTCGAATTTAACTATGGTACTTCTAGACCAAGGATATATGCTTCTTTGATTAGAGATGTTAAGAGTCATTTTCTATATCAACTATTTGGACACATTAAATGTACTTATACCATAAGTTTTGTGCATATGAAAATGTCCACCATCTTTTAGATGTATTATGATTGATGGATAATAATACAAATGCATATTCTACATATTGAGCCATAAATTTGCCACCATCTTTAATTTGCAAATCTTAGTTTAACTATTGAGCCCATTTTGATATGCCATCTTTAATGACATTATCAACATATACAATAATACTTGCAAACATCATATTGTTCTTTTAATGAGAACAAATGGACCAACTACACCATATGTATTTCTCTTTTTTAGGCTTAGTAGCAAGTCAATTATACTACATTCGACTCTACTATATTAGTCCATATATATCTTTTCTTCACTTTATAAAGATATATTGCCAACGTTTTGAGCTTGAGGCATTTATAATCATTCACATACTTCTTTCTACTTTGAATAATTATGTATGTGCATATATTCTTTAAGAGTTCCATCACGTAAACTTTCTCATTGATTTTATATCATATGCAAAGATGTCTTCAACACTTGCTTATTGAGAAAATCCATATTACACCATGCTTATACGTTGTACATTGAGATATTATAATATTGGCTACAAGTTTTCTATGTATGTTTATTGGTGCACAAGAATTACATCCTTAAGATGTTTTAATATTACCTTTTAAGTACTCGACTGCTTTAGTAAACTCATCAAGAGTTATAATTATATTTAGCCTATATACAATACCCATAATGTATGCAAATCTGAATCATAGTCTTCTCGAGAACTTACTTTACATGAGTTTGATAATTTAAATCCTTAAAGGACTTTTATGTAAACTTTCAGTAATACATAAATTTCATAAGACACATATCAATTTTTTCTTTATATTACCAGACGAATACAATATTGGAAAGTCATTGCCTCCACCACTAGAAAGTGTGCATCTTTATAATGAATCATGGGTCTTTGCGAAAATCTTTGTGCCACAAGATTTGCCATATTTCACTTAATTTGATTTCACATGAATCGCATAAAAGAACCATTTGTATCCAACATATTTTACAACTTCAGTTATATGGACTATTGGTTCAGAAACTTTCTATTTCATTAGAGAATTCAATTATGCCTTATTTACGTCTTTCCATTTTCTTTTGGCCAATAATTTATATGTTTTCATTCGTAGGTAGATCTTAAATCATGATCCTCGTCATTTCATCATTTCAAGCGCTATATATACAAAAGTATAACGACGTTGATTTTGTTTCGATTCCATACACTTCTAGACATGATATAGTCTACTAAGAGCTCTTTATTTTCAGGTACCTGAGATTCTTCCAGAACCATCATTTTTAATGTCTCTTCAAGAGACATTTTTTTACTATAACCTCAACTTGACCATCTTCTTCATTACTTGCTCCAAATTTTCAAGGAATTTTTATTTTCTTGGAATCGACTAGTATACCACGCTTCAGGCGTGCGATAGACTCATTAATATACGGTTTGTCATTTTAGGACACTTATCTTAATTGGAGCATTAACAGTTGACTATGTGATTACTTAGTCACTGTTTTTAGTTCATTGAACATGTCTGGTAATTAATTCTTTAATCTAGGTAAATGAATTATCTTTTGAACTTCTTGTTCACCTAATTTAGTTTGAGAATCAATGATAATTCATGCATACTCATTCCTTTTCCAACTGCCATTAATCTTCCCCTAATGTTGGGAATGTTAATTTACTTAAAGTAAGATCTAACGAGCCATAAATAAATCTCTCGTTAATTGCTCTAAGTATGTAATCATAAATAGTATTTTCACCAACATATATTCCCAACATTATTTGAGTTTCAATCTTTATGCGTTGTGGTGGATCAATTCCAATGTATACCACACAATAAAAAGTTTGATGAGAAATATTTGGTTCCTGACCAAAACCAACTATAATGGGAGAGAAACTATTACACATGTTGGATTGATGTGAAATAATTTACCGCATGTAAAATCACATGTGCTCAAATATGAATTTTTGTTCTCTTGATTATTGGCTTTGCAATCAATTTGTACACGTTTGATCATCGTCTTCAACAAAAGCAATTTATGTCTTAAAAATTTAGAAAGTTCAATACTTATTCCAATAATCATTAGTAACATGGATATTAAATTAAATGTTATAACCACCATAAATATGATAATCTGGAATAATATGCTTGCTATCTCATTAGCTAAGCTACACACAACTTCAAGTTGTAAATTTGATGACCATTTAGACGATGCATCGATTTAAAAACACTAAATGGTATCATGTTTGGATATATACATACTTTGTTCATTCCATAATATTTTAGGGAGTCACACCCTACTTTGGTTGGTAAATAATTAACTTTTGTTGTGAGCAACTATGACATGTTTAATTATCATGAAGAATCTTCTGGTTATTCATTATGTTTCACATCATTATTGGCTCGGTGTGGTCTAACCGGTCACGACAACATATAATTAAGATCCATAAACTTATGGTTTATGATATTGTATATGTATTACTTGCACGTATATAATACAAAACATAAGATATGAAAGAATGTATTATAACTTCAAAGTTCAAACCATTGTGTTATGTAATCACTAGTTACCACTTTTGGTGGTTGATCTCATCATGACTATCATTATAATACTGATATTCGATCTCATTATTAGCTTGGCTATCTTATAATTTCCGATAGTTTGATCTTTTATTAACATGATGGTTGTTGCACTTATAATGGTCAATCTCATTATTAATATGATCATCATTACAATTTTCTCAATGATGCCCATTATTACAATGATCAATATATATTAACTTATGAATCAGAGTAAAACCATACAATTTTTATGTTTTCCATTATTTTTTTCGAACATATAGATATACAGTCGTTTCAAACCGTTCATACCCTTTAAATGATATTGCTACTTCAGGACTATAATTGAGGTTTGACAAACAAAATTTGTTTTATCCGATTTCCCTTATAAATAAACTTCTCTTTGTATAACGTCAATTGAGAAGTAATTATATGTCCGGGTCATATAATATTTCTTTTTTACTTGATAATGAGATACAAGGAGTATGACACTTTGGGTGTCAAATCGAAGCATATTTCTACTTTTTCATGAGAATGACAATAAACCACAACTTTGGTTTAGTAGTTCTATTCGGTATTATCGATGCAAAGTAGTGATAGCATATATAATACAAGGTAAGTATAACAAATCATACAATACATGACCTTATATCATGTCATCATATAAAAACAACTTACAATGGGCCTTTATAAAATAAGAACCTTTTTATCACTAATAAACAAACGCATATAATTTATGTAATAACTTATCATGGTATAACCAAACATAAAAATATCTTATATATTTTGGACACTTACTTTAAAACTTAAACATATATCTCGTTCAAGTTCTCAGATCATTTATTATTTGTATTTGAAAATTGTAATACTGATGATTACATAACATACTCATTTTTTTTCTTCTCAAATATTGATATTTAAACAACTTATGACATCATATAAGCAATCTATACATTGTACATGTGAAGCAATAGCAATAGTCACTATTTTATACTAGCAATAGTAATAGTTAATATGCAAATAAATTGTTAAATATTATGACACGGCATAATGAATGTATAAGAGATACCGACATCGCTAGAAATGGTTTCTCTAAAAACAACTAATGGTATCTAGTAATATTAAGCTATTATATGAATTTATTATATGCAAAATTTGTTATAGCATTAACCTTAGTATAAATACCAAACTATATTTGTATAATCATGTTATAACATAATAATAATAATAATAATAATAATAATAATAATAATAATAATATAATATATTGCATTATAAGTTGTATAGTTTATTTAAAACTAAATCAATTGATGTTTATAAACAGAGAATTAGTATCCAATGAGCACTAGTCACATAACTTATTTATATCTAATTGTGTAAAAGTCTTGTGGCATGCTATGTATTAACAATGACTAATGATAACAATTAATTACATAATTCATATCCGTTTAAATTATAAACTATACAAAATGAAAATCTAGTACATACATCATGTATATATTACCACCAATACAAGAATATATACCTAATACAATTGCACTATTTAGTCCATAAATATTGAGTTCCATACTTTGTAATATTGAATATTGAATTTAATTGTTTTTCATGAATTCTAAAAGCACATATAATATTCTCTAGATTGCAAATTAACTTCTCAAATCAAAATAATTCAACAATTTTATTTACAACTTAACAAGGTTAATAAAGAAGCATAAATATATGATTATGGTGGCTCAAGGAATATGCAGATGAGCATCACTAGATTGTAAGAGTCCTAAACAACAAATATTATAATTAAATTAACTAATTAAATGATAATCCAACCAATTTAGAATAATAGAAGGGATCATTTGTAAAAGAGCAAATAAAATAAATATACGTAATATCGTCGTCGTCAACGAAAACTAAAGTTATTCAATTAATAATGGGTATTAGAAAAAGATGAATTAGTCAATTGTAATGTTATAATTTATGATGTACCATCTAAATCCTGATGAATACAACATGCTAAATATATATATATATATATATATATATATATATAACTTTTAAAAGCAAATGAAAAAAAAATATATATAAAGAGTTCAATCATAAGACTACATCTTAGAATTTATAGTAATGATCAGTTTTAAGTTTATATATGTATATTAATAAGTGCCACCAGTAAGATTGATGCATCATCATCAAATAAATATGAAATAATCATACGAAGAATCATCCGTTATTAGTAGAGATTGCAGATCCGAAGATCAAACGTTTTGTCAGCAGTGGCTACGCATATACGGTTTCCAACTTTCCATCACATAAGAAACCCATCTTTCATCATTTTGGATAATTATTGGGTTGCTTTCTCAACGTGCGAGATTGAGTTAGGCTGGAAAATAATGCACATCAAAGGCAAGGAAAAAGGGATACCAAGGGTGGCAAAACACATAGAGCACGTTCGTGCTGATAACGTGTTGTGAAACAACGGCCTACTAGCAACTAGTATATGAACATAAGAACAAGTATCAAAGGAACACATAGAGAAAGATAGAATCGATAATTATAATTCATTGAGATGTAATGATGCAATTAAAAGAACCTCTATATATATGTTTTTACATTAATACAAAGGACATGAAGAGACGGGAGTTAGAATGTTACATTAATACAAAAAATAGAAGAACGGTAGTTAAAATGTGGATAGTACCATAATATAGTTTGTTCATAACAATATGTATATAAATTTTATTGGGTAAATACTTATTTTCATTTATTACATTCTAAATAGTTTAAACTTAATAAAATTTATATATTCATACTAGGAGGAGAAAAAAAATTATATTCATACTAGGAGGAGAATAGTATAAGAAAAGAATGGACGTCGTGTTTGAAACTCCGGTCACATTATTGACCAAATAGGAAAGAAGAGAATTATTTCCATCTCACATGCGTCTTTGACCAGCCGAAATATATGTTTCTTACATACTTGTTTGATTCAAACTTTTAAATGATCAATGAATTAACATCCATGATACAACGTTAGTGCATTATATAATGTTAACGAATATATCGAAGCATGGTAAATAATATACTTCCATCTTAGAAAGATCCCAAGATCCCACTTGATAGATCCAAAGAAATGCTCGTGTTTCGAATTCAACAACCGAAGCCGCAAAAATATCACCCCTACTAAAGATGACCCCCATGTTGAATCTCATTGCAAACCAAGACTTGAGACACAATCGTATAAGGTGAACACTGCATGAATTAGAAGCGTCTCTCCAGCTCTAATTGTGTAGCAAAATCTTGAATTACATGACTCGACTCTTACGCTTTCTAGTTCTTACTCATTCCGTATTCGCCACATTACCATACCATTAAGCTCAAAGCCTTCTAATTCTTTCATTAGTAACCGGTGAGAACACACTCAAACTTGATTCCACTTTCCTATAATAGGAAATTTTGAAGAAAGATTTGTATGTAAATACTTTTTATATTTAATGACAAAACCCACACTTTGACATAATCCAAGGCTGGCCCTATGGCCTTTCAAGGCTAGGCAAGACGTGGAGCCCCTAATTTTTTAAAAACCTTTTATATAACATATGTGTATTGCTAAATTAGTTAGAAATGAACTACAAAAACTAAAATAACATATATGTATATATATTTTGGGAAGATCAGCTAAAGAATCAATTTAAAAAAAAACATAGATTTTAACTCCAAGCAATATGCATTTAGTCTTTACTTTAGGTTGTTGTTGTCATCCTTGTTAACTGTAATATCACACGCTCATTCTGCTCAATGACGTTCCTGATTGGGGATTAGGGGGGGATTAATGTGTCCAAGGATAGTTCAGGTTGGATTGCAATCTCTATGTATGCGACTTACTCAATCACTGTTTGCCCTAAATAGTAATTGATATTTTGAATCTCTAAATCTTGATATTGTCCTTACGAATTTGCAAATAGATATTTGGAAGGCTGAATCAGAACCGATCTTTTCCTTATACAAATTTCTCCGACGTTGTAGTTCGTTTATGGTTTGAAACAACGTTAGACCAAACTTGACATAATCAATTGTAGTAATCCATTGACATTCCAGTAAATATCTAGTAAATTATTACAAACAATAACTGAAGAAGCACTAGTTGAACCTAGGGATATCCGGGGATATATTAGTTACAACCAAGGGATTTCTGCATAAAAGGGTTGCTCCTTCGTTTGCTCTTCAGGTTGATCTCACTCGGACTGATCTGCAAAACTAGCAGAGCTGTTAGTCTCGTCACGGGGAAAAGGGTGGGTTTCCTCCATGACCACACTCCGGCTGAGAATAAGTATTTGGTGATTGAAAGTAATAAGCAAGTGAGCTCAAAGTAGCATGCAATACGTTAGTTCGTATATTTTGGTTGTGATTGTGTCTCAAACCTGGTGATCCGGTACTTATTTATAGCCGAAAGTAAGTGGGCTCAGGAGATGGGCTGATGAGCCTTGGGCCCGGCCCAGAGGACCAGAGACATCCGTTTTGTCCCTCTATGTCAGACATTATATGTTCCCTGCAGGAGAATTAATGTCTTCTGTCAGGAGGTGTGCTTTGTCGATGTTGAATGGAGCCACGTGTAAAGGTAGTTGTCTCTAGTGTCAGACCTGCTACCAGCCGAAATGGAGAAGGTGTAACAGTCACTGGCGTAAGAATGGTCGGTGCACAGTCTGACGTCTGCATTACTGTTTATGCGACATTTCATACGCAACCTGCCGAGCAACCCTTGGTCACAGTTCTGCCACTCCGTACCCTTGAGCATGGTCAACACCTCTTAGTGCATATCCCTTCTGCGAGGCTGTCAGTGTTTTCCCGCCAATGCAGAGTGGCAGGGGTAAATCCTTTTGTCCACAACGACTATGAGGTGCTCTCATGTTTGTCTTGGCCTTGCAAGGTTTTAGGATTCATGACTTAGAGGGTTGTTTGCTCCACGCAGGGTCAAGTAGCCTGCACCTCTAAGTCTAAGTTGCCGTTGTGCCAAGTACACAAGGTTGGTTGTGTGACTTATATTGTTTGGTCTAACTTGTCGTTGGCTGAGTGCGCAAGACTTTTGTATGACCTAATGGTATTGGTCTAATTTACCGTTGCGCTGAGTGCGCACGGTTCATTGTATGACCTATTGGTATTGGTCTAATTTACCGTTGCGCTGAGTGCGCAAGGTTCATTTTATGACCTATTGGTTCAAGGAAGGCGCACCATTGCACATTGCGTGCAAGGTTATCCTTGTAGTGTGTTGTTGAGGGTATGGTTCCTTGCAGGCGCATGGTTTTTGGGACCATACCCCTCCAAGTCCCCAGTCCAGTGCTGCTTCTAATGCGCGTGCAGGTAAGTAGGAGGAGTGCTGGACTAAAAGAATTGTTGTATGCGCCGTTATTTCTAAGGAAAAAATTCAAGAAGGGTTGGAGGAAATGTTTGTGTGAAGGAAATGTTTTGTAATGAAATTCTTGAAATTTAAATCCCTGCTAAACTGACGTTGCAAGTGGGTTGGTGAGAAAAAAAGGGGATTTGAAAGGACATCTGACAGCTATAGCGTGTTGTCAGCCGTACTACCTCACATTCATTAATGAATAGGAGAGAAAGCGACGGCCACGCGCGCATGTTAACCGTCAATGGCAACTTGCTGCCACGCGTCCTTAGCTGTTGGCTGTTATTTTATCGCGTGCGTCACGATTTCCAAACGCATTAAATGCGATCAGTATAAATAGATGTAACCCTTAGGATTTCTTCAATCCTTCACATTCTCTCTTCAAATTTTATGAGTTCTTGTTTTTCAAAACCTTTCATCTTCTAAACTTCTTCTCTGAGTTTAACTGGCGTTCTCAGTAGGGTCAGGTTTGGAGACTTCTTCTGCCGCAGAGGCTTCGACCTCTTTGCCGGCATGCAAATGAGCCGGCCCACTTTTGACCGCATGGTCACCGGCTACCGGTTCGCCAAGAGCTGGGTTACCCGGTTTCCAGCGGAAGGTGAGACAGTCGCCGATGCCCCGGCCGGCTTATCACCGTTTTCAAGATTTTTTTTCCGATGGTAACTTCCGGTTACCGGTCATAAAGTTTTTTCTTGAGACTTTACATTTTTATGGCTTCCACCTCTCCCAGTTAAATCCGACAGGATGGTGAGGATAAAACACTTTGAGTTTTTCTGCCGGTCGATGGGATCTGTCCCCACCGTCGAACATTTTCGAATTTTTTTTACCAACTCCATTGTTCAATGGGGTTTTATTCTTTTCAACACCGTGTGCAAGCATGGAAAATTTTGCTCTCTCCCCCAAGTCCTTCCATGATTGGAAGGAAAAATTCTTTTTTGTGAAGTCCGGTGTCATTCCCTTTCCCATGCAGTTCCGGGGGCCGGAGGAGATTCTAGCGGAGACCCTCCCTATACGAGTGTTGGATCCCTGGTATACGGATTTGAAGGAGATCTCGGCAGTCCAACTGCAAGAGAAGATCTTGATGGCGGCCGGGATGAGGCTAGTTTGGAAACCCGACCGCCGGGATAGACCAGTGTATGTGGAGGGGGATCGGAGTAAGTATTCCTACTTCATTGTTGTGTTTCATTTCTTGGTTTCGCCTTGTGTAAGCTAACCAAGTGTGTCTCTTTTTGCAGGGGCGCCGTTGTTTTTGGCCGCCTTCCAAAGGAAGGCAGGCGGATTGAGAAGGTCGCCCTGGGCCGAGATGAGCCTACCTGGTATGCGCATGTCCTGGAGAACTTTGCACTTCCCAGGAATGCGGATCTAGTTGCCCTGCGCCTTAAACTGGTAAGTCTTCATGTTTTTGAGCATTATTACCTCTGCGGGTTATTCATTTATTGTTGCGCCATGATGCAGGCGTTGTGAAAGACTTGGGCATTGGCTCAGATCATAAGAAAAAACGTCACGCGGGGTTGAGCGGGGCGGTTGAGAAGGAGGTGACTCAACCCGGGGTGGGCCCTCCCAAAGGTAAGCGCGTTGTGTCCGAGCATTGGAAAGCCTATGTAGTAGTGTCTGACTCATGGGAGGGTCTTGATCCTGTATGTCACACCCCGACCCGCATCGGAAAAAGGTGATCGGGGCATGATTGGGTTTTCATCAAAGCTCATGACATTTATTATAATGTTTCATATTTATTATTACAATTTAAAGGAGAACATACAATCAAATCATACTAGTACAACATGTTCTATACATCTTTCTAGACTTCATTATTTTTCTTCTAAGGCACTTTTCCTATGTGTTCCTTGCTTCATCCTGTCCACATGTATCATGTGTAAAAATGGTTTTTGGGTCAACAAAAAGTTGGCGAGTGAATCCTATGAAAAACATTTAAACGTGTTTATTGTATTGATTATAAAATAAAGTGCATAACCACATATGAGTAAATGTAGATGTAAATTTATTCACAAAACACATAATATTAAATATTGCACACACATACAACAATTGCTTGTTTTGAGGCACCTGTTGTTCAACTCGTCTCCCACGAGGAACTGATGGGCCTAATGAATGAGTTTTGAGGCATGCGTTGTTCTACGAACTGATGGGCCTAATGAATGAGTTTTAAGGCACGCGTTGTTCAACTCGTCTCCCACGAGGAACTGATGGGCCTAACAAATAATTTGCATACAACTTGACAATATGTAATACATCACAACAAACAATATTTACATTCTAAGTTTAGATCATATAATGGTATAGCACGAGTTTGAATAAGCGAATTAATTTAAGCGACACATGATACACCCCACAACATGAATAAAAAGGGGAATTTATAAGAATTCACTCACAGTGGATGCTTATTCTTGAAGGATAAAGAGTGGCACGAGTTCTTGATTGTCGGGCGAGTACTAGCCTAAAATATCACGATAGTTCGATGATTATAACCAAAAATAATATTTTTATTTAAATATTCTTGTTAGATATTATATTTATTTATTTATTTATTTTATTTTATTAAAGTTTTGACTATGTATGTATATAGGTAGTAGAAATAAAAGAATTTAAAATAAAATAATGCATAAAAATTTTGTCAGGTCTGACTAAAGACGCTGACCGGTTTTTTTTCGTGAGATTCAAATGCGTATGGTGGGATTCGATCTTGTGACCTTCAGTACGTGTGCACGCAGCTCTTCCAACTGAGCTACGTGTCTAACCCGTTAGATACCTGATTTTTAATTCTCTTATAGACTCCTTAGCTTATTTCAGAAAATAATTAATTTTAAAAAGTTTGGAAACCAATCGAACTGGTCCTCAAAACAGCCTCGAACCCGCACCCTTAGCAATAACTTGCACCCAGCCCAACCAACTGGGCTGGGTGTCTAACCATTGAATCCTATAATTATTTTATATTTGAATACTTACTGCGGAAAACATATTAATCAGAAAAGAACTTGGTGGATGAACGAGGACTCGAAGTCGGGTAGGGTATGTTGTTTATGCACACAGTCCTTCACTGGACTGTGTGTCTAACATGTTTAGAATCCGCTTATCATTATACTTAATTACTGAACGAATCATCATCAACACTAGCTTTATTACTGAAATCAGAACTCGATTACCCAAAATTTTCACTTGTTCTACTTTGATAATTAAGCATAACTAAAACGAATTAAATGAACCAGAATGGTCGGAAACACATACCGACAGAAATTCGGAATTCTCTATTATCTCGGTGACCAATTCTGGAGAGAGTTTTCAGCGACCGAGGAGAATGGGCGTAGGTGAACAAGAAGGAAGAGTTCTGGGACTTCGGAGTTTTCAAATGATGGCAAAACAGGGTATAGCATCAATTTACATAGGGTGAATCGGATTCAATGATGTTTCAGTTTCAATCCATCAATCATAAATGTTGAGCGGTTTTCGACTTGAATTGTGTTAATAATTTGATTAAAACAAATGCCTAATTGTCGGTTACAACCAAATTGATTGAGGTTAACGGATAATCTTTGAAGATTGTTTGCGGATTGACTGGCGGTTCAGTCACCACTACGCACTGATGCACACTATATCCTCCATAAATTTTATGTGATTCAAAGATATCAACAACAAGTGTGTGTGCCTCAGTGGTGTTTAATGCGTATGATTACACATTAGACCCGGGTTCGACCCCGGTTTCTCCCCCTATTTTTTATTATTCTATTTCTTTATTTTTATTAATTATGTTTTAAAATTTTAATAATGTTTATTTGTTATGTATCGTTTAAAATTCATATGAACATTAAATATGCAACGAAAAATATAACTGAAACATTCGATTAATAAACGAAGCGGGTTTTGGAAACCCGTTTTTCGACGGGTGTTACACTGTAGGTGTGAAGAAACCCGTGCTGAAGCCGGTGGTTATCCCGACCGCCAAACCTTCTGACCCGGTGGAGGCCGAGTCCAGCCCGGAGGTGCCTTTTAAGCGGAAAAGGCGTCCAAAAAAGGACTTCTCCGTGCAGCCCCCTAAAAAGGTTGCGCGGAAACATATAGGGAAGAGGGGGAGTCTGGAAACACTCACCGCCAGGATCTCCCTAGGTAACTTGATAACTTGCGTTAATTTCTCCATGTTTTTGTACAATGTATAACTGACTTTTTGTTATCGTGCAGTGAGTAATGAGCCGATTTTTGTGGAATCTAGCACACCGGCTGTGCCCATGGATACTTCAATGCCCCCGCCTGTTGATAAAGGCAAGGAGTCTATTGTTGGGGCGGCGGAACATGAAGTGGTGAGGGAAGGGCCTCACGTGGTGGTGGAAGGTTCTCGGGTGGATACTAACGCGGGTTCTATGGTGGTGGAAGAACGCGTGCAAATGGAGGAGAAACCGCATGTGGTGATGATTGAACCCGCCGCGGTTGTTGAAGAACCACGGCTGGTGGTGGAATCACCCATGGTGGTTGTGGAAGAACCATGGGTGGTGCTGGAAGAACCCGTGGTGGTGGCAGAAGAACGTGCGCCGGCTGGTTGGGCGGTTGTTGTTGAGGAGACGGAGCCGGTGGTGTCGGCTGCCGTTGAGTGTGAGTAGATTGATGCTCCACAGGGGATGCATGTAGAGGAGCCGGCACCCGGGGGTGAAGCTGGGGGATCTGGTAGGAGCCCTTCTACCGAAAGGTCTCCATTCCGCCCGGATGAAACCTTGGGTGATTATTATTACAGGTCATACTCCGTGGATCAAGCTAGAGTGATCCACGCCCCTGTGTGGAAGTTAGAGAAAGGAGAAGACTTCTCTCACTGGCTGGCGTGCCGTGGGTGGTTCAAGTGAGCCTTCCCTTCAGCGGAGGTGCGTGCACTTGTTGAACATGAACAAGAAACCATGTACCACACGTACCTCTAGGCAGCTGCAAGGTCCGCCTCGGTTACCCATAAGATTGTTCGTGAGTGGCGGGGCTTGCTGAAACAAAAGAAAGATCTCGAGGCTGCCCAAGCGGTCCTAGGTAAAGAGCAAGCCAAAGTGGCTGCGCGAGAAGCTAAGGTGGCGGCTAGGGAAACCGCCTATGCCCACCGTCAGCGGGTTGAAGAAGGGGCCTCGCTGGGGTGGAAGAAGAGGGCCGAAACCTCCGATGCCCTACTTGTGAAAGAGCGCAAGTTGTGGAAAGAGGCATGTGCAAGGGATAATACTGAGAGAAAATCATTAAGGGATGAATTGGCCCGGTTGCGCGCAGAGGTGGCGTGCGAGAAGAAGGAGAAAGAGGCAGCAGTTACTGCAACCGCGGAGGCAAGGGTGCATCGCAAACGTAGCGAGGAGAAGGAGGTAGCAACTTGCCCCTATACTCATTCATTTTTTAAACCAATAAATAATGATGCTAACCTTGTTATATATAACCAGGTTGAAGCTTGTGCCACTCTGGAGAGCACCAAGAAAGACCTTCAAGCAGGCTTGGTGGAAAAGGCTGAGCTTCTGCACAGGCTGCGATCGGCGGAGGCCAAGGTGGACGCGGGCGAGAAAAAACTAGAGAATTCTGAAGATGCCCGCGTCATCTCCGAGTCATTGGTGGAGTCGCTGACCAACAACATGCTGTTGATGCAACAGCATGGAGTTGTCAATGTAAGTCCTCCATTTCTTTTTTGGTCTTTTGTGTTGACTCTAACCCTGATATTGAAATTGCAGATCGCGAACTCCCTTCTTATTTTGCGGAGCCGGACGACAAGTGGCCAAGTTGGTGGTCGCTGCGCTGCCACGACGGGTACGCGCAGGGCTATGCTGAGTGTGCGAAACACATCACTCATGCAATGGACGTTCCATGGGACAACAGCCGCCTGCCACTCATGGTGTTGACACTGGAGCTGCTTTCTCCCGAGCTAAGCAGGAGTACAACCGTCTTGAGATCCCAGCTATGGAATTGGTGAGCGAGGCTCTCACCATGACGACTTCATGGATCACTTGAGAGATATATTTCTGGAAGAAGCCGAGGCCGTTGCGGAATAAGACTAGTATAGGATCCTTATTGTAATATCTTTGTAGGATCTTGGAATGTACTGCGCATTGCGCCAGTCTGTAAAGAGTCGTATCTTTAATGAAATGTTGCACTCTTGTTACAATATTTGCATGAAGAAAAGCCAACTTTGTGTAGGTATAGCAATAAAACTGGTAATGAACTCATGTATGATCGTCCGTCCCATGCGCATGTAGTAGGTAGTGAACTTTTGGCTCGAGTCACTGTGTACCGAGGTGTTTTCGTGTAGACCCAAAGTTGTGTCGCGCATTTGTAACGAAACATCATGATAAGATAATCTATGTAACCCTTGTCTTTATTAAACAATGAGGCTTAAGAGCCATATACAAAGTAGACAATAGATAGTGAACTTGCTAATTTACATGTAGCATCGTCTTAGCTGCTGCGCATTCCATGTCCTAGGAATGTTTGTACCATCTAAGCATTTAAGGTGTAAGCGCTCTTCCTAAGGACTTCATGGATAGTGTAAGGACCTTCCCACTTAGGCGCTAGCTTTCCAGGATGTTCAGCATTGGACGCTTCATTGTCGCATAGAACAAAGTCGCCAGGTAAGAAGGTGAGCTTAGTCTTATATTTTGCTCCGTTGATAGCGGCGTTTTAATGCCTTTCTTCCAATAAGTCCAAGTCGAATTTGCGCTCGTCTTCATTGTTTTGGTTTTGCGCAGCTAGCATGCGTGGTGATGGGAGGCCTATCTCTGCCACTGAGGCTGAAAGGAGTTTCGCATGTGCTGGTCTTTGGCATGGTTCGATGACCCCAAAGGATACTTGGCAACTCATCTACCCAGCCTCTTCACGCCATGCCCAATCTCGTCTTAATCCCTTCGACGATGCTCTTGTTTATGCTCTCCACTTGGCCGTTCCCTTGGGGTGTGCGACCGAAGTGAAGACATGCTCGATATGCATTTCCTTCATCCATTGTTGTAGTTCTTCGGCTGCGAAGTTGGGGCCATTGTCATTGACTATGCGTAGGGGCAACCCAAAACGACATATGATGTGCTCCCAGATGAATTTCCGAACTACAGTTGTTGTGGTGGATGCAAGGGGTTTGGCTTCGACCCACTTGGTGAAGTAATCAACTGCAACGATTATGAACTTTACTCACGCCCGGGGCGTCTGGGAAAGGTCCCACCATATCGATTGCCCATTTTAGAGAGGCCATACTGTTGTCACCAGGATCAAAGGATTCTTGGGGCACAATGTCTTCGGAGCATGGCGCTGGCATGATGCGCACTTCCACAGTGTTTCAACCGCGTTTAGGTGCATGCCAGGCCAATAGTAGCCGGCGTTCATGATCTTTGCTACGACCATGCGCGGACCAGCATGGATTCCGCGCGAATCAAGTATTGCGCGTCTTGCGGACCAACGCAGCGGAATAGTGGTCAAGGTATGACTTCCGGTATAGGATACCGTCCGCCATTTCGTAGTTAAGTGCCTTTTTTAGACCTTCCTTACTTCCGCTTTGTTTTCAGGGAGGATCCTGTATTGCAAAAACATGATTAAGGGGACATCCAAGAGGGATTCCCCACTTCATTGATGTTGACTTGACGCAAAGAAACAAAGGGTTCTTGAGTACCTCAATGCGCACTTCACGCGCGAGGTGCTTGAAGCTTATAGCGGCTAATTGCTGAGTGCGTTGGCATGTTTATCCTCGCTTCGGTTAACATGGGTTATTTTGAAGTGTTGGAATTTCGTTATTAAGGCTTGCGCCTGTTCCAGATACAAAGCCATCGTCTTGCCTTTTGCGTCTTACAGACCGTTGACCTGAACTACGACCAAAAGGGAGTCGACGTTTGCTTCCAAATTCTGTGCACCCATTTTGATTGCTAACTGAAGGCCTGCCAGGAATGCTTCATACTCAGCCTCATTATTGGTACTTTTAAAATCCAACCTAATGGCGTAGGTGAATTCTTGATTGTCGGGGCTTATTAGGTGGAGACTTGCCCCTGCGCTGTCGTCATTGGATGCGCCATCTGTGTGAAGTATCCACGCGCGTCATCTGTAACCGGCGTTGGGTTCTGTACAACCTCACACTCTTGCGCTTTATTTTTTGGTACTTCCGCAATGAAATCGGCTAATATCGTGCTGCGTGTGGTTTGTACACAATGTTGTGTCCACCGAGCTCAATCGCCCATTTTGCTAGCCGACCAGATGTGTCCGGTTTGACAAATTTTGGTCTAAGTGATAGTTTGAGAGAACTGTTATCACATGGCCGGAAATATACCGACGCAATCAGCGGGATGCGTGGACCAAAGCTAGAGCAAGCTTTTCTATCATAGGATATTGTGTCTTTGGGTCTGTCAACATCTTGCTGACATAGTAGATCGGAGTTTGGATTCCTGCACGCTCTACTAGCAGGACTTTTCCCAGAGCGATGTCTGATGCGGAAAGGTAAAGTATCAGTGGCTCGTCCTTTTGCGGTGCTGTAAGCGTCGGCAATTGAATTAAGCACTCCTTCATTTGGGTGAAGGCTTTCTCCGCATCCGGAGTCCACTGAAACTTGTTTTGCTTTACGTAGTTCCGCAAAGTGCTGATGAATAGGAAGGACTTCATTGCGTTGTTGGCCAGGAACTTGTTCAGCGCAGCTAACCGCCCCGCCAACTGTTGCATTTCTTTTATAGTTGAGGGGGAAGGCAAACACTGAATTGCTTCCACTTTATCGGATTGACTTTGAAACCATCGCGCGTGATGATGAATCCTAGAAATTTGCCTTTTTCCATTCCAAATGAGCACTTTCTGGGGTTCAGCTTCAGGTTTGCCATGCGTAAGGATGCAAACATCTTTTGAACGTTTACCAGCATCTTCTCCTTGTCCGAGCTCATGATGACGAGGTCATCAATGTACACCTCTATGGTTTCGCCAAGTGTCGTCCCCGAAAACATGGTCCATTAATCATTGATAGGTGGCTCCAGCATTGCGCAGTCCGAAAGGCATTTTTGTGTAACAAAAAATCCCCTTGTCAGTTCGGAAATCGGTCTTGTCTTCTCCTCTTTCTTGATTTGGATTTGGTGGTAGCCTTTGTAGCAATCAGGAAGCAATTCCACCTCAATGAAGCGAGGGAGTCCACCTTTTTGTCAATTTCAGGTAAGGCGCATCAGTAGTTGGGACATGCCTTGTTGAGATCCTTGAAATCGACGCATGCGCCAACTGTTGTTGGACTTTTGGACCATGACTGGGTTGGCTACCCATGTTTGATATCGTACGTCTCGGATGATTCCAGCTTGGAGAAGCTCTGAGACTTGCTCGTTCAGTGCGCGGGTTTTTTCAGGACCGAAGCTGTGTTTCATTTGAACAATGGGCTGAACTGAAGGGAATGTGTGCAGCGCAGTGCTCAGCAATGTCCCTTGGCACTCCAGTAATATCTGCCGGTGACCATGAAAAAATATCTACATTGTGGAACAACAGTTGTTTTAACCGCGCCTTGATTGCGGGAGTCATGGCAGGTCCTAATTGTATTGTTTGTTTCGGGTACTTATTGTTTAATACACACTTTTCTGGTTCACCGTTGGATTATGACTTTGTTGCTTCGTTGGTGGTTCCTCTTCAACAGATATGATTTCCTTCCTCGCGTACATAATGGCCACCCTGTTCCTGTGGGAAAACCGTAGGCAGCATGGGGAGTGGAAGTGATCATGCTGAACTCCCGTTGAGCGCGCCAGCCCAGTAATACGTCATGGCACGAGGTTGTCGGCATGACCATGAAATTAACCGAGACCGTGCGAGAGTGTCACCTGTCAGAAAGAGTAACCGGAAAAGAAATTTGGCCCAGGGAAGACGACCTCATTGCAGAAACCAGTGAGTGGGAAATCCACCAGCTCTAGGCGCGCCTTGTCCTCTGGATCTAGCTGCTGGAAGCACTGTTCATAGATGATGTCCATAGAGCTCCCAAGGTCTATGAACATATAATCCATGCGATAATGGCCGAAGATGCCAGTTATCACGACCGGTTGGTCTTCTTGTGGACCCCAGGAACTACGGGGAAGATGACCTGCTGTTCACGTTAGTGAGGCGTGCAACTCTTCTGGTGACTGCGCTTGCGCCACAGGCCACCCTGGATCATATGAACAGACTTCATCTTTTTATTACTCGGGCCCTCGCTACCTCGAGTGATTTGGCGCACTCCTTGCGCACGTTTTGCAGTAAGTGGGTGACTTCCCACTCTTAAGTGCTTTCTGATTTCCATGCGCAAGGAGATGCAGTTATCAGTTGTGTGCCTCATATCCTTGTGATAATCACAGAAAAGGTTGGGGGTCTTGACCTTTTTCGTTGCGCATTGGCGGCGGCTACTTGAATTGATGGTCTTCAGTGCTGAGGACCTCCGCCGGTGTTTTTGTCAGTGGAGTCCACTGGCGATCACGATTATCTTGCTTTTTGGTTGCTGGGTGGCGAGTTTATTAATGGTCGCGCGAGCGTCGATCAGTGAGTAGGGAGGGTTCTGACTGTGCTCCTCCAACTCTTATTCTTTTTCCAAAACTTTTAGTCATGTCTTGGGGGCGGTGACGAGGTAGGGGAGGTCTGCTGTTATTGAGGTTGCGCTCGATCTGAGCATAGACCTTTGTTGCTGCCATGAGCTTCTCCCAACTTTTGGGGAGACCTGTAGTTCCTGACAAGACTTTGATCATCTCGTCCCAGCGTACACGTATTTGAACTGTGCACTGATCAGGTCTTTGTGCACATCCCTATCTCTAGCACCTATTTATTATGGGGTGATGAAGTCTTCAAGACTTTCGTCATCACGCCGCCAGATGTTCATTACGTCAGAAGAGTCTCTGACGTAACGTCGCTGTTGGCTGAAGTGCAGTCAGGAACTTGTCTTTCAAGTCGTTCCATGACGCGAGCTTGCCTGTGGGCAAGTTGTCAAAGCATAGGTGCACAGCGCCTGTGAGAGTTTAGACAAACAGGTGCACCACATAGGCAGTGTCCAGCCTCCGATTAGTCCTGCGCGGTGAAGAGGCGCAGGTGGTCATCTGGGTCTGTCAACCCATTGTACTTCCCAACGTTGGAGGAAAGTTTTGTGCGCTCTAGTGGTGCGAGCGCGATCTACTTGATGAATTTGAGTGTTTGGCAGCTTCAGCTGGCCTGTAGATCAAGTTATAGTTGCACTCCGCCTCCGGGTTGTAACCAGCCCGTGGCGCAGACCTGTAAGCAGCATGATCCTTCGGCAGTCGGTGAAACACACTTGCGCTATCACCCTCGCCATAAGTCTTGTCCTCCTCACGCTGGGTGTACTACTCCCCAAGGGGACACGGGCTCAGCCGCGAATGGACCGACGCTCGCCTATGAGTGTGAGACTCAAGTTTTGGCGGCGATTGAGTGTACTCTGTCTCTTGGGTATGAAGTTCAGATGGTACACTCGCCCCACCTGGCGAGTCGTAGCTTAGTATTCTTGGTGCAGGCTGAGCATGCACCTGAGCAGCGGGCTGCCTGGGGGCAGCAGAAGTGTTTGTTTGTGCGCAGAGTTGGCGTAAACGACGTTTAGAGTCGTCTGAGACTTGATGTACCAAGACATCGGGGTCTCACCCGGGGCAAGACCGATGTGATTGGCACGAAAGGAGTCTCCATTTAAGCTCCTGGGGTAACCGGGATATTCACACGACCAGAGTCGTGATGAGTTCCAGCATTCCCAGTAGAAGCTTCTTCCACTAGCTCGTCGATTATGGAGGCATGAACTGGGTTCTTGCCTTCGGCTCGAGGATCTCGTGGAGTGTTGGATGGGAAATCAACCATTTACGTGAGGTTTGTGAAAAAAAAACAAAACGAAGGAAACTGATGCGAAAAAAGGGAGTAAATAGCGGATGGCACCAATGAAGAAGCACCAGTTAAACCTAGGGATATCTGGGGATATATTAGTTACAACAAAGGGATTTCTGCATAAAAGGGTTGCTCCTCCGTTTGCTCTTCAAGGTGATCTCACTTGGATTGATCTGCAAAACTAGTCGCCCGTTAGTCTCGTCACGGGGAAAAGGGTGGGTTTCCTCCGTGACAACACTCCGGGTGAGAATAAGTATTTGGTGATTGCAAGTAATAAGCAAGTGAGCTCAAAGTAGCATGCAATACATTAGTTCGTATATTTTTGGATGTGATTGTGTCTCTTACTTGGTGATCCGATACTTATTTATAGCCGAAAGAATGTGGGCTCAGGAGATGGGCTAATGAGCCTTGGGCCCGGCCCAGACGACCAGAGACATCCGTTTTGTCCCTCTGCATCGAACATTATATATTCCTTGCAAGGAGAATTAATGTCTTTTGTCAGGAGGTGTGCTTTGTCAGATGTTGAATGGTGCCACATGTAAAGGCAGCTGTCTCTAGCGTCAGACCTGCTACCAGCCGAAAGTGGAGAAGGTGTAACAGTCACTAGCGTAAGAATGGTTGGTGCACAGTCTGGCGTCTGCATTACTGTTCATGCGACATTTCTACGCAACCTGCCGAGCACCCTTGGTCACAGTTCTCCCACTCCGTACCCTTGAGTATGGTTAACACCTCTTAGTGCATATCCCTTCTTCGAGGCTGTCAGTGTTTTTCCGCCAGCGTAGAGTGGCAGGGGTAAATCCTTTTGTCCACAAGATTTATGAGGTGCTCTCAAGTTTGTCTTGGCCTTGCAAGGTTTTAGGATTCATGACTTAGAGGGTTGTTTGCTCCGCGCAGGGTCAAGTAGCCTGCGCGTCTTAGTCTAACTTGCCGTTGTGCCAAGTACGCAAGGTTTGTTGTGTGACTTATATTGTTTGGTCTAACTTGTCGTTGCGCTGAGTGCGCAAGACTCGTTGTATGACCTAATAGTATTGGTCTAATTTACCGTTGCGCTGAGTGCGCAAGGTTCATTGTATTACCTATTGGTTCCAAGGAAGGCGCATCATTGCACATTGCGCAGAAGGTTATTCTTGTTGTGTGTTGTCGAGGGTATGATTCCTTACGCAGGCGCAAGATTTTTGAAACCATACCTCCAATAACTAAAAACCATCGTTGACCATGATTTGACTCGGACTTTGTTAATCTAAGACATGGATTATCAAATAACCAATTCTTTACGTTACTATTTCTAGTCATTCTTTTATTATTTTTAATTTTTTATTTTAATAAAAAAAGCTTCATTGCATTAATGCAATATCATTGGTCACACATATGGGTGGTCCCACGCTAAAAGTCTCCTCACCAAGTCAACCTTCTCATCTTCCTCGTTCCCACTCATCCGCCATTAATACACCTCCAAACCTTAACACACACACACACAACCATGAAGTTTCCACTCATCTTCCCTACCTTAATCATCCTCTCCTCCATCTTCTCCCCTCAATCCACCGCACAAGACCCAGGTTTCCGCTGCAGAAGCCCCACCTCCGCTACCTGCAACTCCCTCATCGACTACAAACTCCCAAACACCAACACTCTCGACGCCATCACCACCCTCTTCCAAATCAAAAATCTCCGCTCACTCCTCGCCGCCAACAACCTCCCAATCAACACATCAAAAGCTACGGAATATAAAGCCTCCGAAATCCTCAAAATCCCCTTCCCCTGCTTATGCAGCAACGGCACTGGAATCTCCAACCGCCGCCCCATCTACACCGTGGTTCCTGAAGACGGGCTGTTCCATATCCACTGATGTGTTCTCTAGGCTGGTGACGTTCCCGCAGATTCAGAGGGTTAATAATATACCTAACGCGGATAATATATTGTGGGGCAGAGGCTGTGGATCCCGCTGCCGTGTAGTTGTGATGATGTGGAGGGTGAGCCGGTGCTGCATTATGGTATCTGGTGCCTGCCGGTAGTTCGGTGCTTGGGATTGCGCAGCAGTTTAACACGACGGAGGCTACCTTGTTGGATTTGAATGGGATGAATAGTTCTTCGGAATTGCTAGCTGATTCCATTTTTGATGTTCCTCTTAAAGGTATTATTTTTACATGGTTGTCTAAAAATGTAATTTCAGCCCAAAGTTTAAATTTGTACTATTTTCGTCTCTAACATTCTTGAAACATGTGTGTTCTGTTTATAAATAACTGTCATTTTGTTCATGTGATTTGTTTAATTATTTAATTCAATATTTAGTTTTTGAACGAAATTGACATTTTACAAAGAACAGCATAATATAAATTTGAGATATGACCTAGATTAGCCTAATTAAGCAAATCATATGGAAAAAAATGAGTTTTAACTCTTAATATTATATGGAATGTTTTTGAAAGTAGAGAGTATTGGAAAGGGAGCCAATTATTGAATTGCAGGGGTAAATATTAAAATTTAATTTATTTTCTAGTTATGGTTATCAAAGTTGAATTATATTTTGAAAACTGATTAATATTGTGTGCTGGTAACAAACACCTCCTTCTCCTTTTTAATGTATACTTGGTATAGGTTTATTAGTGGTTATATTACTTATTTATTTGTTAGTTAAAATAACATATAGGATGTATAATATGGTCCTCATACAACTTTATTGACCACTTTTCACCGTACTATACGACTTGCAAGACTATACTACCGTTGACACATTAATGTCATGTGATTAGTGTGTCAGTAGTGTTTGTATATTGACCGCCTTCATATTCCGTGTCAGTGTTACAGAGTCATTTATATATTTTAACTTATATTAATTCTTTTTTTTCTTTCCAAACAGATGCATGTTCTATGTCATGTGTTAGAATATTTTTTATATATTAAGTTAATTTAATTTAATATCGGCGGAATAATCAACCAGGGAACCAACTAGGTTTGAATTGTTTAGTCTCTTAAGCGATTGATTTTGATGTTCAAGATTTCTTTACAAGTATTGAAATCATTATATTATTATTTGAGTGATTGTCAAACATCATGATAATAGATATTTAGTAGTAAAATATGGGTATTTAAATTCTTGCTTTATAACAGTTTAAAAACCCGTGTATTACACAGGGTTAAATAATTGTTCGTAAGTGAAACTAGGGGTCAACGGGTTCGTTGACCAAATCGCCCGAATCCATAGGAATTTTTTTTCTGAACAAAAAGTCTTTAGTGAAGGGCATTTATTAGGAGACTATTAGATAATGGCAAGGTCCACAAACTTTAATGCATGAAGACAATTCTTTCCACTAAAACAACATAATCCCATACGGGTTATGGTTCGCATTTCTCTTATTTATAATAATCGTTTTTTAATCATAATTAGTTGTTTATAACACTTAGAAATATTGAACAAGAAACTGTTGGTAGGTCACACATGTTATTTTACTTTGACCCGCATACCGTTATGTTTTGAGAACTTAATTTCCCAATCTACAATAACAACTTTAGTTTTAGCTGACTTTGATCCGGTCAGCTCTAACGACCCTGTTGCTTATGTTTAACAGTTTGTAAAACATCAGTGAGAAATGACTCTATTGACTACCCCTTGCTCGTCCCAAACGACACTTACATTTTTACTGCCAACAATTGTGTCCGATGTGAATGCAGTGCTGCCAACAATTGGATGTAAAGTCAATTCCTAGACGTAAAATTTTCATTTTTAGTCTAAACTGTTTTTAAATTATTATAGTCGGTTTTTTTTCAGATTGAACTGCGAGCCAGCAGGGATTCAAAGACGAAATGGAGGAACTTGTCCTTCTATGCAATGTGCAGGCACCTCTTTTGATTTGGGAAATACCACTTCAGATTCTACTTGTAGCTTATCAAGATGTGCATATGGCGGTTATGCAAATAATACCATCTATATTGCGCTTACTCAAGAGTCTACTTGTCCAGGTACATGTCAAAAATTTCGTTCATCATATTTTCATTAAATGTGTATGTTATTTGACTTTTTAAGTCTCGTAGCCAAGTCGCATGAAAGTAACCATTAAGCGCGAGTGGTATGCAACTGTATAAAAGTTTAAGTGCATAAAAGTTTATATTGGGTTGTTTACAGATTTGGAAGTTATTTTTTTCTTTACTTTTGTGCTGTGTAAATAGGGGGGAGTGGAAACAATAGCAGCGCGTCGGGGGGGATTGGTGCAAAGGTTTGAGATGGATTTTTGTTCTTGCTGCATCATTTATTGGTCTTTATCTTATGTGGTTGTGAGATCCTTATCTGTAAATGTCAAGGAGTTTAACAAAATTTCCATAAATACATTAGTTGTTGTAGTGGTTGACGACCGTCGTATGATCATGGTTTCTTTTTCTTGCTGTAATTGTTATTGAACGGTTGTATATGAGAGGGAGAGAAGTAATAAGATATTGGAAGTAATAAGATATTGGTTGATGTTTAGTGTTTGGTCATTTTGAGTTTTGTGCATGTAATGTTGGTTCTTGGTTATGAGAACTATTAGACCGGCATTTGGTGCATGTCTAACCATATGTTATATTTCGCTTTTATGTTAAACCTCTTGAATACATATGAATAGATGGTAAAATAGACGAGTTAGATTCATAATGAAAGCAGGAGTAGGAGTTTATGCAGCAATCCATAAGCAATGCAATTCGAGGAGCCATTCTTGATTCTGATGATGCTAAAACCTATTTGGCTTATGTGGAGGAGCAATTCAAGAGAACGTCAAAAGCACATGCTAGCATTTTAATCCTCAAGCTGGTGACTACTAAGTACGATGGGAGGAGCGGCATCCGTGAATACATCATGATGATGAAACATGGCCCATAAGCTCAAGGGATTAGACATGAAAATTAGTGATGGTTTTTCGTTCACTTCATCATTACTTCGCTTCCTTCGTCCTATGAAGTATTCAAGATCAATTACAACACTCAGAATGAAAAATGGACGATGAGTGAGCTGATCGCCGTGTGCATGCAGAAGAAAGAGCGTATGAAGATGGATCGTACTACTGGTGTTGCAAACTTCACCCCCATCCAGCTCTAAGAAAAGGAAGAACAATTACTCAAGGAAGGATGCTTCTAAGGTCCAAAAGCCTAATCCTAATACATGTACACCTTCCAGCTCTAAGAACTCCTTAAGCAAACCTTACTGCAAGTTCTGTAAAAAGACAGGACATAAGCAGAAGGAATACCCTGACTTTAAGGAGTGGCTGGCTAAGAATAGTAACGATTTTTTCATGATACTTGAGTCCTATAATTTAAATGCTCCTGCTAATTCTTGGTGTTTTGATTTGGTTATATGGTTCATGTAACCAATTCTACTTGAGGCTGGGAAGAAACCAAATAACACTTAAAATTGGGGATGATCGGGAATTAGAAGTGAAGGCCATAGGAACATTACAATCATTTATGAAAATTGGTTTATGCATTAAACTTAATGATACCTAAAGAAACATTGGACCAAACTATATTCGGAGATATCTAGGTTCCGGTACAAAGTCTCTACATATAAAGGTTATCTCTCATCTGCTCTTCGATAGGATCTTGGTTTGAGTTCATTACAAAACTGAAATAGTCTCGTCACCAGAGAAAAGGGGGATGGTTTTCTCCATGACCACACTCCGGCTTAAGAATAAGTATCGAGGTTTGCAAAGGATAATGCAAGTAATTAGTGAGTGAGCAAGAAACAGTGTCCGTTACCTCAAGGTGTGATCCTTACTTTATAGCCGGAGAGATGTGTGCAGGAGATGGCTGATGGGCCTTGGGCCTAGAACCGACAACCAGGATATCCATTGTGTCTCCTCTGCTACGACCGTTAATGGTCTCTGGTAGGAGGGGCGTTTGGCGCACGGTGGATGGGGCCACGTGTCTTGGCAGTTGTCCTTTTTGTCGGGCCTGTCATCAGCCGTTAGTGGAGATCGTGTGATAGTCGCTGGCGTGAGCTGGTTGGTGCCATGTGTAGTCCTTTTTGTCGTCTGCACGACTGCTCATCATGCAACGTGGTCTGGCACAACCTGCCGAGCGGTTATTGGGTCATAGCTCTGCCACTTTGTACTTTGTACTTGATCAATGCCTCTTTGCGCTTCTCCTTACCACGTGGCCTTATCAGTGCTTTTTGGACATCGTGAACTTGTAGGGGTCAAGTCCTTTTTGTTCTCAAGACTAAGTATGAGTTTCTCTCATCTTAGTCTTGGCCATGTGTAAAGTTTTAGGAATTCGTAGCTAGAAGCTTGTTCAATTAGCGCAGGGTCTGGGACCTGCGCTCTTCAGGTTTAACTTGCTGTTGTGCAAGGTGAGCAAGGTTTGTTAAGCAACCTGCTGTTTTCAAGGTTGGCCTACTGTTGCACGTAGCGCGGAAGGTTATGCAAATGACCTGTTATCATTATGAGGGTATGGTATCTTGTGCAAGCGCAGGTTTTTGGGACCATACTCCTCCAAGTCCTCTAGTCTAGTGGTGCTCCTATGCATAGATTGGCAAGTAGGTGGAGTATTGGACTATAAGAATTCATGTATGCGCGCCTATTCAACGGCTGGAAAATCAATAAGGTATCTGCGAGAAAAGAATAAAGAAAACCCTTGTGTGGGGGAAACTTTGTTCAAGATAAGGTCTTTGAAATTTGAATATTTGTCATGT
The DNA here is from genome assembly GCA_947069175.1 of Scalesia atractyloides. Classification (NCBI taxonomy): domain Eukaryota; kingdom Viridiplantae; phylum Streptophyta; class Magnoliopsida; order Asterales; family Asteraceae; genus Scalesia; species Scalesia atractyloides. Next base: position 54,114,215 of record CAMTDV010000007.1, on the reverse strand, counting down.
TGAAGTTTTCAGGCGAGTTGTTGAGAAAAAAGGCGAGGCGGAAGTGACCTCTGATGGCTGTAGTAGGCTGTCAACAGTGCAGCTGCCTTTTCATTAATGAATTGCAGAGAAACTACCAGCCACGCGCGCGTGGCGTTGTCAGTTTCCCACTTGCCCTCCACGCGTCAACTGCGGATTCGCTACTAGGCCTGCGGGGTTGTCACGCTTCCCCCCGCATTAAATGCGATGGGTATAAATAGGTGATCCGCCTAGGTTAGAAATCCCTCTTCATCTCTTCTTGTTCTTTCCTCTCCAAAACCTTATGTGATTATTTCTTCCGGCCACTAAAATGTTAGCCAGAGAACAAACTGAGAGTACCGCTGCCATGGAAACTTCCACTTCCTTACTTACCTTGAAATGGTCGACGAGTAGTTTCCAACGAGTCGTCGCCGATTTCTGGTTCCTTGAGGAGTGGGGTGCTCGATACCCTTCCGAGGGGGACACCGCGGCAGATGCCCCTGCCGGTTACATCACCCTTTTCTTTGATTTCTTTGTCGACGGCAACATCCGGTTGCCGGCGACAAAGTTTTTCTTAGACGTTTTGGACCAATACTGCTTCCGCGTCTCGTAACTGAATCCGATGGGGATGGTCCAGATTAAACACTTCGAGTTCTTGTGCCGCTCCATGGGCATTCACCCAACCGTCAACCGGTTTCGCGTGTTTTACCAACTTCCCTGCTCGTTGGGTTTCTACTCCTTTCAGCACCGAATACAAGCAAAGAAGATCCTGCACTCTCCTCCCAAGTCATATCATGATTGGAAGCAGAAGTTCTTCTTCATCAAGGCCGGTGTTATTCTGCTACAGATGCATTTCCGCGGGGCGGAAGACATCCTGATGTAGACGTTGTTGATACCGAACCAGGAGTCCTAGTATCAGGACATGAAGGAATTCTGGTGGTTCAGTTGCCGTAAAGAATGTCGGTGGATGCCGGCATGAGCTTGTTATGGAAGCCTGACCGCCAGGAAAAACCGGTGTACATGGAGGAGGATAAGAGTAAGTTTCATTATTGTGTTATTTTTCCTTTGCATTGTTACTGAACTATGCGTGTTTTTGTAGTGATGGTGCTATACATAGCGGCCTTTCAACGAGAGAAAGGGTGGATGGAGAATATTCCGCTCAACCTAGAGGAGCCACCATGGCATTCCCAGATTCTTGGGAACTTCGAGTTACCTCGAAGTGCGGATCTGGCGGCCCTTGCGCCTGGTAGTGGTAAGCAGTTATTGTTTGTTACTTGCATCCTTTCAGATTACTTATTATGTTGCGCCATGATGTAGGTGTGTTGAAGAATTTGGGTGTTGGCCAGAATCGAAAAAGAAGAGGCGTGTGGGGCCCAGTGTTGTGGCCACTAAGAAGCCAGCGCAGCCCAGGCCAGACCACCTAAAGGTACGTGTTCTGTGCCTGATACATGGAATGACTATATGGTACTCCGATTCCATGGAGGGTCTTGCGCCTGTAGGTTTGAAAAAACCCAAGCCAGAGCCTCGAGACGTGGCGGAGATTCCGGCTGCAAATCCGGATGATCCGATAGACGTGGAGTCTAGCCTGGAGCCACTTAAGAGGAAGAGGGCCCTTCCCAAGGGCAATACGGATGCGCAACCTCTGAAGAAGGCTACACGGTGGAAGATTATTGGCAAGCGTGGGAATCTGGATGCGCTTGCAGCCAAGTTTTCCCAGACAAACAGTTTTGACTTGTGCTTTATTTTCTATTCTTCCTGTTTAACCGTTTTGGTGCTTTTATTCCGTAGGAAAAGATGAGACACCTCTTTTGCTTCGTCTGCTCCAGCCACGCCTGTCGAGACTTCTATGCCACCACCCATTTATGAGACGGCGCAAGCATCTAGTGTTAAGGGTGGTGAATCGAGTGCTGGAGTAGCGGAGGTAAGTGTGGATGTGGAGACCGTTGTGCCGGAAAAGGAGGTTGTGATTGAAGAGGGTGGTGAGAAGGTTGTTGAGGATGCGTCTCAGGGGGTTCAGTTAGCGGAGCAAGTGTCCGGGGGTGAAGCTGGGGGATTTGGGAGTGCCCTTCTGACGAAGGGTCCCGATTCGGCCGGACGAAACTCCGGGTGACTACTACTACCGGTCTTATTCTGAAAGCCGAGCTGCTGAGATCCACACCCTGTCTGGAAGCTGAGGCAGGATGCGAAGTTCAGCCATTGGCAAGTTTTCCGGGAATGGTTTAAGGGTGCCTTCCGCCCACAGAGGTAAGGGTGCGCGGGGAACAAAGTTATGAACAAACATACCGCGCGTACCTACAGCTAGCTGCCAGCTTCACCTCCAAACTCATAAGATTATCAGGGAGTGGCTCAGCATGCACCGGAACCAGTAAAGGCTTGAGGTTGCGAATAGGGAGATGGTCCTTGAGCGGGCCCAAGTGGTCCGCTAAAAACAAGATTTGAGGCTGAGAGAGCCAAGTTTGTTGAAGCTCAGCGGACCGGGGAATGGTCCGTGCTAGGGTGGAAGAAGAAGGCTAAAGGCGCCACCGCCACGCTTGCTGAGGAGCGCAAGCTATGGAGGGAGGCTTGTGAAAGGGACAATAATGAGAAAATATCCTTAAGCAATGAGATGGTGGGCCTTCGCGCTGAGGTTGAGCGCCTAAAGAGGGAGAAGGAGGAAGCCGCAACTGCTGCCGAAGAGGCGAGGTCGCATCATGGACGAAGCGAACAAAAAGAGGTACAAACTTCCGCCCTTCTTATTTTACAGATCAAGAGATTGTCAAACTAACCTCGTTATTGTGTGAACAGGCGGAGGCTAGGGCATCGCTTGAAAGTGTGAAAAAGGATCTCCAAGCTGCCATGGTTGAAAAGGCAAAACTACATCATAGGCGCTTGGAGGATCAAGAAAAGTTGCACCTTGCAGAGGTGAAGGTGAGCGTGGGTGAGCAAAAAATAGAACACTCTGAAGCAGCCCACGCCCCTGCAGAGAGTATGCTCGAGCCCTTGACGAACAACATGCTCTAGATGCAGCAACATGAAGTCGTGAATGTAAGTTCGCTGTTATTTTGATCACCATTTATCTGGATTCTCATTTGATTTCCCTTGCGCTGTGCAGATTGCCAATTTAATCCTGAACTCGGTGGAGTTGGACAATGCTGTGGCCAAATGCTGGTCACAACACGCCATGATGGATACGCGCAAGGCTATGCAAAGTGCGCTCACCACGTAATTCATGCTTTGGACGTTCCGTGGGATACCAGCCGCTCCTCTACCCATGGGGTCAATACCTATGCTGCCTTCTCCAAGGCGAAGTAAGAGTATGACCGTCTGCAACTGCCAGTGATGGATTTGGTAAGTGAAGCGCTCCAACATGACGACTTTGTTGACCGTTTGAAGGACGTTTTTCATGATGCTGCTGAGATTGAGGAGTCAGAAGGATAGGATGAGTGTCTTGAGTGTTTGATGTTTAGGACGACTTGTTAAGAATGTTTGTTGTAGTTTCATGTAATTGCGCAACATACACTTGTTGGTGATTGTACTTTTGATCCACCATAAACTTGATGAAATGATAATGTGCATTTGAAGTTACAATAGTTGCGTGAAAATAATTACTTTGTATATGTAGAGCGAATAAAACTGGTAATGAGCTGATGCATGAACGTCACACCCCATGCGCATACAATAGTTTACTACTGAAGTGAATTTTGTTCATGAGTCATGATGTACCATGGTGTTTTCGCGTATACCTAAAGTGGTTCACGCATTTGTAACAAATTCTAAATAATGAATGTCATGCATCGAATTTATTCTTTGTGTTAACGATAAGGTGTAAGAGCCGTGTATAAAATCGATGAGATTGGATCATAGGTTCACTAGTTTGTTGCTCAATACATTGAGAAATCGTAAAGCCTTGGCGTTTGAAGATACTCAGATTACATATAGCATCGCCTTAATTGTTGCACATTCCAGGTCCTAGGAATGTTTTGTGCTTCTAAACATTTGAGGGTGTAAGCCCCCTTTCCCAAGACTTTGTGGATTACGTACGGGCCTTCCACTTAGGCACAAGTTTTCCTGGACTCTCTATGTTAGACGCTTCGTTATCTCTTAAAACGAAATCACCAGGTAGGAAGGTTTAAAAATGCGGACTCGCGCATTGTAGTATTTTTCGAGCTTGGACTTGTATTTTGCCTCGTTGATTGCGCCGTTTTCACGCCTCACTTCCAAGAGGTCCAAGTCAAGCCTGCGCTCTTCCTCATTATTCTTGGTTTGCATAGCGACCATGCGTGGTGATGGGAGGCCCATCTCAGCTGGGATTACTGCCTCTGTCCCATAAACCAGGCTAAATGGTGTCTTGCCGGTGTTGGTTTTCGGCGTGGTCCGATGAGCCAAAGGATACATGGCAACTCATCTACCCAACCTCTCTGCACCGTCCCCAGTCTTGTCTTGATCCCTTTGACTATACTTTTGTTTATACTTTCAACTTGGCCATTCCCTTAGGTATGTGCGACCGAAGTGAACATTGCTCGATATGCATCTCTGTCATCCATTGCTGCAGCTCTTCAGAAGCAAAATTGGGGCTGTTATCACTGACAATGCGTAGAGGTAAACTAAAACGGCAAATGATGTGCTCCCAAATGAATTTGCGAACTACTGTTGCTGTGGTGGATGCGAGAGGCTTGGCTTCTACCCACTTGGTAAAGTAATCGACAGCTACGATTATGAACTTTATGGCTCCTGGGGCATCAGGAAAGGGTCCCACCATATCGATTGCCCGTTGCTGAAAGGGCCATGCTTTTGTCACTAGGATCAAGGGGTTTTTGGGGCGCAACGTCTTTGGCGCATGTCGCTAACATGATGCGCAATTTGGCAGCGTTTCTACTGCATCTAAGTGCATGCCATGCTAATAGTATCCAACATTCATGATCTTTGCGACTACCTGCGCGGACCAACATGAATTCCACACAACCCTTCATGTATTTCGCGGATCAAGTATTGTGCATCTTGTTGATCTACGCAGCAGAGGAGTGGTCCCAGGTATGACTTCCGGTAAAGTATTCCATCTGCCATTCCATAATTCAGCGCCTTGTTCTGGACTTTCCTTGCCTCCGCCTTGTTTTCTAGGAGTATCCCATACTGCAAGAACATGATGATGGGAGACTTCCAAGAAGGATTTCCCATTTCTATGTCATTCACTTGACTTAGCGGAACAAAAGGGTTTTTTAGCACCTCGATGCGCACTTCTTGCGCGAGGTGTTTGAAGCTCGTTGCCGCTAGTTTACTGAGCGCATCTGCATGCTTGTTCTCACTTTGGTTGATGTGGGTCTCTTTAAAATTTTGAATTTGTTTATCAAGGACTGCGCCTGTTCAAGGTACAGGGCCATCGTCTCGCCTTTTGCGTCATACAGGCCATTGATTTCTATGCGTCCAAAAGAGAGTCGACATGCGCTTCCAAATTCCTAGCACCCATTTTAATGGCTAACTGAAGGCCTGCCAGAAATGCTTCATATTCAGCTTCATTATGTGTGCTTTTGAAGTCCAATCTGATGGCGTAGGTAAACTCCTGGTTATCAGGGCTTATTAGACGAAGACCAGCTCCTGCGCCATCATCATTGGATGCGCCATCAGTGTGAAGGACCCATGCGCGGTCGTCTGATGACAGGCTGGATTTTGGACATTTTCACATTCTTGCACTTTGTTGCTCGGCACTTCCGTGACGAAATCGGCTAATATCTGGCCTTTAATAGTTGGGCGTGGTTTGTACACAATATTGTGTCCACCTAATTCGATCGTCCCATTTTGCTAAGCGGCCGAATATGTCAGGTTTGGATAAAACCTGGCCCAGGTGATAGTTCATGAGAATTGTGATCACGTGGCCTGAAAAATGTCTACACAACCGAAGGGATGCATGAACCAATGCTAAAGCAAGTTTCTCCATCATCGGGTAACTTGTCTCCGGGTCAGTTAACATCTTGCTGACATAGTAAATTGGAGTTTGGACTCCTGCGCGCTTGACCAACAAGACTTCGCCGAGAGCGACATCCGATGTAGATAGGTAAAGGATCAATGGTTCGTTCTTTTATGGGGCCGTGAGTGTAGGCTAATTGAATCAACCAGTCCTTCATCTGTTTGAAGGCTTTCTCCGCATCAGGAGTCCATTGAAACTTATCCTGCTTCACACAATTCTCAAAGTGCTGATGAATGGGAAGGATTTCATCGCGTGGTTTGCTAAGAATCTGTTCAGCGCAGCCAGTCTGCATTTCCTTGCTGGTCGAGGGTGAAGGCATACGCTTAATTGCTTCCACCTTCTCACGGTTGACCTTAAAACCATCGCTCATGATGATAAATCCCAAGAATTTACCTTCTTCCATCCCAATAAGCATTTCCCAGGATTCAACTTCAGGTTGACCTTGCCAGGGATGCGAAAGTTTTATGAAATGTTTGTCAGTATCCTTTCCTCGTCTGGACTCATTGATGACCAAGTCATCAATGTACACTTCCACAGTCACGCTTATGTGTCTCCAAAGACATGATCCATCAAAGCTGATAGGTGGCTCCCGCATTGCGCCACCCAAAGGGATCTTTGTGTAGCAAAAGATCCCTTGTCTGTGCGGAAGGCTGTTTTGTCTTCATCCTATTTTTTCATCTGAATTTGGTGGTAGCTTTTATAGCAATCGGGGAACATTTCCACCGGAAAGAAGCGAGGGAGTCCACCTTTTATCGATTTTGGCAAAGAGTAGCAGTTTTTTCGGACATGCTTTGTTCAAGTCTTTGAAATCGACGCACACGCGCCAATCGCCATTGTGCTTCTGGACCATATTCGGATTGGCCACCCATGTTTGGTAGCGCACTTCTCTGAGAATGCCAGCCTTGAGGAGCTCTGAAACTTGCTCGTTCATTGCGCGAGTTTTCTCTGAATTAAATGTTTGTAGCACATGCTCTGTCGATCGCTCTTGGTACCACGTCATATCTGCCGGTGACCACGCAAAAATATCCATGTTGTGGAACAAGAGTTGTTTAAGTCGTGCCTTGACGGCAGGGTCATAACGGGACCTAACAACACCGTTTCTTCTGGGTACTTGTTATTGAGCACCCATTTTTCTGGTTCACGTCTGAGGATGACTTTGCTACCTTTACCGGTGGTTCTTCCTCTATGGACATGATCTCTTTCTTGGAATACATGATTGCCACACCGGTTTCCGTTGGAAAACCTCACGCAGCGTGGGTAGTTGATGTAATCATGTTGAAATATCTTTGCGCGCGATGGCCTAATAACACGTCATGGCGAGATGTCACTGGTCAGAAAGAGTTACCGTGCGCGCATGTCGTCCGTCAGAAAAGAGTTACCAGAAAGGAGATCTGCCCCATGTGAAAAACGGCTTCGTTACAAAAACCAGTCAATGGGAAATCAACCGGCTCTAAGCGCGCTTTGTCCTCCGGTCTAGCTGCTGGAAACATTGTTCATAGATGATGTCCATAGAGCTTCCCGGGTCAATGAACATGTAGTCGGTGCGATAATAGCCAAAGATGCTAGTTATCATAACCGGTCGCTCCTCCTGGGGGCTGCTGGGAACTATGGGAAAAATAACTTGTTTTTCGCGCCAATATGGCGTACATCTCTTCTGATGGCAACGCTTGCATGCTGGACCACCCTGTATCATTTGAACGAATGCTTGCTTCATTTTCTTGTTACTCGGTCCTTCTTCGTCGCGAGTAATTTGACGCACTTCCTTGCGCACGTTCTGAAGCAGATGAGTGAGCTTCCCACTTTTCAACGCCTTTTCTATTTCTGTGCTAGACTGATGCACTTATCGGTTGTGTGCCCGGTGTCTTTGTGTTAATCGCAAAAAAGGTTAGGATTTTGACCTTTTTTATTTCTCATCGGCGGTGGCTGCTTGAACTGATGATCCTCCATGCAGAGCGCTTCCGCTGGGGTCTTTGTTAATGGCGTCCACTGTCTTTCACAATTATCTTGCTTTATTGCTCTTTGGGTAGCAATCTTGTTGATCGTTCTGCGTGCATCGACTGGCGAGTAAGAAGGGTTCTGATTGGACTCTTTCTAATTTTTCTTGCTTTTCTTCCCAAAACTCGTGCTCATATCTTGCGGGCGGTACTGAGGTAAAGGAGGTCGGTTGGAGTTCAGGTTGCGTGTTGTTTGCGCTAGACCTTTGCTGCCGCCATGAGTTTCTCCCAACTTTTTGGTAGGCCAGCGGTTCCTGATAAGACTTTTATCATCTCATCGCATGGACAACGTATTTGAACTGTGCACGAATCAGTCTTCGTGTACATCACCGATTTCCAAAACCTCTTTGCTGTAGTGCGTGATGAAATCTTCGAAATTTTCATCATCCCTCCGCCAAATATTCATGACGTCTTAAGAATCTCTGACGTATCGTCTTTGCTAGCTAAAGTGGGTCAGGAACTTATCCTTGAGGTCGTTTCATGAAGTGAGCTTGCCCATTGGTAAGTTGTCAAACAATAGGCGCACGACACCTGTAAGGGTTTGGACAAACAGATGACACCACATAGGCAGTGTCCAACCTCCGATAAGCCCTGCGCTAGTGAATTAGCGCGCATGTGGTCGTCTGGGTCTGTCAACCCGTTAAACTTTCCCACATTGGAAGGTAATTTTGCGAGTTCGAGTGGGGCTAGCGCAATCTCCTTCACAAACTTAGAATGTTCTGCTGTTTCAGCTGGCTTGTAGATCAAGTTGTAATTATATTCAGCTTGCGGATTGTACACAGCTCGTGGCGTAGGCTTATATGCAGCGTGATCTTTTGGCAACTGGTGGAACACACTAGCGCTGTCACCTTTGCCATACGTTTTATCGACTTCTTCATGTTAGGTGTGCCGCCCCTCTAATGGGCGCGGCCCAAGCATGGATGAATCGACTCTCGCCGTTGAGTGTTTGACTCATATCTTGGTAGCGATTGAGAATGTTCTGTTTCTCTGGTATGGAGATGTGATGATGCATTCTCTCCGGCTGGCGAATTGTAACTTAGTACTCGTGGTGTATGCGAGGCAGCACGTGAGCTGTAGGCGGTTGCCGAGCAACAGCTGCGTGAGTTTGTGCACAAAGTTGTGCATAAACGACATTTAAAGCTGTTTGAGATTTGATGTACCATGACATTGGAGTTTCACCCAGAGGTAATATTAACGTGATTAGTACAAAAGGATTTCAACTTGGATTCCGGGAGTCACCGGGATATTCACACGACCTGAATCATGGTGAACACCGGCGTCTTCGGAAAATCTCTGACGTATCGTCTTTGGAGCCATTTGATTTTTTTTGTTCTTACACCTTTGTCTCTTGTTTGTTTTCTCTAAATCCCATTTTCAATGGCTGACGGTCCATCAAGTGTACCACGAGGTCCTCGGGATATCTTGAGATATCTAGGTTCTGGTAAAAGTCTCTGCATATAAAGGTTATCTCTCATCTGCTCTTCGATATGATCTTGGTACAAGTTCACTACAAAACTTAAAACACCGTTACTCTCGTCATGGGAGAAAAGGGGGAGGATTTTCTCCGTGACCACACTCCAGCGTAAGAATAAGTATCGAGGTTTGCAAAGGATAATGCAAGTAATTAGTGAGTGAGCAAGAAACAGTGTCTGTTACCTCAAGGTGTGATCCTTACTTTATAGCCGGAGAGATGTGTGCAGGAGATGGGCTGATGGGCCTTGGGCCTAGAACCGACAACCAGGAATATCCATTGTGTCTCCTCTGCTACGACCGTTAATGGTCTCTGGTAGGAAGGCGTTTGGCGCACGGTGGATGGGGCCACGTGTCTTGGCAGTTGTCCTTGTTGTCGGGCATGTCATCAACCGTTAGTGGAGATCGTGTGATAGTCGCAGGCGTGAGCTAGTTGGTGCCATGTGTACGTCCTTGCATACTTTTTGTCCTCTGCACGACTGCTCATCATGCAACGTGGTCTGGCACAACCTGCCGAGCGGTTATTGGGTCATAGCTCTGCCACTTTGTACCTTTGTACTTGATCAATGCCTCTTTGCACTTCTCCTTACAGCGTGGCCTTATCAGTGCTTTTTGGACATCGTGAACTTGTAGGGATCAAGTCCTTTTTGTTCTCAAGACTAAGTATGAGTTTCTCTCATCTTAGTCTTGGCCATGTGTAAAGTTTTAGGAATTCACAGCTAGAAGTTTGTTTAATTAGCATAGGGTCTCGGACCTGCGCTTTCAGGTTTAACTTGCCGTTGCGCAAGGTGAGCAAGGTTTGTTAAGCAACCTACTGTTTTCAAGGTTGGCATACCGTTGCGTGTAGCGCGCAAGGTTATCCAAATGACCTGTTATCATTATGAGGTACGGTATCTTGCGCAAGCGCAGGGTTTTTGGGACCATACCCCTCCAATACTTTATATGTTCCTGAGGTAACTCGGAACCTTGTATCAGGACCAAAGTTAGACATTGAGGGTTTTGTTGTTTCCCATGGTCATCGCAAACTCTCTACTCTCTATGATTCCATTGTTTATAGTACCGGTAATCTGGATGGTGGTCTCTATAGATTCGAACTAGATGATGATTTTCCAAATCTTTGTTGTCATATAACATTAATGAAGCACTCACAAATATGAAACAAAATCGAGACTTAGAGACTTCATCCATGTTGTGGCATCAACGTTCAGGCCACATCTCAAGAGAACGATTAAACTGACTCGTAAAGGATGAAGTCTTACCTCTTCTCAATTTCACTGATTTTGGAACATGTGTCAAATGTCTTAAAGGTAAAATGACATTAGCAATAAGAAAGGTCCCATTAGGAGCTCTAATTTATTAGAACTCATTCATACTAACATTAGTGGTCCTTGCCAAATCGCTTGCATAATTGGACATACTTCATTTATCACTTTCATCAATGATTATTCTCGTTACATGTACTTGTATCTCATTAAGGAAAAATCAGAATCTCTAACAACTTTTAAAGATTATAAAGTTGAAGTTGAAAAACAATTAGGTCGTAAAATTAAAGTTGTGAGATCAGATGGAGGTGGTGAATAATATGGTAGAAATACTGATGTGGGTCAAGTCTGGTCCATTTTGAGTTTTGTAAGGGCCAGGGGATTGTGAACCAATACACCATGCCAGGTACACCTCAGCAGAACGGTGTCGTTGAACGAAGAAACCGTACCCTTATGAACATGGTGCGCAGTATGTTAGCCAACACTAATTTACCATTATCCTCTGGATTGAAGCATTAAAAGCAACTGTTCGTATACTCAATAGAGTTCCTTCTAAATCTGTCCCTAAAACTCCTTATGAACTCTGGACAGGAAGGAAAGCGAGTCTTAAATATATGAAGGTACGGGGCTGCATTGCTGAAGCAAAACTTTACAATCCTTTCCTAGGGAACTTGACCCTAAAACAGTTACCTACTTCTTTATCATGTATCCTAATCACTCAAAGGGTTATCGTTTCTATTGTCCTTCCCATGTCACCTGTATTGTTGAAACCAAGTGTGTCGCGTTCCTAGAGGATTTCAAGGTCAGTGGGAGCAGTACCAATCCTTACGAAGAATTGCAAGAAGTACAAGACGCGGGGGGGGGGGGGGACTCGTTGCTTACCATTACTCCGTTTACTCCTTTTGTACCCGATCCTATCTCTTATAATGAAGCCATTCACAGTGATCAGTCTTCTGAATGGAATAAACCAATGATTGATGAGCTTGAATCCATGAAGAAAATGACGTTTGGGATTTGGTAGAATTACCCAACGATGTCAAACCCGTAGGATGTAAATGTGTATTCAAAACAAAATTGGATCCGAATGGGAACGTTGAACGCTACAAAGCAAGATTGGTTGTAAAGGGCTACACTCAGAAAGAGGGAATTGATTAGCAAAGAGACTTTTTCACCTATCCCTCTTAAATATTCATTAAGGATCGTTATGGCCTTAGTAGCTCATTTTGATTTAGAGCTGCATCAGAGGGACATCAAAACTGCTTTCCTTAACGGAGACTTAGACAAAGATATTTACATGAAACAGTCTGAAGGTTTTAAACCTGAAAGGAGCGTCTAGTCTGTAAGTTGAAGAAATCCATTTACAGGTTAAACAAGCATCATGTCAATGGTACCTCAAGTTTGATGAAGTAATGAAAAAAAAAAGTTTTGCAAAGAATCAAGTGACCAATGCACCTACCTCAAGATGAGTGGGAGCAACTTTAATATACTTGTCCTTTACATAGATGATATTCTATTAGCAAGTAATAGTTTAGACGTGTTGCATGAGTCGAAGCGATTACTCTCGCATAACTTCAACATGAAGGATCTCGGAGATGCTTCTTACGTCATTGGCATCGAAATTCGCCGAGAAAGACACAAGGGGATCTTAGGATTATCTCAAAAGGCCTACATAGATCGTGTCCTTACACGTTATAACATGCAACAGTGCAAACCCTCAGTCGCTCCAATAGTTCAGGGAGATGTTTTCAGTTCATTCCAATTTCCGACAACAGAGGCTGAAAAGGAGAAAATGAGCCAGATATCTTACGCGTCAGTAATCAGGAGCCTGATGTATGCTAAAGTCTGTACTCGCCCAGATATCACTTATATTGCTGGAATGCTAGGTCGTTATTAGACTAATCCTGGCCTAGATCACTGGAAAACAGCTAAGAAAGTACTTCGATATCTGCAAGGGAAGGAAGACTATAAACTGACTTATAAAAGAAGTGATCATTTAGAAGTGGTAGGCTATTCTGATTCTGACTTAGCCAAGTGCAAAGATGACAAGAAATCCACTTCGAGCTATATCTTTATGTTAGCAGGCGGACCTATCTCATGGAAGAGTCATAAACAACAATTGACCACATCTTCCACAATGATGACAGAATACATTACTGTTTATAACGTAACCTGTAATGGAATATTTCTTAGGAATCTGATCACTGGACTCACAATCGTTAATTCCATTTCTAGACCATTGAAGCTTTACTGTGATAACTCAATTGCCGTTAGTTTCTTGAACAGTAACAGTTCGACTGGAGCTGGTTTATATCTTAATACAAAGTATTTGTTCGTACGTGAACGAGTTGAGGAAAATAATCTTTGTTTTGAGTATATTAGTACTAAAAATATGTTTGTGGATTTGATGACTAAAGGTCTGCCACCTAAAGTTTTCGAAGAACATGTTTCGAATGTGAGATTTACTAAAGACCTTATTTAATAGCATATTCTGCTTACTTATGTTTTAATTAATAAAATTTCCTCAGTTTGATTTTGTATGTCTCTAACATATGTTCTGCCGTTATAAATGACATATAGACAAATATAAATACAAATCAAACGCTAAAGCGCTTATTTACGTATTTTGATCATAATTGTTAGGTTATAAATTGAGGCTGTAGTATGGCTAATGGGGGTCCTGAGTCGAATGATGATTTAACGGCTGTATTTCTCTACTATTGTTCTTGGTTCAAAGCTAAAATTAGTGTTAACTCCTTATTAGGCTAATCTAATACTCATGATAAATAATTACTCGGCTAAGTGGGAGAATGTAAGATTAAATATATTATTATGCTTTATTTAATCTAGTAGCCATTATAATCATTTATATTATAGAAGATCAAAATATATTAAAGTTATTATATAATTAGTTGGTAATTTTTGATAGACCATATTACCCTTATTAACTAATTAGGTTTCCTCTTGGGTGTATATATAAGGAGATAATTAGAGAGAATGCGGTTATCACCATTATTACTTTACATCCTAAGGAGGAACCATATCATCCTGATAAGTATGTCGAACTACATGGCTGCATCTCTGACTGGATTCTCTACTGGCGTATCTGCGGTTACAGGTATTTCTTTTATGTTTTTCATTATGATTAAACAGAACTGATCAATATCGTTTTCATTAATGTTATAATTATATTTTTTGAAAGTGATGGATGAATGCTGATAATGTGCAATAGTAGTAAAGTTATCTTTGGACCACATGATTATAGATGATGAAATTGATACCATCCATCATTTTAAAGATACTAGAAGGGTACTCTTGCTATGTTGGGATCGCAGTCCATGTAACCTATTATTACATAACATGTGAAGGATACTTATTCTTTTCTCTTTCTGTAAATAAAAATAGTTGTATTTGTAATGATCTTTTCAAAATAACATTTCAGTTCTTATCATGTATGCCAAGAAATATGACCAAATGAATATCCACATTTGATGGAATAATTAGAGAATACATTTATATATCAAGGCTCATCTCAAAATTGGTTGAATACAGTGTTGAATACAATAATTGTTCACAGTGTTTTGAACTCGTTATCAACTATCAATTCCTTGTATGCTTACAAATTTCAACTATCAATTCCTGATATGATCCTTCTTCATAGAACTATATAATTAAAAAAGTCCACCTCAATCTGAACCAGTTATTTTATAAATAGCCATTTTGATTTAAAACCAAACTTGATCTAAACCCGTTTCGACCCACTACCCTACACATGCACTTTGTTAGTTTATACTCCCTTACAAATTTTAAATGCTGTAAGTGATTGTCACCTCACAACCATTACAAGTTTCTCATACATACATATGACTTCCACCGCATCTCAGTCATGGTTTTTTTTCACTCTCATCTACTGGTGGTAATTTCCTCCCTTCGCCAGATCTCCCGTAATTCGCTCTCGTGAGTCGTGACGGCTTATTCTTCCATTAGGCAGTAGTATCAAGTGCTGATCCAGTTATTAGATATAATACCTGTGACAAGCATCCATTGATGAAATTCAGGTATTGTACTATTCTTGATGAGCTACTGGACAAAAGTCAAGTGGGCTATGACAGGACCCGTTGTTGCTCCTATACTAGAATAGAAAGATGGTCCTACAAGAATAGCTTATGATCCAATTTTACATGATTTATAATCTTATCTAAAGCCAGCTGCAATGGTACTTTGTTTACATTTTTGGGGTTTTGATTGTACCAACATTTATATCAATGTGAAGGGAAAACAACCCTAGATGTAAAATTTTGACACGTTGAAGCCATTTCAAATTTTGGTTACGTTGTAAAACTTTACCTATTTGGCGGGTGGGTTGTAATATATAAAACCTAAATTAACCAGGGCAGACCTAGGTACCCTTTGAAAAAAAAGTTAGTATATTTTATAGTGCAAAAATTTGGTTAAACCCTTCGTTCGCACCCCAGAAAATAATTCATGAGTCCGCCACTGAAATCAACCAATGTATAACACAACTATGGAGATGATCACAAATCTTCAAAGAATAGGCATACTTGCATTGTGACAAAGTAAAACAGAAAGTACAGAGAAGGAGCCCAACTAGTGAGTAGTTTTGGACTAAAAGTTTTAAATGGGTTAATAGTAAGTTTGGGAGGCCCTTAAAAGTTGTAAGATCCTTGGCCCAAATGTCTCAGTCATGCACTCAGGAGCCATGACTCATGAATGCCTAAATTGGATGCTTGAATTTTACATGTAGCCTTATAGACATAAGATAAAAACAAATAGTTTCATGAGATTTGTTACAATTAACAAATTTTCATTTCCGATGCTACAAATTTAACTCATAATACTCTAATATTAATATATTTATATTCCTTAAATGTGTGATAATAATCAACCCATTTCTTTATTTTTTTCTTCTCATGATTTAATTTAAGTACGTATAAATTTTTTCCTGGATAACACGTCTCGACAGGTACAAGTCGGTAGTTACCACAAACAAATGATACTTAAAAACTCAACTACCACGTAGCTAATGGTCCTAACAACAAATATGATTTGAACATAAAGTAACACAAAACCGAGATTAAAAAACACCCCATGAATAAAACGCTAGTGGAAACATCCTTCGTTCTCTCCATTGATTGGTGAGTGAGATAGACTACATTATGAATATTACTTAAAGTTCAAACTCGCATGACCTGATAGTATGGTGTTTGCTCTTTACAAATATGGTGTAAACTTAAATTCTCAAGTGAAAAGTTAACGTGATATTAGCTAGATGTAAAACTATGCCGTTAGAAAAAAAAGCTTAAACCCCGGCCTCTATCCGTGTTACTGGGCCGACTATACTTGGGCCACCCATAATGGCATAACCCTGGAGCCTAGAGATGGGCATAATAACCGGTTCCAAACCTGACCCGGTGGAATCGACCTGGAACCGGTTCCGGGTTCAAAAAACCCGGTGGTTCCAACCCGGTCCCACATTTTATAAATAAAATCGGTTCGTACCCGGTTCCTACCCGGACCCGGTGCGTACCCGGAACCGGTTCCGGGTAGGACAAAAAAAAACCCGATATGCTCATCTCTACCGTTAACTTACACCTACAAGATATAAACCATCACAACCTCGTCGTTGCACGCCATTTATTGGAAGTTTGAAAGTGTAAGTTATTGATATTGGGATGCAAGGAGGCAAGATGGCAAGGAATTTACAATCGGTTTCTAATAGTTTTGCAGCTTTTTTCATTGAATTGACCGAATGAATAGGTTTCTAATAGTCTTTGCAGTCTTTTCCATTTGATTGTAACATTAGGAACCGGTTCTTCTAAGGAACTGGAACCGGTTCAACCCGACCCGAACCGGGTACACTCGGTTCTAGTTTTAATGGTTAAAACCCGGGTAGGAACCGGACCCGGTTACAACAAGAACCGGTTCCATTGACACACATTCAGGAACTGGGTCCGGTTAGGAACCGGTTCCGGGTATAAAAAGGAACTGATTATGCCCATCTCTACTGGAGCCCGGCATTGTTTTTTCTTCAAGAATCCCAAATTTTGTTATTAATTCAAAGAAATAGTTGAAGTGTTGATTTCTCTTTTTAACAAAACATTAGTAATTTATGTTCTTGTTTGTGTTTTTTTTTCTTAACATATTTTTTTTATGTTTATATGCTTATGCTCATGTGTTATGAAAGGGAGGGAAGTACCAAGTTATATTTATGTGTTTGAGTTAATGTTTTTTCTATACTAATGTTTATTTTAATTTTGTAATTAGTTTTATAAAAACATAACTTTGGGCTCCCGTGACTGTGGAAAAACCAAATGCAAAAAAAAAAAAATTACGGCTAACATAATGAGAAATGAAGCGGAAGCCCAAGTCCCTTGGTCGTACAAATATGTATAATGAAAACCGATGAGCAATAGATTAGCAGTGACCTTGAGTCCTTGACGCCAAATATGTATAATGAAAACCGATGAGCAATAGATTAGCATGACCTTGAGTCTTGACTCAAATTATATGAAACCAATAGCAATAGATTAAACAGTGACTGATCTTTGCGCAATATGTATAATGAAACCGGGTGAGCAATAGATAGCAATGACCTTGACACAATACAAATTAGTTGAACTCTTCTTGCATTTATTATCTCTTTCTACTTTATCAAAGGTAACAATAACAATAACTTCAATAGCCACATTATGTTTTATCGTTTCATGTTTAAATTATGTGGTATGGTTTATGTTTTTTTTGTGTTTTATGGTTTATGTTTCTTGTGTTATGTATTAAGTTATATTGATGTTTTATAGTTTAATGTGTGTTTTATTGTTTAGGTTTTTATATGATATAATATAATATAATATAGTAAGTAAGGATAAGGAGCCAGAAAAAAATAGAATTTTGGTAAGGTTATTCCGGGAAAAAGTTGAATAAAAGGTCACTTATCCTCCTCTGACGGATTCCCCCACAAAAGTACCGAAAGTGTCGATATTTTGGCAATAAAAGATTTGGTAAGACTCATGCAACGCATATTCTCATTTATCCCACTCTTCACTTTTTGATTTAATTTAACTCTTTACAATTTATAATTTCCAATAAGCAGAACTAAAAGTGCTGGAATTTTAAGCATTTCTTTTAAAGATTTGAAATCACCTTTTTTGTGTGGAAAAAAAGATTGTTTGATTGACCAGGATGAAGTCTTATGTTTTAAATGCAAGAAATGAGTTGGGGTCAAGTTTCTACAAGTCATTAAATTTTGACCGACTTTTTCAATTGCATGTTCTATGCAAAATTATCATTTATGTTTTCTCATAACATTTAGTGAAGTTAGATAGTGTAACCGATGTCTGATTTTACTATATTCGTAGTTGTTGCAATAACCATAACGGTTTCTAAACTGCATAGTTAGGTTCTTTGATTCCATATTAAAACTTTTAGTTGTAATGAAATGAAACATTGTTTTGTTAGGCTATGTAAGTCTTTTTTGGTTCAACACTGGCTTTTAGTAAAGTTATACGAGATACGAATAGAAGTAAACAATGATACGTTCACATAATTTAAGTAAACAATCTTCTTCCTCTTAGGTTGACTTTTTTTTTTCATTAAATATTAGTTTTACCATTTTTTTTAATTTCAATAACTTTTACGTATTTCAATTTTCTTTTTCAAAGATAAAAATAATATTATACCATAAAATCAAACAATATTAGCTTTACTACGTATAATATTGATATATTTTTATAAAAAAATGAGTTTTCTTTTCAAGTGTAACACATGGTACAAATAACTACGTTATAGCATTTTAGACAATGTTGTCATTTGCTCAGGTTTGAAATGATTTTTTGAATACGAAAAATATGGTGTTTTAATCGCATTTTACATTATGCAGTTTAAGGCACGTGAGGGTGTTGTTAGCCCATTTAACATGGTGCTATTATAGTGTTATGGGGCTAGAAAGTTGCGCTCGTAAATGCATACCAATACCCGCGTCCATAACTCCCTCCTAAGTGGAGGCAAATACATATATCTCCTCGTTATTTCATATGCTTTTTAGGTATAAATCATTTTGTATATGAACCGCCCTATATATATAGCGGTGGGTTTGTATGAGAACCATTAGGAATAAGTTTATTCACATGTGAATACTGTGTTCGTTGAATAACAAATACTTATAGTGTAATCACTAGTGAATACACATACGTACCAATAAATATACTATTTGTAGAATCTTTAAAAATTATAGTGTTTTAGTAGTGAATACATGTGAACAACTACATATATATTTATGTATTCAAAGTTATTTAGTGTGCATGTGGATTACACTACATTTGTAAATGTTACATATCATTAAAGCTAAAACGATTTCTAGACTACACAATTAAGCTGTTTGATTACATATTAAGTTCTTAAGTACTAACTAAAAACTGTTTTAAATGGGCTATATATACAAGTCATGTTCGGTTGAGTTCTTAAGGAGAAATGAAAGGGGTGCAAACACATTGTTCAATTCCTTGTACGAGAGACTAATGAAGAGATTGAACACTACTATTGTTTGGTTCCATGGAGCATAGAGTAAACACATGCCACTTTCTTGTTTTTTTTAACTGTATCATCGATTAATCTAATTAAAATGCCAAAACAACAAATTACAAACAAATGTCAAGTAAACGGGTGACAAGTTGCGCCCAACAACTCCTTTTCCTTATTAATTACATGGAAGAGATAACACTAGAAAATCCTGGTACAAATTCCTGGCATTCTCATATTCGGTAGTACTATTGCTCTCACTGTTATATTCCGACACACATGTAACAATCTATTTTAAGGAAATCGTGTAAAACACAAAATCTCAACCAATTTTCGTTACTCGTGTTGCTATCGCATTTGGTTTGAATTTTTCATTTTCGTTTCTTTTATCGTTGTATTTGTTTTATAGCTTATATATTATAAACGATGTTATCCCTACACAGTTATCTTGATTTTGCCAATGTGGGGTAGTCCATTTGGTATTATAGGGTTGGCAATGGGTCGGGTTTGAGACAGGTCTAGGCATCTCAACCCCAAATCCGATTAGATAAACTTGTCTCAAAACCGTCCCAATACCTATCGGGTGAAAACCCGTCGAGAATCCGGTATAGCCGCAGGTTTTGGGTAAACACATTAATTTAAGAAACTTACCCATTGGATTATCCAAACCAAAAGGTATAAAATTTTCCCTTTCGATTAAAAAATGATAACAATGTATATAAAACAAATTACCTGCACTCAAAACCAAATAAAAGCTTCATATAGCAGTGTATTACTTGAACTATATGGATTGCAAATCAGAAAATAAACAAGTTGACTTAAAATACAAGCCATTAAGCCAATCTCATCCAAAGAAAATCCAAGCAACTTCACAGTTTACTCAATGACATTCAAATAAAAGCAAAATAAACAAAATCAAAATGTATGCCAGTAATATTCAAAGAAAGTGAGAATCAAACAGTGAGATTCAAAATATACATGGATCAAATAAGTTGACTCAATGATTCAAAAGTGAGATTTGAGAACCGTGAACGTCACAAATATATATACATACTAGGTTATCACCCGTGAATACTCACGAGCTCAGAAAATTTAATTTTTAAAACTCAATTGTACATATATATTAACAAATGAAAAGTGCGTGAAGAATAAGGTATATTATTAACGTTAACAGCGTCTTGAAATTTAAATACTTATATAATATAAGACTAACAGAAGAAAGCTGATCATATTCGTTACATGATAATTAAAAGAATATTAGATAATTGGAGGCCCAACTTCTTGTTTAACATATGCAAGACGTTGTTCTGGAGAGGAACCAAAGCTTCTATCCCTTTGAAAACTGTCATATCGAACATTGACTCAGAAATCATAACAAATACAATAAAGTGTTCATCTTCAATTGACATGTTTTGTTATGTTACTCACGGGGTTGGACCATTTAAATGATGAATACAACAAATGTAAAATGAAAACAACTACCTCTAGTTACCCAAACCTAATACAAAAGCAACAATCTTTTTTGTAGAGTGTCCACCAAATTAGTAGAACTTGGTTGCAAATTGATCAAATTAAAACCATTAAACTTTAATATATTTGTATAAACAAATATTTACAATACACAGTCGAGAGACATTAGAATTGTTGAACGATCAATAACCCTATACACCATGATAGTCTTCAATTTCAAACCCATGTCCTTCTCATTTTTTTCCAATAATCTTCGATAACAATATCACCATCTACAATTCTTATTCTTGAGAACTTTTTCATTCGAATTTTCATTCATAAAACATCCTAACAAAACTTGGTGGTAGTACCTACAAAAGTGGATTAGAGTATGAGTATTGGTTTTGTTTCTTCCCGGTATCGCAAAACCTTGAAGCGTGAAGTTTCCTTTGTATAAAGACCAATTTTATTGTTGCAATAAATATTAAGAAATTTGACATATACTAAACTCACTAACATGTTGTTTACTACCAACATCGGGTAAATGGGTATATCACCAAATTACAAACTCCCCAAACCCGAATAACCGACCTCAAACCCGTCCCAAATGTGTGGGTTTACCCATCCGATTCGAGTTTCATTGTCATCCCTAATTGGTATAGGCACATACCTCTTAAAAGAAGAGGTCACAACTTCAAATCTGGACAAAAAGGTGTTATTTAAACAAATAGTGTAAAGTAGTGTAGAAGCAAGGTCATTAAAAAAAGTTATCTTGATTGTTATGGGTTATTTATGTTAAATAATTTCATAATTAATATGATGTAATCTTTATAGTTATGAAAGTTTGTATATTGATCGATTTTTCATTTGTGAAATGCAAAATTCCACAAGCTTTAGTAATCATTTTTTTATCCTTTATAATGCAATAACTTAAATGACAAATTGACAAAACCCAATTAACACTCAAGAAACAAAAAAGTGCTCTAATTAATTCACTTCTTGCAATGGGAAATGTGGGACCCACAAAAGGGAAAAATTTACAAAAACTATAAAAATAGAATAAGGGAATGGGACTTTTCACAATAAAACTCATCTTCTTCATTGCCATAACAAAAGACCAGATTATCATTTAAGCATCTTTTACATCATAGAAGAAGACAAGATTAATGAACGTGGATCCAAAAGGCAAAAGGGGTTCGTACACCATTGTAGGTCTCGTGTCACATGCACTAATTGCACTTAATAGTGATGGAACTAAAAGGTCATCATAGAATTCATTAAGAATCAAATCACATTTTTCCTGCAAAAGAACTACTTTTTTCACATAAGAAATTATGGCGAGTTTTGGCCGCTAGGAAGTTCGGGTCAGTGGTCCGTCTCTTGGTTCCTACATTGGTACCAAAACAGGTTCAATAATATGCAAGTAACTATCACTTCGAGAAAGTGACCCTATAGAGACGACGTTTTGTAAACATATAGGAACGATATGTCGTCTCTATATGCCTTTTCACCTATAGAGACGAGTGACATGTCGTCTCTATAGCCCCGTCCCTGGAGACCACAAAAATTGTCCCCTAAAAGCGTCGTTGCTATAAAACAAGAAAACCTAGGGATGGTGTACATGTCTTAATAGGGTTATCTACCCTATAGAGATGACATGTCAATTCTATAAGATAAACTATATAGAAGACCATTATCGTCCCTATAAGGTCTTTTTTGTTGTAGGGTAAGACTTGCCGTAAACATTTTGGAAGCTCTAAATATAAATCAATCTCACATCTTTATTGACCCTATTAATAACACATGTAATGCCACCCTTCTCTTTCCACTAAACACATGGACTCCATCTTTGGGCAAAAAAGAAATCAAATTCCCACATAAAGGAATAGATGCTGCAATTAGTGGAGTCTGACTTTGACTACTATGTATAAGTTGACAACAAAAAACCATGAAACATATAAAAAAAAACCAAACACAAAGTTAAAAGATACATCCATTAGATATGATTAAAAATATAAAAAATACCAAACACAAAGTTAAAAGATACTATCCATTACATATGATTAAAAGATATAAAAAATACCAAACACAAAGTTAAAAGATACCATCCATTACATATGATTAAAAACTTTTAAAAAAATCTTAACTTAAAATAGATTTGACGGGTGACATGAATGTTTTTTTTTTTTACTATTTGTGTAAATAATTAACCTGTTAAAATGATTAGAGAAAAGAGTTTGTAAGTATTAGAATATAATTTGTGGATAGTATCACTTTTAATGTATTTGACATGTTTCATTTGTACTTTAGTAGATCTTTTATCATTATTCATTGTCATAAAGCACAATCTGAATTGATTACGGCATATTTTTTTTTTGTTGAAGTTTGATCAACTTTTGCATATTTTAAAAGATGAAGGGAAGTTTTTATAAAATTCTCAAAACTGAAAGATCCCGTATCTTCCTAGTTGTCCAGTTCCCCACAAAGTCTTTAAATGTTAACTTTTGCCCATAAAAGGTAGTGCTGCATATTAACATGGATCCCCCTCTTCTCCTTTACTTCAAATTCAAGTGGTGTTGCATAAGTTAGTGGTCAAATTTGCTTTTGATAAAAAGGCAAAACGAGGCAAAAGGGGCTGTTGGTTGGTGTTTAGTTAATCATGTGGTATATTACTTCAAACTTACTTGATGTTTAACATTCTTTTCAGTAAAGTACTTTAAGGAGGTTTCAAATACAATTTCAAATGTCTATCATGTCTATAAAATAAAGCAACATGTTCCTAGTGGGTTACCACTTCGACGCTTAAGTCAGTCATTTGTTAATGAAGGAAACAGTATAAGTATAGACTTTAGGGTTTATATAGTAGCTTTCAAATATGATGGTCCTCTCCTTGTATGCACGTCACTCATATTCTATTAGACCGGGACATTTTCTAAAAGAGAGTGTGAGGAGCATGTGAATTGGGCTAATCAAATGTGGCCATATGGCATCATGGTGTCGCTCCCGAATAAAGTATGATGGAGCTTGAATGAAAATTCAATGGAGGCCGGACTCTCAATATCTAAATCTGTGGGGGCTGGACTCTCAAAAATCCCATATTTTACATAAAAAAAAAATAATTCCAATAATATGTTTTCAAACTTAAGAGAATTTTGTCCTTAACAAATCCATCTGTATCAACATATCGTACTACATTTTTCAGTTTATCCTTTTTTGAGGCTCGCCAACTAAGCATGCAAACACATAATCACCAATTATTTTATTTACGGGTCGACTTTAGATACTTTTAGAAAGTCGTGACCGCATGGTTGGCAAGGTACATTAACCTGATATATTATATTCTTTGTATTTTTATATCTTTGTTGAAGCGATAATCTAACATCCATAACCTACAGCGGGATGCCAACGAAGTTTAAACTAAACCAACTAAATTAGGCCTGAAAGATGATACTTTTCATTTGAAAAACCTTTCCATACAACAATTAAAAATGTTAGTAATAAGGTACATAGGTAAGGACACAACAATTAAAAATGGAAGTAACAAGGACACAACAATGTAAGTGAAAGCTTGAGGGGAGTGGGGGCCTCTCCTAGCAAATACTGAGCTAGTCCCTGTTGGCAAGTCTCACTCCACCACTCAACAACCTCGGTCCCCTACAGTGACACATGAAATCGCTGATTGATGACGGACCAAGTACTAATAAAAAACAAATACACATAATTACCTTTACTTGATAGTATCATAGTCTAAATGAGGGTTGAATACATGATATGAAGGCTTAAACAAAAGCAACAACTTTTGTACGCGATCGTGTTGCTAACAATATGAGCTAACTAGCCCCAATCAATTACATGTTCAGAATTATGGACTTTAAAATAAGTATACATTATATTAGTTTAAAGACGGTGCGAATTTATGTCCTCATGCTAAATTGGCCAGATTATTTCATATATATCAAATACAAATATCTTTATCATACAAAACGTACCAATAGGGTGAAGAGGTAAAAAACATGGTGACATTTTCGTAATTATTTACTCGTAAAGTAATTATCAAAATTACCCTACAAATAATCTTGTAGGGTAATTTTGTAAAGTGATCTTATAGGGTAATTTTGATATTGTACAATAATTTGTAGAGTATCATAATTACTCTACAAATGATCTTGTAGGGTAATTTTGATCTTTATAAGGTAATTTTGATCTTATAGAGTAATTTTGATCTTGTATGTTGTTTGATAAACTTGTAGAGTAATTTTGATAATTCTCATACAAGATCATTTGTACAGTAATTTTGATAATTATCCTACGAGTAAATAATTACGAAAATGTCATTGCATTTCTTTTACTTTTTCATACCTTTATACGTTATTATATGATAAGACTCTTTCCATGTCTAACTTTAACTCATGAAATAACCTCAAGAAGTTTTATGTTACAAAAGTTCAGCAAGCTTGGGCAATGATAAAATCCCACATTGTAAGGATGCCATTATCATCATGTTAACGTACAACAATATGACGTAGTGTCAGCTGTATTGAAACTCACGCACGAGTGGATTTTGGCACTTGAAAATATCATTCCAAAATCATAGCACTTGAAGTAAAACAAAATCAGATTTGTACAAATGAAAGTCGAATAAATACAATGAACCGTTATTTTCTCTATATTATATTAAAGATTTGGAAAAAAAAAAAACAAATGGATACTGCTTCGAGACAACTACTTGCTTTCACTACCAGTCTACCAACACCAAACTTGAAGATATTCTGCAATTATATCATATAAATCCCTAAAACGTTGGTTTTGACGACCTTTTCTTTTGTTTCACTTCCTGCAAAAAAAAGCAGACAGTTTCGACTCCGATTGTCTGTTTGAACGCATTAAAATTGACGTATTTGAAGTTTTGTCTTATGTCTTTCCTTAATTAGGTTTTAATAGCACCTCTGATCCTTCAACCTTTTCATTGCCTTTAGTTTTAGTTCTTTATATGTTTTCATTTTAGGATGGCTAAGTTAAAGGCCTCCTCTCAAAATCAGGTAACTTGGTGTGGGTGATGGGCCTTCTTGGAAGATGAGCCTCACATCAGCGTCACGTCAGAGTCCTTAGAGGACCCCTCTAAGGATGGAACCAAGGAAATGGGTGATAACCCTACCTCACCTGTTAATTTATTTTTCTTTTTTTTTTCAATTCAACTAGTTTTTTAACATTTACTAATATAAAATAAAATCATCCCTTCCTGGGGACGTTCCTCCTCTCGAATCACATACTTTTCTTCGTCAAATTCGGGCTCGTCGTTTATATTTATTTGGCATCGTGCGTCCGAGCCCCCCGCATCATAACTACCGGTCTCCGAGGTTTTGTTCATTTAACAATTGCAACCTCATTTGGAACCGGCGCCCACTTGTTACTGGTTCGCAAAACTTCCCAAGCCAGTACGTGTGGGAAACGGCCCAATGCGTATCTTCGTATTTACGCATCGCCTCTTTAAAAACGTCTTCGTCACTCATCCCACTACGACGATTACCACTAGTATATAAGTTATTATATATCGCCGAAAACCAGTTCACGACCGGATGCATCTTTCGCCACTTCGAAGAGATGAAATCGATATCGCGATTATGACCTTATTCCATAATCGCAAGAAACTTTGATAATATTTCTTTCCAAAACCCTTCGCAGCTGTGGTTGTTACCTATATTTTTAGAATGTAACAAAAGTTATATTAAAAATGTAAAATTTATAAATTTTTAGTATAAAATTTATATATTTTTACATACCGAAAATGGGGCTTTTTGATGTGCTAACCCACGCCTTCGCTAACGCCTCTCCTCGATCTTTGTCCAAAGTTTTGCCTTGCCTTTCGAAGGTTGATCTTTGTCACCCATCAGTTGCTTCCCTTTTTTTCCAATTCGAGGATTGCGGTTGCGTCTCCGGAACACATTCTTCAACGTCATCTTCTTCGAGTTGTGGTTGGAGAGACTCCGGTGTTAGGGAATGTTGTGGTTGAGATTGAAATTGCAAGTTAACGGGTTTCGCATCACCATTTGTTGTAAAAATTGCATTTGTTGCATTAATTGGAGTTGGCTCATTTGTAAAAAAGCGTTGGGGGTTTATTGAAAACCCGAGAAAGTGTTGTACGAAATTTGCGAGGATGACCAACTCGGTTCCATCGTAGGATAGTAGCCGGTTGCCGAGAAAATCTTTTGGTTTGGGTTCAGGTTGTTCGAGTTGTATTGATCCATGGCAAAAGTAGAATAATTGTATAAAAATTAGAAGAATTGTAAAAAAGTAGAAGAATTGTATAAAGTTGAGAGAGAGAATTCGTTGAAGTGTGTAAAAAAGTGGGTGATTTTGTATTTTAGGTAATTTTTATTTTAAAGATTTTTTTTTAATTTTAAAGCCATTGAACGACTATTTTTTTGTCATCACATGGGCCGGCTCCAACGTCTCTTTGCTGACGTCCAAGACGCCGCCGAGGCACCCGAAATGGTGTTGGGGGCGTCGCCAGGCCAGGTCGGGCCTGGACACCACCCCTCACACCGAGCAGCCTCATTAGGCTATAATATCGTTTCACGCCTTTTCATTAAACATCATTGTCACGTCATAAAGTAATTGTCATCTCACTCACACATCACCACCTCACTTTTCTTCACTTTCTTACACTAAAACCGACTATAATTTCACCCCCTTGCACTCAACATACCTAACACCAGTCATTTTTTAATATTACCCTTTATTTAATTTTTATTTTTTATAAACTAATTTACGTTAATAAGTGAATAAAATCACACCATATGATAAAAAAAACTTGAAAAACCATTAAAATTATATTAAATTAAATAAAAGTTCATTAAAATTCTAATAAGTTAATACATAAAAATTCAAACAACTCAAAAAGGGCAATAAAAATGAAAATACAAGCGGAAATATAAAAAAACTAATCTTCATCATCGGCATCTTCAACACGATCTGACCAAATATGGTCTATTAATCCGTGCAGAGTGCGGCATTTATTGCTTCTGACCTTATTTTTGCCTGGTTAGCAAATTTCTCATCGAATGTTAGTGTCCATCCAGGCTGTTCAGCACCTTCTTCGTAATTTTGACAAATCGCTTTTCCTTTGTCCTCCAATATCATATTATGAATATGGACTACCATGCATGTGTACATGATGTCTCTTAATAAGGGGAAAGCCCACAATCGTGCTGGTTGTGAAATAATACCCTGTCTTTTTTGTCACCACATCTAGGCACGCTCAACTCCTTTTTAGCCAATTCTTGTTTTTTTTTTGTGAAATATATTCTTTTTTTCGTTATTGGAATATGAAAATGGCTTTACTAAAGTTGTCCAATGCGGATGAATAAAATCGGTAAGATAGTACCCGTGTTTGTATTGAGTTCCATTAGCATAGAATGAAAAGCTGATGCAACCCCATTAATCATGTCGTCAAATACAGGCGATTGCTCAATGAGATTAATATCATTGTTTAAGCCGACCATTCCAAAGTATGCATGCCATATCCAAAGATCATATAATGCTAAAACCTCAAGTATTAAGGTCCGACCATCATGATCACCACGATGATGTTGACCTTGCCAAACACTTGGACATGTATCCTACTTCCAATTTGTTCAATTAATAATTCCAAGCATTCCTCGAAAGCGTGTACATTTTCATGTATGTCGTATATTTGTTAAATATCACTAAAGCTAGGTTTTCTCAAATATTTTTTTGGCCATATACAACAATCATACCTTTGATTTGTTAATAATAATAAAAAACATTATTAGTTAACTAATAATAATACATTCACAAAAATGGTTGAGACTTTCTTGAGAATACGTATTTGACATTTGTAGATATCTGTCCCAAATATCAGACGAAACGTCGTACGCCCAATTGATGAACTTTTTATGTGCATTTTGTAAGGCGATGAATCCATGTATACTCCTTGCGTCTTCCCTTTGTTGGAAAAAAGTAAACCGGGCCTCTAAGTCATTAACAATTCATACAAATAGTTTGCGGTTCATACAAAACGTTGCCGAAATATATCCTGGATATATACCGGATTATTAAAAAAGTAATCTTTTTCAACAGTTTCCTTTAGTTCTTTGTACGTGGTTGTAATCTTTCTACTTGATAACTTAAAATTTCCATTGCAACTTGATAGTTTCAATAATGATCTCGTCTTCGAGATCGGAAGACTCGAATAGAAAATTCAAGATAACATAAATATATAAATAATTTAGAGATAGATATGTGTGAGAGAGATGGAAAAAAGGTGTAGATATGTGAAAAATGTGATAGGTATTTGAGTTTATATAAAGGTAAATTTAATTAACTTTTTTATAGTTATTTCAATCGTTAGATGGGACCCACCCACAAACTTCCCCTCCATGTCCGTTGCAACTTCCGAGCCCCACTCCAGCCCCTTGCCACAGGGCAGGCTTCCATCAGTCAAGCCCTTACATGGCTAGGGTTAAACAACATCATACAATCATTAGTGCACCTATTTACAAATCTAAAAATCATCATTATTCATTATATACACAACACTAACAAATAAACACAACATATATATATATATATATATATAGGGTTAGGATCGTGTGAGAAGCACTAGGCTAATTGAGAAACATGAGAAGCATTCTAAACCACACATTTTTCCTAAGCAAAAATGAAAAAAATGCAATTTTTTTGGAAAAATCTAGCTTTTTGTGTTAGATTTTTTTAGGATATATACACATGTGTATATTGTCAATCTTTTAACTAAATATATATGTGTATACGTATTTAAAATTGAAAAATAAGTGTTGTACATCTATTTTTGAAGGAAGGGATTTAGTTTAAGCTTTAGGATATAGAGTTTAGCCTTAGTATTTAGAGTTAGCATTAGGGTTTTGTTTTAGTGTTAGCATTAGTATTTAGAGTTTAGCTTTATGGTTTAGTTTTATTGGTTAGCATTAGTATTTAGGGTTTAGCTTAGGGTTTAGGATTTAGATTTAGGGTTTAGCATTAGGGTTTATGGTTTAGCTTTACGATTTAGCTTTTAGGATAGGGTTAAGGATTTAGATTGAGGGTTTATTTTAGGGTTTAGGGGTTTAGAGTTTTTGGTTAGTGTTCGACGAGCCGGTTCCAATGCCGTTAGAATAAGCTCAATCGGAGTTCTTTTGACCCGGTTTTCACACTTCTTAAGTTAAAGATATATTTTTCATGATATACACATATGTATAGTTTTAAAATTGACTATTACATATGTGTATAATTCAAATTGACAATATACATATATGTATATATGCAAAAAAAAACCTCTTAAAAACGTGCGATTAAAAGTAAAAAAATTGACTTGAGAAAATGTGTGTTACAAAATGTTTCTCAAGTTTCTTATATATGGTGCATTTCTCTTAGAATCCCTACCCTATATATAGGGCAATTATAGGAAGAAATCTCATATTAATTAAGAAAATTATGAAACTCGAATGAATGGATATACTTTTGCCACGTGTTACACCTTTTGTGCTGGAACATGTAACAACTTAACACATGTAACATGTACTGAAAAACACTTTTTGTAACAGTTTTGCAACATGTACGAAAAAACACTTTTTTAACAGATTCAATCTCCACCTTGATTGTTTTAAATGGATGGTTGTGATGAGGTTTCTAGAGTTTTTGTAACTCATATAGGTTTTCTTACACCCCTTCCCTATATATATATATATATATATATATATAGGGTGGAGTTCTAGAGTGAACACCTGGTATTTGTGAACAAATTCCGACCATTGATTTACATCATCAAATCGTAAAATACACTACATCAAATCATAACCATTGATTTGCACTTAGTATACACTTGTGTATTGATAATCAAGGGGTAGAATTAGTTCATTAATGTTTACAATCAAGGAGATTGTTCACTAATAAATCTAACCCTATATATATATATATATATATATATATAGTCCAAGACAAACTAATTCTATGGCTTTGGAAATGAGTTGATAATAATATATCAACTAAGTTATCGCTACATGGATAATCAAGCCTTTATTAGTCAATAGTTATAAAATGATATATTAGACAATAATTCATCATTCTGGCAGGTGTAAATGATGACATTGACAAAAACACGCACGTATATATGTAACAAAAATAGTGCAAAGGGCACATATAATACGCTACAAGTTGCAATGACAATACAGACTCGGAGCAGTTTATATGTCGTGTATGTTACAAGGCAAAACAATGAACAAAATAAAATATACAGTATATCATGTTGCAATATTTAAAATATAAAGAGAAAACAATATAGGATACAAAACAAAGAAACACACAAATATGTGTGTGAGAGAAAGAGGAAAAATGATGCATGGTGACGTGACTGTGAGTGTATTTTAAAATGGTATATTTTTAGTTGTTTTATATACTGGTTAAGTTTTAATATTTATACAAATACAATAAAATATGATCACACTACACTTCACGTTGGGCAAGTGCACCCATCATTGATATAATATAGTGATATTAAGATATCGAGGTCGTTCAAGGATACAACAACTTTTAGCACCAAGTCTTTGTTATAGTCTGGTCAAACCAAAAGTAAAGAGTTAAAAATGCATAAAAAATAAAATGAATAGATACATAAAAAGCTTTATAATCAATAATAAGAAAAGGGGTATTTGGGATGTGTTTACCTCTTGATGTTTCGTTAACTAAAATTTACCATGGATAACAAGGGCTTGATTGTCAGACGAGAAGTTGTATGTATTGATGTATAAAGTTACGGAGTTTGTTTTTAGGAACTCTTAAACACTCGACCATATTGCTTTGATTCAGCAAGGAAACGCCACGCTAGGTCGGATCAAACAACAATGATATTGCCCAATCAACAGGGAAATTATATACCGTTGTTGTTTAGTACTAGTTAAGAAAATAGTTTAAGGGGTTTAAGTTATCTGTGATTATGGTTCCTTTGGTGAGGCGTCATTTACCCAAAAATAGTTACTTTTATAAAAACCAAGTCGTTTACTTTTTGATCTTATCGTCACGCTTTGGCAAGAGCTTATCAACCCAAAGTCCCATTCCAAAATCTTTAACCCCCTTTCGAGGCATTAACATGTTTTGACTCTACATAGACACATAAAATATGAATACCTCTCGTTAGCGGTGACACAAGATTGTTGGTATTTTTAAGGATCTAGTCAAAGACTAATGACGATACTAATTTTCTACTCACTTTGAATAAACATCTCCTTATCTAAAGTCATTAATGCACACACACCTTGTTAATCCATGACTTACTATAGTAACTCCCTATCAAGGGTATGTTTCCCCTAAACTAGGGTTCTATTCCGTAGATATTACTTGAAGAACATACGGAACCTGGCTGGTATCATTGTACCGAACTATATGTAATGATATAAAACCCCGTTGGTAGCAATATATAGGGTTCTCTTATGGAGAAACTAATTGAAAGACTTTCATTTATTCTTTATAATCATCCAAGTTATACTAATCAGCTTTCTCTAAGTTATATAACGTCTATTTTTAACCAGATCCTGTTTATATCATGTGAAATGTTATATAACTCTTTTGATTCAAACAGCTGGATTATGTTACAAGTATCTGCATGTGTTTTGTACTACCCCCCATAATAAGTATAATGTGAACCGTTTTGTTCTGTTGCAAGATGCTTTCTAGTTCCAAGTGGCTAAGCGTAAATATCTTTTCATGATTTTGGTGTCATGGACATATTAATTATAATTATTGACATGCTACTTCTTGTATCATAAATCATTTTCTTTGGCTTTCGGTGGAAGTATCTTGCCAGGATAAAAGAGAGTTTACCTCTTTCTTCGAAATGCATCTCCATCGTTTAGACTACTAAAAATCATGGTTTAATTCTTTAAGAATGATTCAAGCATCAAACGAACCTTCTGATTGAATGATGACATTGAGTTTTTCAATCGTCATCAAGAGAGAAAAGGCGAAGGAGAAGATTGGTTTGAAGGATGCAAGGGTTTGGGTAATATCATTACCAGTGCCAGGGGCGGATCTAACTTGTTAACTGGGGTAGCCCTTGTTACCCTTTAACGCTCCGACGATAGTGTAAAT
Source organism: Scalesia atractyloides (assembly GCA_947069175.1). Lineage (NCBI taxonomy): Eukaryota > Viridiplantae > Streptophyta > Magnoliopsida > Asterales > Asteraceae > Scalesia > Scalesia atractyloides. The sequence continues at coordinate 54,081,450 of CAMTDV010000007.1, read as the reverse complement.
TTAAGAAAATTTTGACGATTTTTCGATTTCGTTACATATTTTTTTGAAACGTTGCTCCTATAAAGATTTTCTAAATGCGCTATTACCAGTGGTATCATGTTTCACCATTCGAATATTCAATGGATCTTTTACAAGGTTAGGCCACCAAAATCAACCTACATTTTATTAATAATGTACACTTTTAGAATCAAGAAATGTATACAGGAGTGTCACTTCTACTAATACTAAAAACCTATAACAACTTCAAAACCATTCTATAATCGTATACAAATATAACACATTAAACATTTAAACTCAACTATATGTATGGTATTAAAACTACAACTAACTAATCTCTCTCAAGTTTTGTGAGAGATTCGAAGTTAATACGTTTAGCAACACCTTTATATATAACTACACATATTTCTATACTTAATTTTAAAATCTAAACAAGATCTTGATTAGGTTTCTCATTTCTAGGCAAAGTGGGGGTGGTTCGGGTAGTAGCATTGTAGATACAAAGAAACCAACATCATGGCCATGGGCCATAAAGCTCATCTAACCACCTCTCATGGTCAAATTATAATTATTGTATATTCAAAAAAATGATTTTATCTAAACACAATTCATTTTAGTCAAATATTATTAAAATTATTATATATTTGTAAATTATAGTATTTAATTATGTGAATCGATTACCAAATTCTTAAAAATAATCATTGTACAGTCATGGCGATTCACTGAAACATGTAGCCTTTTCATATGAATTTTTAATTATTTAAACTTTTGGAAATTAAAAAAAAAAGTTGTTCATCCGAAAATCATAACAATAGCTAATGCTAATCACATGGGATAATTAATGTAATACCTGCTGGTGAAGGCGAAGGGGTGTTGATATTCTTTTTTCTTTCTGGTGGGTAACAGGGTAAGTAGTGGGATGGGTTATAATAAAAAAAGTCTACAAATAAATTATATATTCTTACGTTATCAAACAGTTAGTGTTATGTCCGTTCATGTTGCGGAGTGTCAAAGCAAATATTTCTTAGTTTCATAATATATATATCTGTATTTCGGTTACTTGTACATACTACTTATTACACGATCTCAATAAAATATATATCGAGTCAACCAATTAAACTAAAAACTAACATAGTTTCGCTAAAATAAAAACTAAAACGATAACAAACTTGTAATTTAGAGCCCAGGGCAAAATAGTAATTTGTCAGAACCAATAAGGAGTGCTAGGCAGCTGCTTGACACGGATAAAATCTACGTTGAGTCAACCAAGTAAAATAAAACACTTTCGTATTGACCTCATTCCTGGCGCTACTTCTGTTGCTAAATCTCCTTACCATCTCGCACCTTTGGAGATGCAAGAGCTATTGAGCCAATTTTAAAAATTATTTGATGAAGGCTTCATACGCCCTATCACTTCGTGCTACAGTCCTTTTAGTAAAAAAGAAAGACGGATCCTTTCGTATGTGTATCGACTACCATGAACTCAACAAGCTTACCCTCAAGAACCCTTATCCACTTCCCCGCATCGACGACCTTTTCGACTCAATTCCAAGGCACAACTTGTTTCTCCAAAATCGACCTTCGTTCTTGCTATCATCAACTTCGAGTCCTCGAAGAGGACATTCCAAAAACCGCATTTCGTACTAGATACGGCCACTACGAATTCGTAGCCATGCCTTTCGGTTTAACCTATGCACCCGCGGTCTTCATGGATTTGATAAACCATGTGTATAAGCTATACTTGGATCGCTTTTTGATCGTATTATAGACGACATCCTCATCTATACCAAAACCCAAGCCGAACAATGAACAAAGATCAAATATACAGTATACTATGTCGCAATATTTAAAATATAAAGTAGAAAACACATATAGGATACAAAACAAAGAAACCCACAAATATGTGTGTGTGAGAGAAAGAGGAAAAATGATGCATGGTGACGTGAGTGTGAGTGTATATTAAAATGGTATATTTTTAGTTGTTTTATATACTGGTTAAGTTTTAATATTTATAAAAATACAATAAAATATGATCACACTACACTTCACGTTGGGCAAGTGCACCCATCATTGATATAATATAGTGATATTAAGATATCGAGGTCGTCCAAGGATACAACAACTTTTAGCACCAAGTATTGTCAACGTCTGGTCAAACCAAAAGTAAAGAGTTAAAAACGCATAAAAAATAAAATGAAGAGATACATAAAAAGCTTTATAATCAATAATAAGAAAAGGGGTATTTGGGATGTGTTTACCTCTTGATGTTTCGTTAACTAAAATTTACCATGGATAACAAGGGCTTGATTGTCAGACGAGAAGTTGTATGTATTGATGTATAAAGTTACGGAGTTCGTTTTTAGGAACTCTTAAACACTCGACCATATTGCTTTGATTCAGCAAGGAAACGCCACGCTAGGTCGGATCAAACAACAATGATATTGCCCAATCAACATGGAAATTATATACCGTTGTTTTAGTACTAGTTAAGAAAATAGTTTAAGGGTTTAAATTATCTGTGATTATGGTTCCTTTGGTGAGGGTCATTTCCCAAAAATAGTTACTTTTATAAAAACCAAGTCGTTTACTTTTTGATCTTATCGTCACGGTTTGGCAAGAGCTTATCAACCCAAAGTCCCATTCCAAAATCTTTAACCCCTTTCGAGGCATCAACATGTTTTGACTCTACATAGACACATAAAATATGAATACCTCTCGTTAGCAGTGACACAAGATTGTTGGTAGTTTTTAAGGATCTAGTCAAAAGACTAATGACGATACTAATTTCTACTCACTTTGAATAAACATCTCCTTATCTAAAGTCATTAATGCACACACACCTTGTTAATCCATGACTTACTATAGTAACTCCCTATCAAGGGTTATGTTTCCCCTAAACTAGGGTTCTATTCCGTAGATATTACTTGAAGAACATACGGAACCTGGCTGGTATCATTGTACCGAACTATATGTAATGATATAAAACCCGTTGGTAGCAATATATAGGGTTCTCTTATGGAGAAACTAATTGAAAGACTTTCATTTATTCTTTATAATCATCCAAGTTATACTAATCGCTTTCTCTAAGTTATATAACGTCTATTTTTAACCAGATCCTGTTTATATCATGTGAAATGTTATATAACTCTTTTGTTTCAAACAGCTGGATTATGTTACAAGTATCTGCATGTGTTTTTACTACCCCCCATAATAAGTATAATGTGAACCGTTTTGTTCTGTTGCAAGATGCTTTCTAGTTCCAAGTGGCTAAGCGTAAATATCTTTTCATGATTTTGGTGTCATGGACATATTAATTATAATTATTCACATGCTACTTCTTGTATCATAAATCATTTTCTTTGGCTTTCGGTGGATGTATCTTGCCAGGATAAAAGAGAGTTCACCTCTTTCTTCGAAATGCATCTCCATCGTTTAGTCTACTAAAAATCATGGTTTAATTCTTTAAGAATGATTCAAGCATCAAACGAACCTTCTGATTGAATGATGACATTGAGTTTTTCAATCGTCATCAAGAGAGAAAAGGCGAAGGAGAAGATTGGTTTGAAGGATGCAAGGGTTTGGGTAATATCATTACCAGTGCCAGGGGCGGATCTAACTTGTTAACTGGGGTAGCCCTTGTTACCCTTTAACGCTCCGACGATAGTGTAAATTTTAGAAAATTTTGACGATTTTTCGATTTCGTTACATATCTTTTTGAAACGTTGCTCCTATAAAGATTTTCTAAATGCGCTACTTACCAGTGGTATCAAGTTTCACCATTCGAATATTCAATGGATCTTTTACAAGGTCAGGCCACCAAAATCAACCTACATTTTATTAATAATGTACACTTTTAGAATCAAGAAATGTATACATGAGTGTCACTTCTACTAATACTAAAAACCTATAACAACTTCAAAACCATCCTATAATCGTATACAAATATAACACATTAAACATTTAAACTCAACTATATGTATGGTATTAAAACTACAACTAACTAATCTCTCTCCAGGTTTGTGAGAGATTCGAAGTTAATACGTTTAGCAAACCTTTATATATAACTATACATATTTCTATACTTATTTTAAAATCTAAACAAGATCTTGATCAGGTTTCTCATTTCTAGGCAAAGTGGGGGTGGTTCGGGTAGTAGCATTGTAGATACAAAGAAACCAACATCATGGCCATGGGCCATAAAGCTCATCTAACCACCTCTCATGGTCAAATTATAATTATTGTATATTCAAAAAAATGATTTTTCTAAAACAATTCATTTAGTCAAATATTATTAAAATTATTATATATTTGTAAATTATAGTATTTAATTATGTGAATCGATTACCAAATTCTTAAAAATAATCATTGTACAGTCATGGCGATTCACTGAAACATGTAGCCTTTTCATATGAATTTTTAATTATTAAACTGTTGGATTAAAATGCGAAAGTGTTTCGATCGTTCTTTTTCTTACTGGGGTAATTAGGGTAATATGTGGGAAGGGGTTTATATCTTAAATTTTTTTCTTTTACGTGTATCGGATGGGTTATAATAAAAAAGTCTACAAATAAATTATATATTCTTACGTTATCAAACAGTTAGTTTATGCCCGTTCACGTTGCGGAGTGTCAAAGCAAATATTTATTAGTTTCATAATATGTATATCTGTATTTCGTTACTTGTACATACTACTTATAACACGATCTCAATAAAAAATATATCGAGTCAACCAATTAAACTAAAACTACCATAGTTTCGCTAAAATAAAAACTGAAATGATAACAAGCTTGTAATTTAGAGCCCAAGGCAAAATAGTAATTTGTCAGAACCAATAAGCGAATGTTAGGCAGCTGCTTGACACGGATAAAATTTACGATGAGTCAACCAAGTAAAATAAAACACTTTCGTATTGACCTCATTCCTAGCGTTACTTCTGTTGCTAAATCTCCTTACCATCTCGCACCTTTGGAGATGCAAGAGCTATCGAGCCAATTTTAAAAATTATTTGATTGAGGCTTCATACGCCCTATCACTTCTCCTTGGGTGCTACGGTCCTTTTAGTAAAAAGAAAGACGGATCCTTCCGTATGTGTATCGACTACCATGAACTCAACAAGCTTACCCTCAAGAACTCTTATCCACTTCCCCGTATCGACGACCTTTTCGACCAATTCCAAGGCACAACTTGTTTCTCCAAAATCGACCTTCGTTCTTGCTATCATCAACTTCGAGTCCTCGAAGAGGACATTCCAAAAACCGCATTTCGTACTAGATACGGCCACTACGAATTCGTAGCCATGCCTTTCGGTTTAACCTATGCACCCGCGGTCTTCATGGATTTGATAAACCATGTGTATAAGTTATACTTGGATCGCTTTTGATCGTATTCATAGACGACATCCTCATCTATACCAAAACCCAAGCCGAACATGAACACCATCTACAATTGATCCTAGCACTCTTATGTACCGAACAACTATAGGCCAAATTCTCCAAGTGTGAATTTTGGCTAAAAGAAGTTCATTTTCTCGGTCACGTCGTGAATGAGAAAGGTATTCACGTTGACCCCACCAAAATTGAAGCCGTCAAAATTGGGTCGACCTAAGTCTCCGTCCGAAATTAGTTCATTTCTTGGATTGGCCGGTTACTACCATCGATTCATTTTTAACTTTTTGAAATCGTGTTACTCTCACTTCTTTGACTTAAAAGGACAAACCTTTTGTTTAGGATTCCGAACAAGAGAAGTCTTTCAAATGCTCAATGGCTTGCTTTGCCACACTCATATCCTCATTCTCCCCGATGGTAACGATGAATTCGTTGTGTATTGTGATGCATCTAACCAAGGCCTCGGGTATTATCATGCAACGGGACAAGGTTATCGCGTACGCATCGAGACAAATCAAAATACATGAGAAGAACTACACTACCCATGACCTTGAACTTCGTGCGGTTGTTTTTGCGTTAAAGATTTGGTGAAACTACCTTACGGTACTAAGTGTGTAAGTCTTCACCGACTATAAGAGCCTTTAACACATCTTTAACAAAAAAAAGCTCAACATGTGTCAACACCGATGGGTAGAGTTGCTCAATGACTACAACTGCGAGATTCGCTACCACCCGAGTAAAGCGAATGTCATGGCAACGCTCTCAGTCGGAAAACTCATGTCAAGGGTATTCGTTGTTTCCAAACCCTAAACGACCTTCAAAACCAAATTCGTGAGGCTCAATACTCATCTGTCAATGAGGGCAACTTATATGATGAGATGAATTATAGTGCCGAAAGTAAAGTAAATTTGATACCAACCCAACGACATTCTTTTCTATCTCAATCGCATTAGGATTCCGAACCGTGACAACCTTCGTGATCTCCTGATGAAAGAGGCACACAAATCCCGATACTCTATTCATCCTGGTGCCGACAAGATGTAGCAAGACTTTCGTACGTCTTATTGGTGGCCCGTATGAAAGAAGGACTTTGCAACTTATGTGCCCAAATGTCTCACGTGTTCCAAAGTCAAAGCCGAGCATCAACGTCCCTCTGGCTTACTCGAACAACCAGAAATTCTTGTCTGGAAATAGGAGAGTATAGCTATGGATTTCATAACCAAGCTTCCTCGAACCTCTTTCGATCACGATAGTATTTGGGTGATCGTTGATCGCTTGACCAAATCCGCTCACTTCCTCCCCATTCGTGAAGATTACCGAGTTGAGAAATTAGCTCATATCTATACAAATGAAGTCATTTGTCATCATGGTTTCACTTCCCATCTTTAGCAAATGATATGCGTCAAATGCAACATATAAATGATATCAAATACGGTATAAAATCAACCCTTTTTAGTACTAATTTGGAAAAAGTAAGTTTCTTTGTATACTTTTGATTTTCAGGATTAAACGAGCTTAAATGGAAAAAAAGGAACAAATTAATGACAAAATCCAGCATAAGTATAGAAGACGGGAAGATAACACGCTATACCAACCCTCCAAGCTTCACCCCAAAACAAAAACAACGAATCAGAAGTCTAGCATGGGGCCGTGCCTTGTCGGCATGGGGCCGTGCCCCTTCAAGATTCCAGAATCAAAAGAAGACAAAAGCAGGAAAGAGACAAGGGGTCGTGTCCCCTTGGACACGGGTCGTGGTCAACTTCCAGATTTGCATATCTTGGATATACAGCAAGTGAAAAGGCCATGAGGCCATGCCGTTGACACACGGGGCCGTGTAGCAGACTGATATGACATTCTCATTAAATGAGGACAGAGAAGAAGGAAGACACGGGGCCGTGCCGACAGGGCAAGGGGTGTGAAGGGTCTGTGTCCAGCTATAAATAGGGGTGCTTGGTTTCATTCCAACTCATCCCTTGGTAAACCATTTCTCTCACACCTACCACCACTCCACCATCATCTGCCACCATAATCATTAGAGTTTAGAGTGTGTAGTAGTCTCGGGATCCAAGATTGACCGTAAGAGTCTTTGTCAAACTATGGCCATGCTTGGCTAATCTCTTACATCACTTGGTGAAGACGAAATCTTTTGTGTATTACTTTTAATTTTCAATCTTTGGTTAACTTTTTAATTGGGTTTGTATTAATGACTTTAATAACTAGTTCTTTATATTGAAAGTGAATTTTATCCTATCATTCCTTCATGTTTTGTTGATTTACTCATTCGTGTCTTTACAGTCTATATAAAGCACGTTAACTGCCTAGAAGGGGGTTAGCATGGTGGTTGGGTAAAGTTCTTGCCTCGTTCAGTGTATAGATCCTGCAAGGACTTGATTCAAGCCTATTAGGACTTCCTTTGAGGCAGATAGCATCAAATCAGGGGAAGTAAGAACGACTTGAATCCCTTATATATAAATTACTATTAAAACTTTAAACTGGCCTTGCGGGATTGTATCCCTGCTGACTCAGACAATATGGCCGAGGGTAGCGTTGCCTCCAAAAGAGGGACATGCCACATTTTGCATTAATAACTTGCTTAATTATCTTTCAATATTTCGACCTTGTGGGACTGTATACCTGTTGACTCAGATCAATATGGCTAAAGGTACTGTTGCCTCCAAAAGAGGGACATGCCACTTTAACCAAGATAATCTCTTAAAAACCCAAAGTGTGGAAGTCATCAAAGGATACGTAAAAGATGAGTTGGAACCAAGTGATTTTATCTTGTCTGTTTGTTTCTTTTATTTTATTTCTCTTTACTCATTTAATCTACTAGTTAAAACCTTTTCTCAATAACAGCTATCACTCTAATATTTAAATGGCTCCTTTTGAAACATTGTATAGTCGTAAGTGTCTTTCACCTATTTGTTGGCACGAGAGTGGCAAAGTACAAATCACTAGTCCTGAGCTCATTCAAGAGACGACGGACAAGATCCTACAAATTCGCGACAACCTCTTAAAGCTAGAAGCTGACAAAAGAGCTACGCCGATAAACATCGCAAATCATGGAATTTAACGTTGGCGATCAGTGCTCCTCAAGGTATTCCCTTGGAAGGGAGTTGTTCGATTCGGTAAGAAAGGCATACTCGCGTATCAACTAGACTTACCTCAAGAACTCAACAACGTTCATCCGACGTTTGACGTTTAGAATCAGAAGAAGTGTCTAGCTGATGAAGGACTTCAAGTTTCGCTGGATGACTTATAAATCAACGAGTCCTTAAATTTGTTGAGAAACCAGTCGAAATCATGGATCGAGGAACCAAGCAGCTTAGGTGCAGTCAAATTCCCATAGTCAAGGTGCGATGGGAAGGAAAACGTGGCGCTAAATTTACTTGGGAGCTCAAAAGTGATATGAAGATCGAGCATCTGCATCTAATCATTGAGTCTTCCACTTGAATAAATTTCGGGACGAAATTTCCTAAAGTAGGGGAGATTGTAACGCTTCGCATTTTGTACTTTCCTTATTTAGAAAGTGTAATTCTTATTTCTATTTTGGAAACTTGTAATTGTATTGTATTCGTATTTCTTTCCTATACTTATAATCCGAGACTTCGATCGTAATGAAAAATTCACTTTTATACTTATACTTGTTAAACTTGTCTTATACACAATCAAACTTAAGGTACATATTTTTATGCAAACCAAGAGTTGTTATATACTTTATTTAGTGTTTATATGTTTCACGATAGTTACACAACACTTACAAACATGTTTCTATCCCAAAACAAGTCAAAACATGAACTTATAACATGAAATTACAAACTAATGGAAGTTCAGGGGCTAATTTGTGAAAGATCAAACTTGTGTGGACCAAAGAGGCGCCACGCTACACGACACCCCTCCCCCTTTCTGGTTGCGTGACGCCAAGGCCCTGAATTCGCAGAAGTCGGTTTCCCAGCTACGGGTTGGTAATCCTTTCCACCTCTAAACTCACCTAATCACCTTATAACTCCATTAAAAACCTAACCCTAATCAACCACTATAAAGAAGTCTCCATCTCACCATTTTCACTTTTACAACTCACTTATACTATCAAATTACTTTCAAATATGTTGCAAACACAAGACTTTGCAGAATTATCTAAGTTCCAAAAAGTGAGTTCAAACTCACTTTTCTCCATCTTTCTTCATCTTTTCTTCACTATAAAGCTTGAAACACCTTTAGGAGTGTATCCACAAGTTTAGTATGGTAAACTAAGGTGGAACATCACTATTTTGAGGTCTAACTTTCTGTTTTGGAGAAAAAATTTGTTTATACTTGTGTTAAATTTAATTTCCTTGTAAGAATATTGCACCTAACTTGTCTCTAATCTCATTTATGGTTATGGGACTTGTTTCGAGTTGATTCTCATGAGTTTAGAGGTCCAAGAACCTCCTAAAATTTCTGTTTTGATGAGGTTCCAAGTAACCTTCAAGTGTGTGATCATCCAAGTTCACCATTGTTTATATGGTGGGTCTTGCATGCATCTAAATATGTGAACCATGGAGGCTTGGGCTTTCCAACCTTGTTCCACTACCACACTTGCTTGTTTTATGTGTTAATCTAAGTAGCTTCCAAGACCTAAAGTAAGTTAAACCCGCCTTGCCTCCAACATTTGCCATGTTGGGTATGAACGTCCGGGTTGTCCTTATTAGGCTACATAGTAATATTAGAGAGATGTATTTTACTTTTTTCATGACCAACCAGGTTATAAACATATGATAACCTTTGCTTTGGTGAATCCATATAATGAGGTTTAATGGATGTTCATGATCATCCTACCTCCATGCTTGACTTACTTGAAAATACATCACTATACATGGTGGACGGATATTAACTTAAATACGCATATTTAACTGAATTCGTGATATTAACCAGAACATGGTTAGAGTCATGAACTTAGGTTATATTATCTTTGTTCTTTATTCCTCATTTGTGATTCTAATGGGCATGTTAGGACCCATGAAAACACATGAAAAGTTAGTGTTCAAACAAGTGTTTAGACAAGATATTTTTGTGCATATATATACTTTTTATATAAATTCCAAATCCGAACTCTCTACAAATTCCATATACTCACACACCTTCGGTTACCCCATGTAGGGTAACTTCGGTGTTCTCGACTCTCAAACGCTTCAACTCACGCATGTGGGATTACTACGCAAAACCGTGAGTATACTCGATCCCATTTTTGTTTTACACACTTTGGGTGCAACATGTACATTTATACAAATAAAAAATCACTTATAAACTTGATATAATCACACTCTATCCGATAAAACATGAAACTTGTATTACGCTTGGTATCGTATGCTATGTATACTTGTGACTGTATGCTCTTTGACTTTGCTAGTCTATCTTAACAAGTATAGCGCTATAGGATTAACGCACCGCTGTATTATTGTGGTATTTTTAAGTAAACTATCTTACAACCTTGTTGTTTCGGCGACAACGGTATGCACGATTGCGATAAACTTTAGTTTGACATATAGTTAACACATGTTAGCATGATAATAAACATATGTGTAATTTACCATGTTGGATTTGAGGCAACTATTATTCACTCTTACGCTATGTTATAGAACTTGTATACTCACCAACTTTTTGTTGATCATTATTTTAGTACATGTTGCAGTAAACTAGTTGATGACGATGAAGAACGTTACTTAGGGTGGATTTAGATACACAACGAAATTAAAACTTATGTACATGTTTCGTGTTGTTTCATGTTAATTTGTTGTATTTCTCTTTCAAAACAATGTATTTCCATTTAGTATCAATTAAATTCGAATTATCTAAATTTGTCATAATTAGTTGTTATGAAGTCTCTTGCAATCTCGTTTTCGTCTCACTCTAAAGTTTCCGCCATCTGTTGGGGTGTGACACAGAGCCACTCATGTGGCCGTCTGGGATGGTAGGGCAAACCTCATTGTGGACGAGAGTCCCTAAGATGGGAGGGGGATGACTGTAATGATAACGGAATGATTAGCCTAGACCATTGTAACACCCAAGGCAAATCTCACATCATCCGAGGTCATGAGTGATTCTTGGTTCATAAAACATGTTGCTCCTCAAATATCATCAACGCGTTTTGGGTGCAATTAGGCATGTTTAGATGGGAGTAGCTCTAGGATGGGTTACTTCCCAGAAGTCTTCACCGAGGCAACTAAAAACAAATATGTGAGTTCTTGAATGGGTTATCCATCAGAGGCAAAGAGAACATTATTTGTGGTAAGAGGTGTCACACCCAAACGATGGCGGAAACAATGGAGCAAGATGAAATAGATTGTTCGAGACATTACAACTTGTTAAATGTGGCAATAATTAATTAAACTCAAATTTCATTGATAGCTAAATGGTACATGGTCTTGAAATAAAGAAACATCACGAATAAAAATACGACAAAAGAAGTTTAACATTTAAAATACTGCGTTTCTAAATTCAACCCTATTAGATTCTTGAACGTCATAACATCAATTTCTAGCAATATGTATTAAAATAAAGGTCAAAACATAAAGATTAGTGAGCATACAAGTTTTGGTTACTAGCATAAATAATAAAGTTGTCATCAATCCTACATCGCATAAGGTATACTAAGGCCTGTAACATAACATAAGCATGCATCAAATATAAGTCAAACCAGTTGTGTCGACAAAGTTTCTTATCTTGTCACCAAAGTGAACAAGACCGTGATTGATTTCATACTTAACAATGACCCAACAAATGGGGCGGTATGCTACTCCTATAGCGCTATACATGTTTAGGTTGGCTCATGACGTTATGACAAATATTTGTGCAAGAAAGGCTTCAAGCATGTATATATCCTAAGTACATCATTAAGCATGTATAAACAGATTGACTAATGTGTATAATGTGATTTTGATTTTGATAATATGGTACATATTGTACCCAAAAGAATGTATAGAAAGTAAAATGGGATCATGTGAACTAACGGTTTGCGTAAAAAGTTCCACGAAAGTGAGTTGATGCGTTTTGAGTTTGGAAACACCAAGTTATCCTACAAGGATAAAAAGGCGTATAAGTTCGACTGATTTCAGATTAGGAATGTGTATGCAAACCATTAACTTAGTATAAAAATTACACAAAAATTATCTTGTTGAAACACTCAAACTGGACACCATGATTATGTTTTTTTCATAGGCACAAGTTAATAGATTGGAATTCCAAATATGAGGAATCATAATCCAAAATAATATTCACCATAATACTAAACATTCAACCATGAGTTTGGTTGGTGTTAGATTCGGTTTTTTATGTCTTATAGCTATATAGTATGTATAATAGTCTTATTTGTCATAAGGTACCATGTAACGGTCATGCTAGAAGGTAGGATGGTTTTAATCCATTAAACCTCATTATATGATTCACCAAAGCACAAAATCATCAACTTAGTTGATGAGTTCAGTTGGTCATGAATAAGATTTGAATTTAAGAGCATCTAAATTGCAAAGTAGCCAAATAGGAACAACTGGATGTGTACATATCCAACATGGAAATGTTAGAGATGAGGTGGGGTTGGCTTACTTTGATTTCTTGGAAGCTACTTAGGTGAATATCTAACTAATAAAAATAAACAAATGAGGTAGGTGGAATCATATTTGGATAACCAAGGTTTCCATGTTCACACCTTACCAAAACACAAGTCTTTCAACATTGAGGATTGAAGACTTGGTTGGTTTCAACACTTTGTAGGTTGCTTGTAACCTTTAGGGCATCAACTAAGTGAGGTTTTGAGCCTCTAATCTTTTTGAAGTTCACCATAACATAAGCCTCACAACATGAGTTTAGTTGAGAGCAAGTGTAGTGCAAGAATTCCACATCATAAGCATGAACAAAGTCAAGTTATAAAAGTTTTTGTGAAAGCAGAATTTATAACCCACTTTGGACTTCAAATATGGAGTTGTACCACCTTGTTACACTTTGGTGAACATTGGGCAACAACCTTTGATGTTTTCCAAGGGTTTTAAAAGCAAGAAAACATAAAGAAAAGTAGAGAGTATTCTACCCAAAATAGAACTTTCTTAAGAGAATTTGAGTGTTTAAGAGATATTTGAGAGTTTGTAAAGGGTGGAGGAGTTGTGAAAGACATGTGTTTATAGTGGGGGATTAGGGTTTGGGTTTAAAGAAGGTTGGAAGGTAATTAGAGAAGAAAGAAGGTGGAAAAAGTGGTCTAATCCCGTAATGTTTCAACTTTCTGCCTGCCCAGAAGGGCTTACGGACCCTAAGGTCCTGGTTATGGTCCGTAAGGACCCTGAAAAACTAATATTTTGAGTTTTGGCTGTTGTTGCTTTGTCACTTGTTCGATTATGCCATTTCCTTGATATGTTAAGTGTTCTAAGGCATTTGAAGGCATACATAAGCATAGGTAAAGTGTGAAATGTAGGTGTATATTAATCCAAATATGAAATAATCATCTAGTACAATTCGGTGTCGTATATAACACATGCGTATGTATCATGTAAAACAAGTATAATATGAAATGTGTTTCCATTGTGATCAAAGTCTCGAGATTACAAAGATTGAAACGAAATACAAACACAACTTGCTAAACGTAGTAAATATGAAATACAGATCATTACACGAGGGCGATGGAGCAAACCTAGTCGAGGACGATGAGTCTCTGCAGGGTGATTTTAAGGATACCAGAAAGATTAACATAGACGATTGTAACACCCTAGCCAAATACCACATCGACCGTGGCTATAAGAGCTTCTTGGTTCATAAGCAATACCATGCCTCTTAAATCGCCTACGCGTTTTGAGCTTAATTAGTTGTGGAACACATGAAAACCTCTTAGCTGAGCGTGCTCAGGTTGGAGTAGTAACTGTTAGGGGATGAGTTTTATTAAGTCTGAATCATGTATCCAGAGACCTAGCCTGGATCACTTATCCTAAGCGGATGGTGCAGGAAGTCTAAGGATCAAGGATCCTTATTATTACTTATGTTATCTAACAATTGTTCTCTATGTTTCTAATGTTTATACGCAGGTAATGGGCGACGTGGACTTAGTTTATGAAGGAATCTCGCTGAATATGTTTCAAATAAAGCACGTGCATGCTAGAGAATAGCCGTTATGGACGAACATGGGGGACTTGCACCTTTTTTATAGTTAGTTAGGTAGAGTTTTCTAATTATATAAAAGGGATGATGAGATCATTAGACACAATGAACAACCCGCATACTTAGAACATTCGAAAACTCTCTCTTTCAAACATACTAGCAAACACTTGTATTGAGCTCCATCATCATCTGAAGTTGTATTGATATTAACATTATTTGTTCAATATAGTTGGTGATCGGTAGTTTCCATCACCCAAGGTTTTTTATGCCGGAGATCTTCTAAAGATCAAGGGCTTTTTCCTCATATAAATCTTTGTGTTCATTGTCATATACATTTCATATTCGCTTCCACAATTGTCCAATATTCAAGCATACTACCTCACAAATCAGATTTGGTTATATTATTCTTAATCAGATTTTTGGCCAAAACAATTTGGTGCCCACCATGGGGCAAGTGGTGTTTCAACTCTAAGAATTTTCATTCACTTCTACTCATTCTTATCAATTCCAGAATACCATGGCCTTTCAAGGAAAATCCACTTCATCTGCTATGCCATTGCCTCCCATTCCCCCACCATTCCAGAAGAATGTTGAAAATGCTCAAAAGAAGACATCATCTGTCTTCCAAGGATTCGAAACTTCTGCTGTTTCTTCCTTACTACTACTAACAATGATCTTTATGTTTTATTTTCGCAGATCAAAAGCTATATGGAGCAGCAAGATATGACCAATCAAAGGATCCTTCATGAAATTGATGACATGAAGAAGCAAAAGAGGCCAGCAGAAGATCAGTCTCCGTTGATGCCTAGGGCGTTGGATTTTGTCACCACAACATCAACAATTCAGTATTCTGGAGGATCCACTATCCAGCCTCAAGGATCCTCCATCCTTCAATAAGGATCACTTGCAATGACTCAGTCTCAAGGATCCTTCTACTAACCCGTAGGATCCTAGGAAATGTACCAGCATCAAGGATCCTATTTCCAGCGATCTAGGATCCTCATCTAGGGTTCAAGGATCCATGGGATTACTCATCAAGACCTTCAACGCAAATTTATCCTAGATCCAGTGTCTTTCATGATCAAGGATCCTCAAGGAGCCAACCACTTAGAAGCTCAGAAATCCATGATGGGGACTTCATCCCCATGCAGACTATTGCTTCCTTAGGCCCAACTATGACAGCTAACATGTCCCTAGACATACTTCTGGAATACCAACTTCAAGTCAACCAGGAGGTAACAATTTCCATAAACATCTTTTGATACTAACTATGGTAATATGTAGCATGCAGGATCAGTCATGCTATGGCAAGGGAGCTGCAAAAGCTCAAGGATATGATATCCAACATCCGAGGAATAGTCAAGCCCATTCCTTAAATCCTAGATAGAAGCCAAAGATGTAACACCCAGAAAACAGGTTTGGTAATCAAATCAAGTTAATATTAATAAACAGGTAAAATACTGTTAGTGGTAAAAGTAACACGTGAACAAAATAACTAGGAACAATTAACCTAGTTAGTAACATGTAAATAGATAATAAACCAATGAGTTGTAGCATATTATAATCAAAACTAAACTTGAGGGACCAAAGTTGTAAAAAGGGAAACTGGGTTTTATAAACAAACAAAAATTAACACACAACACACATATGTGTTTGTGTAGGTCGATTACTAGGAGAGGAAAACAAGGGGAAACCCTTGTTCAACCTTGATCCATTAAATTGGAGGGTGAGTTAGGGTTAAATCACATGCATGAGCATAAATTCGTGATCATCTAAGCTTGGAGATCATGATGTATGTTGTAAATTATGTTTTGGTGATGATAAGTATGTGGATGAACTTGAAGATGATAACCTTGAGTTCAAAATTTCGTTAGTATGGTGAAATTGATAATGACATTATGTGTGTGATCATCATACTTGCAAGTGTATGTGAAATACTTGAACAATTTTGTGATTTGAATACGTGTTCATGAATGATATGAAGTGGGTTTTGATTATATGATGAAATTGATGTTATGTTATGTTAAAATAAGTGTATAAGATCATGTTGTCTACTAGTTTGCATGTAGAACTTGATTATATTATGTATTCGGATGAATGTTTAGTATATGATGAAATGGGTTTTACATAGAAATGAAAGCCCTTAGCTTTTAGCATAATGAATGGATAAATGAGCATTGAAATGAAAGTTAAGTTAACTTGATGTTAATAATCGTTCGAGCTTGTCAAAGTGAAAGAAATGATATGAATTTGGTTTGGGATTTTAGTTAAAATGGTAGCCTAAAAATAACGTCTACCGGGTAATTGATGAAATGCCTAAGTGAGTTCGTTGAACCTATTTGTGCCTTTGCATACGTTAATAAATAGTTGACTTTTGAAAGTCAAACAGACCTATAATAAGATCAAATGGTAATTTTGATATAAAATGTGTAAGGTGGCATAATCGTGTTAAACGATGACTAATCTAACCATCTTGGGAATGATAAATGATAGTTCGATGCTTGACAAGCTAGGAGGAAGCTTGGGAAGAAGCGGGTCAAACGTATCAAGTACGGGGGATAAAGTATAACCGGATGCAAGGTAAGTAAAGCTTAAATCTTTTAAGTAGAACATCTACTTATGTATTGATTAAGAACAAGGTTATATAGTATTTGAAATGAGTCTTTGAAATACAACGTTCTGACGCAAATCGATACGGGTCGGAACAAGTGAAAATGCTAAGAAACCATATTTGATGGTAAAAAGGGTAAAAATGGTAATTTGGTCAAGTTTTGACGAATAAACAAGGAGTTTTGAAAAGACACTTTATGGTGTAAGCCATAATGGGTCAAATGAATAAGAAACAATTTTTAAGTAATACGACCCTATGGTACGAACCATAACGGGTCGAATGAAATAAATGGTAAGTAAATATCCTTTTTACAATAAACAATGTTTGGTTATATCGATATGTAAAAAGGGCGAGCCAAGAAATAAGTCAAATGGACAAATGGTTCAAATGGTGATGTTATCACCATTTGAAAATGATATTTAATATTTGTTTGTTAAGTTTAATGCTTATAGGTAAGCATGATTTGTGGGCATGCATTGCCAAAAATTAGTATATAGAATCGCAAAGCATCATTAACGGGTCAATACTTAGACCCGCTCCAGGTACGTGTAGTGGTCATGTTCTCGATGAGGGTTTACGGTACGACTAAAGTTAGTTGAGTTAGAGGTGGACACTAGATCACCTCAAGCGAGGTATATCTAGTGTGTGGGTAAAACGGCCATTGGAGTCGAAGACATGTTTATAGCGAAAAGTGCATTTGAGTGAGTTTATAACACTAAACAATGGGAAAATTTTATGATTTTAAGAATAGAACAATTTTCAAAAGATGCTTTTAAAAGTCATTCATCGTAAAGGACTAAAGTTGACCAAAACGCTTTTGAATTTACCACATGGCAAACGTCCCTTAAGGATAGTTTAAAAATTAGTTGTATAATTAAGTAAACCCTTTCGGTGGGGTAAAAGTGAAAGAGATAAGCCTTTTTGGTTAATGTCTCCTAATGGGTCTTTTTTTCGTAAATTGTCAAATCGAATGGAAGAATTTGGAATATTGGTTTTACCATATAAAATCCACCACAAATATAATTGTGGTGGAAGATAAAAGAAGTCTTAGTGTGAAAATAGGAGGTAAGGAAAGAAGGAGCGAGATTTAAGTTCAAATGCTTAAATCCCTTTACGGGTCAAAATGAATATGCACAATAACAGGGTAATGGTTGCGTAATTCATATATGAATCCGGTAAAGGGTTTCTAGTTAAATATGTAGGTAAACATTTTACGGACATTTAGAAACAAGTTTCGAGTAAACGGATGAAAATTGATTAAGTTACGAAAGTTTTCGTAAGGGCTGTAGCAGCCTATTGTAAGCTACGATGGCCTACCGTAGCTTACGGTAGGCAGCTACTGTAACAACCAGAATTCATGTACCGTAAGCTATGGTACAGAGCCGTAGCTTACGGCAGGGTAATTGTGAAAAATGTTGTTTTCGTTGTTTTGAGCTTTCGGGCTTAGCTAGATTAGTTAGAAACTCTATATAACTAACGGATTTCATGATTTATGAAATGTAGGTAATAGTTTGAAGTACCGGATGATGATCAAGCTCAATGAAGAACCAAACACGATCAATTTAAAACTTTCACATTATATCAAGGTGTTTAAGAAACTATTGATCGTTAATATGTTGAAATGTTTTTAATATTTATGAAGTTTTATGAAACTCATAAATTTAACGACGTGTATTTGTATAAATGCATTTATATGTAAAAGTTTTATGAAATTTCAACTTATTAAGCAAGGGTCATGCACAAGATATCTCGTTTTGCTCCATTAATATGCAATGCGGAGATACCAAAACATTTCCAAACGCCTAACATGAACTTATATGATGGTACAACCGATCCAGAGGAGCACGTGGCACAATACCGGGAAAGGATGAAGATAAACCCCATCCCCGAAGGGTTGAAAGAAGCTTGTTTATGCAAAGGCTTTAGATCTACACTCACTGGATCAACACTAAAATGGAATTTAGATGAAGTCAGGTACAGGGCCTGGAGATTCATCCGATTAGAGGATGATAAAAGAATCCAAGAGGGCTCACTGGTTCTACCAAGCAGAAGTTAATGATAAGAAGCAAGGATCATTCTACAGAAATAACAGATGCAAGCCGTACTCCAAGCCTGATAATCAAAATGTTCTTGCAGTTGAATAAGACGAAGATGAGGAAGAATATCCTTGGATATGCAAATACTATTTTTCTGTTGATAATAGTGAGCTAATGCTTGCCTTGTAGAATTTAGGTGAGAAGGCAAGATGGTCAAAAAAGAATGAGAAATCAATATCTTTCATGGACTAATCTAAATGGTGTATATACCATGAAGATTTCGGCCACCTTACCGACGAATACATTGCGCTCAGAAGGGATATAGGCTACCTCCTCAGTAAGGGACACCTGAAAGAATTGCTTGGTAGGAAGAGATCAAGGATCTAGGGTCCTGAAAAAGTACCGGAAAAAGGGTCCTCTGCCACCTGCAGATGCCCAAATCATTAACTTGATTTCCGGATGATCAGATATCTAACTAAATAGGAAGTTATATCCTTTGATGAGGATGATTGTGTTGATATTCAGGATCCTCATCATGATGGCCTAGTTATTACTTTGTTTATTGCTAATCATTTTGTTCGTAGGATCCTTATAGATGGTGGGAGCTCTGTGAACATCATCCGACTTGATGTCCTTAAGAAGATGAACATCCTGGAAACAGAAATAATTCCGAGATCATCGGTCCTTGTAGGATTCAACAGTGAAACGAAGAACACGCTGGGGGACATCAAACTCCCAATCTATATCGAGGGGGTAAACTCCATATAAAATTTTTGTGTTATTGATTGTTTGTCTTGTTGCAATGTGATCCTTGGCAGGCCTTAGATACAAGAAATGAAAGGGTTTCCCTTCAACCTACCACCAGTGTGTAAAACTACTGACCCCTTGGGGAGTAGTAAACATAGAGAGCGATCAACAAGAGCCCAACAATTGCTATACCTCTTCAATGAAACCGGCTTCAAAACCAAGGGCAACATAACATTACAACAACCTCTAAGGGATATCATGGAGGCAAGAGAACAAGACATCAAGGATGTAATATTGGATCCTCAGGATCCTGACATCAAATTCTTATAGGATCCGAGATCCTTGATAATATTATAAAGGATCTAGTATCCTTCCTTAAAAGAAGAAAGTCTACCTTTGCTTGGAAACACGAAGACATGACAAGTATCTCTAAAGACATTATTACACATAAATTCGGTATTGACAAATCTTTCAGGCCAATTCATCAAAAAAAGGAAATTCGCACCCTAGAGAAATGCCATAATACAAGAAGAGGTAGATAAACTCTTGAAGGCAAGTATGATTAGATAAGTAAAGCATCCAAGATGGTAGCCAATGTGGTGGTTGTTAAAAACAAAATGGAAGTGAGGGTACGTGTCGACTATGCAGATTTAAACAAGGCATGTCCCAAGGATCTTTTCCCCTTCCACACATTGGCTCCATGGTGGATCCTACTGCTGGTCATGAATTACTGACCTTTATGGATGCTTCATCTAGATTTAACAAATACAGATGGAACCATCTAAGCAAGAGGATACCGCATTCATGACCCCCACTTGTATATACAGTTATATTGCTATGCCTTTCGAACTAAGAAAGGCAGGTGCAACATACCAAAGACTTGTTAACATGATGTTCAAAGACCAAATCGGAGATACCATGGAAGTCTACATTGATGATATGATAGTCAAGTCCAAGAAGGCAGAAGATCATCTCAAAGATTTGGATGTTGCATTCAACATCCTTGATCACTACAACATGAAGCTGAATCCTTCAAAATGCCACTTTGGCGTCAAAGCTGGAAAATCCTTGGGTTAGATGGTGACAAAAAGAGGAATTGAAGCCAGTTCTGAGCAAATAAAGACGATTATGAACTTGAAATCTGCTACTAGTGCAAAGGATGTCCAAAGGCTGATGGGAAAGATTGCAGCTCTAAACAGCTTTATCTTAAAGTCCTTACAAAAGTACAAGGATTTCTATGATATCCTTAGGAAGAACAAGAAGTTTGAGTGAACAGAGAAACATGAAGCCTCACTCAAAGCTCTTAAGGATTATCTATCCTCACACCACCTCTGATGAAAGTGGACGGTGAACCATTATTCTTGTACTTAGCTGTATCAGGTAATGTGGTAAGTGCAGTTTTAGTTAAGGATCATGAAGGCCAACAACACCCTGTATATTATGTAAGTAAAAGGATTCTTGATGCCAAAGCCAGGTATTCTCATTTAGAGAAATTAATTCTTGATTTTGATCATGGCTTCCACTAAACTTAGACATTATTTTGAAACTCATACTATTATTGTGAAAACTATATTATCCAATCAAGAATGTTCTCAGGAAACCGGAAATGTCAGGCAGGATGGCAAAATGGGCAGTCAAGATTAGTGCGTATGATATAAAATATGGACCAACGACTGCTATCAAGTCCTCAAGCATTAGCTGACATTGTGGCTGATTTTAGTAGTGATTTACATAGGGAAGCTGAATTAGAGGTTCAACAACTTAGAGAGAACAAGAATCCTTTGATACTCTTTACTGATGGAGCCTCAAATGTCAAAGGAACTAGATAAGGGATACTATAAAATCGCCATAGGGGGACATAATACCCAGTCTATTGCCTGTGAATTCCAAATTACTAATAATGAAGCAGAATATGAAGCCCAGATAACATGTTTGCAATTTGCTAAACAAGTGAGGATCAGGTATCTTCAAGTTTACATAGATTCACTGCTAATTACTAACTATTATAATGGCTAATATGTTGTGAAAGGTGAGAAATTAATTAAATACTTGGAAATTGTTAAAAAACTGGCAAATGTTTTCGATTCTTTTAGTATAACGCAGGTATCTAGAGAAAAAAAAATGCTAGGGCAGATGCCTTGGAAAATTTGGGATCAACCCTAAAGATTCCGAAAGACATAAAAGTACCTATTATTCACATCCTTTTTCCTGCTATTGAGGAGAATGACGTGATGGAGGTAGTGAAGGATACGACAACAGCATCTAGTGATTCTCAACAAAATTCAGGACCCTGGATCCTTCCTATCATGAAGTTTATCTAGAATAGTGAGATCCCCATAGGAGAAAATCCTAGAACCTTTAAGGTCAAGGTATCTCAGTTCACTATGATAGATAACACTCTATATAAAAGATCCCTTGCATGCCCCTTTTTGCGATGTATTGAGGATCAGAGATTCAAGAGGTGTTAAAAGATTTTCATGACGGAGACTACGAAAATCATACAGGGGGCAGAGCATTGTTCTCAAGGATCCTTAGAACAGGGTACTTATGGCCCACAATGAAGAAAGACGTAGTAGACTACGCAAGGAAGTGTGATGCTTGCCAAAGACATAGCAATATCCTACATCAGCCAGCAAAGGCTTTATATCCTATAATTTTCCCCTTGGCCATTCATGAAATGGGGAATAGATATAGTAGGCAGTCTTCCAAAGGCACCGGGTGGAAAAGTGTTTATGCTAGCTATAACCGACTACTAACAGAAGCTTTTGTTCAAGTTAGATAAAAGGAAGTTACATCCTTTATCAAAAGAAACATTATTACTAGATTGGAATTCCTGCTGAAATTATATGTGATCCCAATTTATTAGGAGTATAACTACTAACTTTTGTGACAGTTTGGGGTCAAGATGATAACATCTACACTAGTTTACCCACAAGCTAATGGCCAAGCAAAGTCTAGCAACAAGATCATCATCAACAACTTGAAGAAGAAACTTGGGTCCAAGAAAGGAAAGTGGTCTGACGAGTTGCCATATGTCCTTTGGCAGATAGGACAACTCCAAATAATGCTACAGGCAAAACTCATCTCTCTCTTGTCCTTGGAATGAGGCAGTGATCCTAACAGAGATGGTGGTTCCTACAGCTAGAACAAGCATCCGTGATCCTCCGACAAATAATGAGAATCTGACTCAAGACCTGGATAATGTGGATGAGCTAGAGACCTCGCAAGGATAAGGATGGACAATTATCAACAAAGGATGGTTGGGGCATACAACAAGAATGTCAGGATCAGACAATTTCAAGTGGGTGACTTGGTGTTAAGGAAAGGATTTCAAAACACAACAAATCCAGCTGATGGTAAATTGGCACCTAAATGGGAAGGCCTTACTTGATAGAAGCAGAGTTATTAACCATGGAAGGTGATCTTTTACTAAGGGCTTGGAGTACTACCCATCTCAAGAAATATTTTATGTGACAAGGATCAAGGATGCTTCAAGGATAGAGGAATCCTTTTTTCGATAACATCTTACTTTAAATTTCTTTTATTTTACATACTTAATTTGTTATGAGAAAAGGATGTTAGATACTTAACATCCAATTTCACCAAGTTTTAAGCTTTTCCAGAAACTTTTAACATCAATAATAGAGGATTAAGGGCTTGGCCACCTCTCTCCCCACGTTTAAGGTATCTTATACCTTCTAAGGTTTTAAGGTTTTCACGTTTCACATGAATTGGGTTTTGACACCCTACTAGTAACGCACATTTATCCATCTATGGTTCGAGGCAATGAAACCAGTACACGCTTAGTGGCTGCTATTGTCCCAAGTTTAGGCCAGACCCCAGAATTTTTAGGCTTGTCCCAAGTTTGTTTGGCTTAGTCCCAAGTTTATCTTGACAGGTTCTTGAAGCGTTAAGGGTTCACAAGTTCTATTAAGAAAGGATCCTGGATCCTACACTCTAGCTAATTTCATTGGTCTATTTCTACTATGGTAAATCTAAAGGATATAGAATCCTAATCTGGATTCTCTGGTATGTTTTCCCTTTAGTTTTATGACTACACTCAAAACTTTTCAATTAAGGATATATATTCATATCCATCGAGTTTTCTTTATAACTTCTTGTTGGCAAATTTATAAAGAAAAGCTGATAATCTTCACAAACAATCTATTTGAAATTGAGACATAAGCATATCAAGCCAAAACTTTAAAGATAAATGTACAACACCAGGCATAGTCAAAAGATTAATATTATTAAAATCCATCAATATTTATCAAAAGTGCCTGGCCTGGATTTCACCAGCAAAAACATGGACCATCCACCCAGGCCGGACCGAGTTACCTAACGATTAAGAGTTTTGTGCAGAAATTTAAAGTGTAGGAAACTAAAGAGCAGGATAACAAAGGCTTCATCCCCCAAATAGAGGATCCCTCCACTTTGTCATCCTACCTAATGTAAGAAGGATCAGTGATCCTTAAACCTAAAGCTATTGTTAAAGATTATTACAAACCATAATTATTCAAAACCAAAACACCATCAAAACAAAAACACAAACCATAAAAAGTGGGCTCGGGCCTAGTCATCAATATCCTTCATCGCCCACTTTAGCAGCCTCACCTTTTGCTGCTCCTTCACCTCCGGCTTCACCACCTGTCACCTCAATCATCCCACTCAGACCCGCCCCAAAGCCTGCATGTGCTCTGGTTCAACATCACCACCAAGCTCGAGAAGAGTCTGCTTCCAGCCAGCCACGTCCCATGAAGGTCTATCAAAGAGAGGATCCATAGCCTCTTGGGCTATTTTTATCCTAGCCTGTAGGATGGCACAAGCAGCACAGACTTTGGCCTTATCTGTAGCAACCATGGCGGCCTTGTGGTCCCAACCTCGGCAAATAGCAACTACTCCTCTAAACCTTCTCCTCCTCCAGCTCCGATATGGTCTTGTCCTTGGTGGCGACAATGGAACGAGACCAGCCAAGTACTCCTCAGTTTCAGCAAGGCTTTTCTCCTGGTGAGCCTTCAGGCGCACAAACCTCTACAAATCATAAGACAGAGGAAATCAGGATCAGTGATCCTTCACTACATACAAGACTACCTATGAGGGTCAAGGATCCTTATCTAAGTGACAAATTCATGAATTTGTTGTTCAACTTCGAAGCTGTCCTCCTACGGCTCAGAAGGCTTCTTTTGTTTAGACCCAGCCTTGGCCCTGGTGGTCACCGTCTTCAGCTCCAAGCTTTGGCCCTTGGCCAGCTACTTCTTGATGGAGCGAGGAGAGTTCTGATGTCAATGTCATCTAGGCCAAACTTGGAAGCTGATTTGCTGGTATATCGTGGAGCACCTGTTCCAGAAATAAATAGATAAGTCTTCTTATTTCATTCAATATATTTCAACACATAATTACATTATACAAATATATGCAAGTACTTACTTGACATCGTGTAGGAAGTGGAGGTATTCTCTTTTGATCTCTTTTAACATTGGCTTGAATGTCCTGATTGTTGAATCGATAGCCCAGAACGCAGCAATCGTTTCTTCAGTACCAGGTAGATTGGCAAGGTAGGCAAAGTTGGTCACTACGTGCAAACAGAGAAAAAAGGATAAGTCAGTAATAGTATTACAACTCTCTATAGTGGTTATCTAAGGATCCTATACCTACCCTTCAAGATCCACTTATTGGGCAGACTATCCCCTAGAGTAATAGAATCCCTTTGCATAAAGAAGAATCGATACTTTCATGTGAAATCATTCTGAGTGGTCTTAAGGATGGGAAGAGGCTGATGGGGTTTAGCTTTGAACAAGAACCGGTGAGAGCCATGGGTGACAAGAGAGTAAAGATAAGAGAGTTTGGACAGACTGAAATCGATTCCTTCGTTGTTGATAATCTGCTTAATCGTATGCATAACCCTCCAAAGCATGGGCATCACCTGCCTGTAGCTAATGCCTGTAAGGGTGAAAAATCGTTAGGTTAGAGAAAGGACAGGTACAGCCGAGAAGGAAGGGTAAAGCAGGGAAGCACACCTAAATGGGTGAAACAATGTCGCTCTTCATTGAAAAATCAAAGGGACGGAAGATAGTTCCCAGCGAGAAGCAAGTGTATAAACTTTCGATTTCAGGATCGGTGAACTTGCAAAGTTTCGTAGATGGATTCGTCAAAAGGTTTTGGCTTTGGGGTACACCATTTGTATCCTGGCTTTTGCCCATAGAGGATCTAGTAACCATTTTGGCCATGATCGAAATAAAGGAGATGAAGAGTTAGAAAGAAAAGACCGGAGAAAGAAGAAGAATACCTGATTTGTTTCCGGAATGGAGATTTAAATGAGGATTCTGTGATCTTAAATGGTTTTTCAATCCTATCTCCACCCTATATAGCATGCTGATTGTTGCAGCCTATCTCATTGATGATGTCAGAACTTATAACTGCTAGTTACATGCCCAACGGCTAGTCCGCATCTAACGGAAATATGAGTTTTATTAGGGGATATTTAGGGGCAATTGTTAGGGGATGAGTTTTATTAAGTCTAGATCATGTATCTTAAGATCTAGCTTAGATCACTTATCCTTAGCGGATGGTACAGGAAGTCTGAGGATCAAGGATCCTTATTATTACTTATGTTATCTAACAATTGTTCTCCATGTTTCTAATGTTTATATGCAGGTAATGGTCGACGTGGACTTAGTCTATGCAGGAATCTCGCAAAATATGCTTTAAATAAAGCACGTGCGTGATAGAGAATAGTAGTTATGGACGAACATGGGGGGCTTCCACCTTTTCCGTATAGTTAGTTAGCTAGAGTTTTCTAATTATATAAAAGGGATGATGAGCTCATTAGACACAATGAGCAACCCGCACACTTAGAACATTCGAAAACTCTCTCTCCAAACACACTAACAAACACTTGTATTGAGCTCCATCATCATCCGAAGTTATATTGATATAACATTATTTGTTCAATATAGTTAGTGATTGGTAGTCTCCATCACCCGTAAGCACATGGATGGACAACCCATCAGGAACAAAACTCTGACAAGGGGCCGGGTGTTACAATAATGCATGGGATATTTTTAACCTCGTTTATCTTCTATATGCTTTGGGATGTTTAATAAAGAATCAGTTTAAACATAGTGTAAGAAAGATAATATCTAGTGTGAGAAAGAAAAAATATGGTAAAAATTTGTTTCGTATACTCATATAAACGCATTATGAATTGTTATTCTTCTTTATTCAAAACCTTTTATACATCGAAGATAACTATATAATGGCATATATATGTGTAATATATCAAAAGTAACTTATTGGTGTGCAGATGATATCAACTCCATCAACAAATACCAGATGAAAAATGTATAATTGATTAATGTTTATTATATAACTTATCATGCAATGATTCATGAGTTTTGCATGATTAGATTTGTTTTAATTTTCCTACAAGTTATTACATATTTTTGGTTTCAGTGAGCTTAAGAAAAAGATATAAAGCTGTTGGTTGGAGAATGTGATGTTAAGAAATCGAAGTTTCACCATTAAAATAGTTATAACGAATACGTGCAAATCTGGAGATCCTATGGCTAGTTGGGGATACCTTCGGTATGGGCTATAGTACTCCTTCTACTAGAGATCATCTCCTCAACTTCTTTAACTCCCGGCTATCTGGGGCTAACACATGTATCCTGCATTAAATCATAGTATATAAAGAACGTTTATCAATAGTGTTACCGATTTTTGGATGCTGAGAAGATGATCCCACAATAACTCCAAGATCCCAGCTTGTTGAACCAGACGGGAAGTGGTCGGGCCAACTGTCGATGTTCCTGGTTGCATAGGCAAGAAATCTCCCTAATGGATGCTAGGATCATGCAGTACCAAAGTTCAGGGTGCTAGGCTCTAAAGGTGTCACCGTCTCCACGGGTCTTCTAGACTCCTTTAGTTTTCTTAGATCCTTGAACAACAATTGGTTAGTCTCCTGCTATTGCTTCATCTATTCCTTCACCATAGCAAACATTGACATGATGTCATCATTAGAGGCAAGGACCGGTCCTTCGGTAGGTCTCTCAGATCCCGAGAAGCATGTCCAGCAGTAGTGGTCTTCCTTTGATATGTTGGAGGAGGATGAGCAACAGGGTTGGTCATTCCAGATGTCGCAGCGGTAACAGAGGATGAAGTTGAGGTTGCCTTGGGTTGGGTTGAGAAGCCATTTTTGAGAATAACCTCAAAAGAAATTGGTTAGAAAGAAATTTCAAGAGAAATTTAGCGATGAAAAGCACCACTTGCCTCACGGTGGGCGCAAAATTGTTTTGGTCAAAAATTGAAGAGATCAATTAAGTAACAAAACGTAGAAAGTCAGGTAATGTGTAATTCAAAATGGTAAGCTTTAGATTGAGGATTCTGGAAAGATTGTTAGGATCCCGGGTTTAGAAAACAGGTTTCTGAGTTATAAATTCAAATGAATGAATAATAATGCAATGAATATGCGATAAAATAGTAAGTGAAGATGAACACAAACAATTTGTTACTGGAAAAAGCCATTGATATCTACAAGAGATGATCGCCGTCACAAAAGCCCCTAGAGCTGGAAACTGCCTAGATTCAATGTATGAATAATTCAAAATAATTACAAGTATTGGAGCTGATAGATCGATAAACTATGTGATTACTGTGTGTTTCGCGAGTGTCGTGCGAATGTGGAAGTGTTTTCTAAGTCGATCAAGTGCTCTATTTATAGTACAAAAACAAAAACAAATCCTAACTAACTCCTTAATATTTCTCAGATGCTCAGAGCTCTGTAGACTCAGTTAATCTTCCAGGTGACCGTTATGATGAGTTTAATTATTCTCGCACATGCAAATTAACCACACGTCCGAGTCTTCAACCTATGACTTAGTCATACATCCGTTACAACATCAAACATTATAGCACAACATTAACTAGGATCCTGATATTCCCGCTGAATATGTCACCTTCAATATTGACCATTACAAGATCCATTCCGCATATTCTTCAAGGCATCTCTACCTATTTAGTATATATTAAGTCTTTAGCTGTTACGATTTACATGTGAAAACAAGCTAAAGAGAAAAGAACAATATTCGTTAGTATATAGCACAACATTAACTAGGGTCCTAATATTCCCGTAGAATATGTCACCTTCAATTTTGACCATTACAAGATCCATTCCGCATATTCTTCAAGGCATCTCTGCCTATTTAGTATATATTAAGTCTTTAGCTGTTACGATTTACATGTGAAAACAAGCTAAAGAGAAAAGAACAATATTCGTTAGTATTTAGGATCAGACTTAACTCAGGATCCTTAGACACTTAGGATCCTGGACTTTAGAATTTCACTCATAACAGTAGGGATAACATGGTTGGGTGTGCTGACAAAAAGGTGGTTTATTTTTAGTCGTTTTATGCACTAGTTCAACTTTAATGTTTATAAAAACTCATGTTTGGCATGTGCACTCATCGTTGATGCAATCTAGTGATAGTAAGATACCGATGTCATCCAAGGATACAAGAGTTTAGTAATGAATCATTGTTAACGTCTAGTCAAATCTAACAGTTAAAGTTTTAAAAATGGCTCAAAAGAAAAATAAAGATCATAATAAAAAGATAGTAATCAATGATAGGAAAAAGGGGGTGTTTAGTCAACATACCTCTTGATGCTTTGTTAACTAGCTCTGACCATGGGGTTGCGAGGGCTAGATTGTCAAATGAGGAACTGCATATTTTAATAAAGAATATTGTGTAGTTCTTTTTTTAGGGACCTTAACTAGCACACTCAACCATATCGCTATGAATCAATAGGGAAACACCCCTCAAGGTCGGGTATAGTATTAATTAGTTATGTAGTTTAAGGAGTTTATACTACTTGTCACTATTGGTACGTCGGCGAGTCATCAATTCTCTTAAGGTAGATATTTTTACATAAAAACTAAGTCCTTTAAACTTTTGTGTTTTCTCCACGCAAACGCAAGAGCTTACGCAACGTCCCATCCAAAAGCTTTAACATCCGCTAAGTGCATTAACATGTTTTGACTCTACATATACATTGAAAACATTAACGGCCCAAGTTAATAGCGTCACAAGATTATTTGTAGATTTTAAGGATTAGGCGGATCTCTAATGACCCAAGGTAATGGCGAAACTATTATTTCACTCACTTTTAATATACTATTTAATTAGTTAAAGTAATTAACACAGACACACATACAGTGTTCACCCATGATCTTCCTTAATTAACTTAACATCAAGGAGGTAAGTTTCTCCCTAATACCTTCAAGAATCTAGTCAAGAATAGCATGGAACTAGAAGTTATCAAAGTTGAAAAAATTATATAAATCATATAAAGCTTGATAACATTAATGATTCTTGAGGTTTTCCTAATAATTACAATGATTAGAGAGATTGGGGTAGAAGAGAAATGTCTAGTGAAGAAGAGGGGAGATGTTGAGTAAAGAAAAATGGTGGAAATGACCTCTATTTATAGGCTAGCTGAAGCCGAGGCACGGGCCGTGAAGCTCCAATCTAAACTTATGAGCTCATGTGCACGTATGGACCTATATATAGGCCTTGGTCCTCCATGCGCAGGACTCCACCCTAAAGGTACTCATACGTGCGAATGACTATTAGGCATGTATGAGTCCTTTACATTTCATTTAAAACATAAACCTAACTTATACGATAGTGTAACCTATACATAACGACTCGTACAAAAGACCTAGACATTAGACATTAAGTGCACTAACACAAACAAACCTCATTCTCCAAAATCATTGGAGATATCAAGGCTTATTTGTTCCTTTGGATTCATTCGAGGGCAAGATTATAGAAGCTAGTCTGGGAGAAGTTGAAAGCGTTCGAGTTTCACTATGTTTCATGTGTAATTTACTATGTAAAGGCCCCTTATTTTAAGTCAAGTGGGCTCTATTGTTTTTACTTGTCTATTTTTCTTGACTTTCTTTCACAACTATTTATCTTTTGCTTGAGCACCTTGCTTTAGTTTTTTCTTAATGCAAAATTGTCGTTCAATAAAAATATAATTTATGTTACACGTGTAAAAAATTGAGTGGTAAAATTATTATCCTTCCAACTTGTTATATATTTGTTTTGAACAACGGCTTTATTAAAAAGAAAAGGGGGTTCCAACTAGAGGCTGAAAATCCCAAACAAAAAAGTTACAAAACTATATCTTGCATATTAAACTTGCACCACTTCTACAATTTAAAGACCTATAGATCTATTTCTCAGCGATAAAAGGTTATTATATATACATTATAACATTATATATTTATATGTATTATTCATTTATATTTATATATATATTAAACAGACCCTTGATAAATAGCGCAATACCAATCATCATAATAAGATGATCAGTGGTTAGGAGTATAGTATATAATAGAACAATGCATGTACTGTTCTATTTGGTCACTTCCATCGATATCAATCTAATCGATCTTCCTTGCATTTTGTACGAACAAATCGGTGATCTTAGGGGGGAGATTGTGAGTCATATGCAAGTAATCATAATTACGAAAGCATGACAATAAAAACAATCTCTCAACTGTTATGAATTAAAGTTCATTATTGCGCTGCAAGTTCATCTAATTTATCTTCTTTCATTTACCATTTTCAGAACTTTCATAAACAATTTCAAACTCAGATCCTAACAATTGGTATTAGAGCTTGGTCAATCAAATTTGATTTAGCAATCAATTTGATTAAAATAGATCAGCTCTCACTGCTAATTCAATTTGTTCGTTTTTATTGAAAAACATAGTTAATTACATTCTAAAAGTTTTTAAACAAAAACTATTTTGTAAACAATCAGAATGTCACACACTTCACAAGATCCTCATAACACCGAAACCATGTTTAAACCACATATTCTTGTCAGATCTGAGTATAATATCTGGTAAAGACGGATGGGTCATGTCCTTGCTCAGCAAAACATCGGTTGCTGGAAGTGGGTCATCATTGGACCTCATGTTCCAATGATACCGAGTACAGAGGACCCTAAAGTCCAAGTACCAAAGAATCCTGAAAATATTCCTAGCAAAATTTCCAAAAAATCGAGCTAGATACAAAGGCATTAGCATCGTGGCCTCTGCATTGCCAAACGATATCCATGCTGGCCTTTTTCATTGCAACAGTGCAAAGGAATTATGGGATGCTTTGAAGGAGCAATTCGGTGGGACTAGAGGAAGTGATTGAAAACAACAGAGAGGTTCAATCAACAATATGAAACGTTTTGTCATATCAAAGGAGAGTCACTAACCCAACAGTTCGAAAGATTTAGCTGGCTCATTAGTGAACTTAAACTGGTGAATGTTACACTTGCAAATTCGACTCTAAATAGTCGTTTCCTTAGATCATTACCAGAAAAGTAGGACATTATAACTTTTGTTACTAGAAATTCAGTTGGGTTCAAAGAAATGAGTCTTACTCAGCTTCATGGTAGGCTCCTCACTTATGAGAGATAGCTGAACCAGAAAAAGAAGCTACAAGAGTCTGGTGAAGTGACTGATCGCTTTGGCTAAGAAGAAGTCACTTGCTGTAGTAAGGATCAGAGTTATGATCATTTCATTGATATAACCTCTAGTTTCAATTCTGACCCTTACACACCTAATTATGCATTTGCTGCTAATGGGGAAAGCCAAACTTTGACAACTTATGCTTTGAGACGAGTGACCTTCAACATTTTGATCCATCAAATTTGGAAGAGATGGACATTTTGTACCAGTTGGCTCTGTTAAGTGTCAAGGCTATCAAGTATTACATGAGAACTGATAGGAAGTTCCAAGGGTTGCATGGGGGGACAAATGTTGGGTTGCATAAATAAAAATTAGGCTAGAAACTTTGCTAGAGAATGTAGATCTCAATCAACTGGACTAGTTGTTACACATACTAGCTCAGACCTCAAAACACTATCCATTATTCCCAATTTACCCCTGATCCTCATATGCAAAATACTGCCATTTTACACACCATGCTACCACTGTTCCAGTGCAATATATTCAAACCACTGTTCCTAAAAGTTCAATATGTCCAAGCACAGCTCCTCAGGTTCAAATGCAACCTGCACAACATGTTACTCAACAGAGCTTCTTTTCTCAGGGCTTTGTTGATTGGAGTAGCCTGCCTGAGAATTTGACTGATGAAAACTTTGCTCTAATTGTAGACATTGAAAAGAAACAAAATGGAATTTTCTTTATGGCATTAGGGTCCAAGGTTGAGGGTGTTGAATTTGAGGAGGTGGGATCTAATCTGTTGAGTCTAATGTTCATGATAAAACAGTGGTTACAAAAGAAAGTGCTGATGAAGATGTTAAACCTCTGTCTGATCCAGGGGAGGCTATTGTCTGTGAAGGTAAATGTGATTGTGCCATGATGACTGCTACTAAGGTATCTCCTCAGGTCCTAAAAGACCTATGTTTAGATAAATGCACAAGAGCTTTTGCTAACATAAAAGAGGTGAATGAAAACCTTAGGAATAAGATTTTAAATGATGAATTGCAATTCGAAAATCTTTCAAAAGAGTTAAAATCAAAATTTGCTTGAAAAAGATTATGAAATCAGCAGCTTAAAACATGAAGCAAGCATAACCAAGGATCAACGGCAAACCATGACAGAAATAGTTTTTCCAAACTTGTATAAATAGTTTTTGGGTGTTTGGGTTTAATTACAACACTCTCTACTCTCTAAAATCTCTAAAAAACACTCACTTTCTTGTTCGGTAATTTAAAAAAAAACGCTCAATATGCAACACTAGTGCTCATGATTCCGTCAGTGTTGGTGATTCTTCAACGAACGCGGTGGTTCGGGTTCTCCCCATGAAGCGAAACCCCAATGTTTGGTCACATTTTGATTTGTACAAAGTGGTGAATGGTGCAAAAAAACCCGTTGTCACATTTGATGAAACGCATGATTGCGTTTCAATTGTTTGATTATCCTCATACCGGTGAAAACATATTCCATGTTATTAACAAAGTTATTAAAACTTATAATTTGCAAGAGAAGGTTCTTTTAATATCTTTTGATAACGCCTAAAAACAACACGACTGCGTTAATGCATTTAAAATTGAAATATAACTGATTTGAGAAGGGGTTTTTTCATAGTCGATGTGTTGCATACATCATAAATTTGGCGTTGAAGACGGTTTAAAAGTTATCGAACCTCAAAAACATGCTTTAAAAGAATGATACGTGATATTTATAGTAACAACCAAAGACATGCTTTTAAAGGAGGCGGATCGTTTATGCTTAGGTCCCAATTATAATTGTCCTACTAGATGGAATTCAACTTGTAACATGTTTGAAAAGGCGATTTTTCAAAAAAGAAATATAAATATTATTTCATTACATTTTGGCAAGTCATAGGAGCGGCTCATAGGAGTGGCAATGTGTATGTGGTTGATATATTGAAGGATAATCCAATGACTGATGCTTGTATGTTCTTAGGTGCCACTAACAAGAGACATAACTATGGCACAGAAGACTTGGACACACAAATCTGACAACTATCACCACACTCTCTAAACAAGGCCTTGTAAGAGGCTTACCACAAAAACTTTTCATAAAAGAAGAACATTGTGTTTCCTATTTAAAAGAAAACAACACAAAAGTTCTTACAAACCAATTGGTAAGTCCAAAACAAGTCAGTGTTTACAATTGTTACACATGGACTTGTTTGGTCCTGTAAAAATCATGAGCCTCAGTAAAAAGAGATATTGTCTTGTAATTGTTGATGATATTTCAAGGTTTACATGGACTTAATTTTTACACTCTAAGGATGAGATTGCAGGCATCTTGCAAGGATTTGTGAAACAAGTTGAAAGCAATTTGACCTGCCAGTAAAGTCTTCAGGAGTGATAATGGCACAGATTTAGAAATAAGGAGTTGGATGAGTTCTGTGTGTCAGAAGGAATTGTAAGGCAGTGAAGCATTCCAAGAACACCAGAACAAAATGGGGTGGTTGAAAGGAAAAACATGACTTTTATTGAAGCTGCTAGAACTATGCTTGCAGACTCTGGTTTACCCTTGTCCTTTTGGGCAGAGGCTGTAAACACTGCTTGCTATGTTCAAAACAGAGTTTTAATCAACCCTAGACATCAATCCACTGCTTATGAAACTTTGTACAAGATCAAACCACTGATCTCCTATTTCAAAATCTTTGGCGGCCCATGCTTTATTTTGAACTTAAAAGATTCAATTTCAAAATTTACAGCCAAATTATGTGGTTATTTTCTGGGATACTCAACACTACTAAAACCTACAGAGTCTTTAATTCAAGGACTAAGTGTGTGGAAGAGACTTTGAATGTAAAGTTCAATGAATTTTCTTCATTAAAAATCTCAGCAAATCCTGCTGAACTTTTTGATTTAGACAAATTCACTTTTGCATCTGTGTCTGTTAAGATTGACCATGCAGGTACACCACAGTCTCCACATCATGATTATGGATATGGCATTGTGATTCCACAGTATAAAGCCACATCCACCATCAGAGGAACAAATGTTGTCAACAACTATGAAAACTCTGCCACTTTGTTGTTTCAACCACTGCTGATCCTCAATCCTCTGCCATCTCATCAACCATAACCTCTGTTGATAAAAGTCCAACCACTGTGGATAAAAATCATCATGTTCTCACACCACTCTCACCAATACCTCCACCTCCACTTCAAACAGATGTTGGCTCTTCAAAATTGTCAACAGATGTTAGCTCAGATGATTCACATCTGCAGCCTTCACTTCAAAATGCCATCATTCCATACAAGGGAGATCTAATCTACCTTAAAAATCATCAATCTGACCTTAGCATTGGCAACATAAATGAAAGGGTGCTCACCAGAAGTCAATCCTAAAAATTTGTCTTTTTGCTAGTTTTCTATCTCTCACACAACCTGTCAAGTACCAAGAGGCACTAAAAGACAACAGTTGGGTAGAAGCCATGCAGGAAGAGCTCCTCCAGTTTAAAAGACAACAAGTATGGGAACTTGTACCATTGCTAAAGGATGGATATCCAATTGGCACAAAATGGGTCTTCAAAAACGAAACTGATGTGGAAGTCCCGATTAACCAGATCTAACAACGATATCACATGATCACCAAGGATGGGCGGAATCCAAACTTGATGATATTCAAGAAAACCGAAAAGATGGAAGAACAATACAAATCAACTTTAACAACTTGCACACGATTCTATTACTTGAACAAGCAAGATCGTCTGGTACAAGATGGAGGTTCTCTAGAGAAATCCCAAAAGTGTAACCCTAGAAATGACATAAGCTTAGCTTATATACCTAGGGTAAGGGCATGCCCCTCATGGGCTTGCCTTATGGCTTACCTGGCCCACATGGCCTATGGCTTGCCCAAATGACCTATAAAGGTCCAAACCTAATACAAACTAACCTAGTTAATCCTAGTTTACTACCATAGACCGTTGCGTATATTTAATGCGTCAGTCTCACACTTATAGGACCTAACAATCTCCCCCTAGACTGATGCATCAAATTGTCTTCATACCGTCAATTCAGCAACGTCTTCAACAGAGTCTTGTCGCTATGCTGTAAGTGTTGTGGAAATCAGTCTCACACTTCTTGGACCTCACACTTCAACAACTCTCAGCACTGGGTCTCTTTCTTCAGCTCTTGTGGTTAGCTTCATATCAGATCTTGATCAGCTTTGCTTGAAACATCTTTGTCAAAAAGAATATGAGAGGAGGAATCTCAGCAGCTCTTTTCTTCTTCATTCTTTCTCTTTCAAGCAAGCAGGTTCACAGGTACTTCTTCAAATGTACTATTACTGTCAGATG
The DNA here is from genome assembly GCA_947069175.1 of Scalesia atractyloides. Classification (NCBI taxonomy): domain Eukaryota; kingdom Viridiplantae; phylum Streptophyta; class Magnoliopsida; order Asterales; family Asteraceae; genus Scalesia; species Scalesia atractyloides. The sequence goes on along the minus strand of CAMTDV010000007.1, from coordinate 54,044,745 downwards.
ATAACTGGAATCTGGTTCTTCTGACTCAGGTACACTTTGCTGTTGTGATGCTTCATGCTTTGTCGGCAACTAACTGCATCTCAATTTTCAGCAACCCCTGTTTCTTGATCTAAATCAATATCTGCACAATTCTCAGAAATTTATAAGCAAAACTTCTTATGCAACAAGGAGAGTACCGCATGAACACTTGGTACATCCAAGTACTTGTACTCGGATAAAAATTCAAATTTCTTTCATCTTTTGATGATTAGTCAAATCTTCAAGAATGGTTAATAATTTTTAATAAAACAAAGAAAACACTCTATTTTTGAATTTTCCATTCTTAATTTTAGAATATAAGAATATAGACAAAAATGCAAATAAATGAAGAAACTAACTCAGTAGTTACAACTATACAATTGCAATGGGATCAAAATCGTTTTCAGCGGACCAAGGAACACTTTTCAGTACGAACTTATTTAGACTGGTATAAATGATTGCCAATATGTTTGTCCACTTAAACTTTAACGCTCAACTTTCATTTTTCAACTTCTTGATATGCTTAAGGTAGTATTATACTATAATACTCATGCGTCCCGTACCATGACATACCCCCCCAATCAAGGTAAGCACAACGATTCATCGTAGGAGGTGAGTATACTGAGATCATCCTTTATCTTTTACAATGTCAGACTATTGGTGAATAGGTCAGTACTTTCGTATAGCAGAGTGGCCAATAGTATCTGACGAGGGTTAGGCAAATACCTTATGTGGTATGTTTGAATTCATGGAATTTTCCCATGATGAAATTTCCTTTCTTTTAAGGTTTTGGCCCTTCTATTTTGGCTATTTTAAGGATAGCCTGATTGTGCCTAAGTCTGCATAAAGACTCGAAACCTCAGAAGGGCAGCCAAGATTCCCTCGGATGACTCAACAGCATAAAGACTCGAACCTCAGACGTTTGCTATATATCAACACAAGATTTAAGACCATAAAATCATACGTCGATGGTATGTTACCCACAAGATACATAGTTGGTTAGGCTTATATCACTTAGTATCTTTTAATCACTTTGAGCGTTAAGCCTATCGACATATCACATTAGATCCTAGTCTTTTCAGCTACGACACCTTTCATGTGTCAGCCACACCCTTTATCACGAATATTCATTTCATTTCACATTTGATGCAAAAAGACCTTTTGTATTTTTTGATTTTCAAATGTTTTTGTATTTTCCTGATTTTCTCCCCCTCAAACAATGCATATATACATATATCACCCTCGTCCCCCTAAATTTGTGCATCATACTTTATGCACAAATTTACCTAATAAAGAAAATGTATGTACAAAGTTTTAAACGAAAGAAAAGGGAAATATTTTTGTAGTTTTTGCTTAACCATTCCGTCATTAGATTAAAGACTCACCAATTTCAAAATTAAAGCACGAAATTTAAATTTGTACCTTTACGCCGATCTTTTCTTATCTCATCTCCTCCAAAGGAAACACCGCACTTACAGTATAAATTTGAACCTTTTGCAACAGTGAGATGTTATCCGATATGTCCCTGGAGCAACCGCTATCAACATTTTAGAGATTGTCAACAGTCCTCCTTGGCTATTCCTGAAAAATAAGAAGATTAGTAAGACAGTGGGACCCAAGCCATCGTGGTCCTGGGTTTCCCTGAAGCATCAAAATAAGATACTTCTTTTAGACACAAATCCCCTTTTGTTTCGAGGATTGATGATGTTGCTGCCGCTTTGGATTTGGGTTTCCAAATCTGTTTCATTTTAACAAACGCGGTTGTTGCTCTTGATTGAGCATATTTGGCTGTTTCAGGTTTAGTCATTTTAGAAACGGATTTTTGTTTCTGAACAGCCTTGCGTTTGTTTTTGGCAACATTCCAATCCTCATCAGATGGTTTAACCATGGGGTTCACATTAGGTGATGATACCTTCATTGGCTTCGAATGATTGTTATCCTTAGGTGTAACCTTCTGATTTTGAACATGATACGGAACATGGGAACTATGTGTGTAGTTTCAAGCAATGTGACTAGGAATGCCGCAATTGAAGCACGTTTGTCTCTTCACATATAAAACATTCTGATCAGCTTGATTTGCTCTTGCAGGCTCGGAAGGATGAACTGATCCCTTCTGTGCTTGATTTCCTTGCACGTTTCTTGCAAACGAAGATGAATTTGGATGTTTGTACTTGTCGTTTGCAAGGGCCTTCTTCTGTTATGGATATTTCTTTAGATTCTTCTTGTTTTTTTAGACTACAAGTCTGGTTCAGAAATCTCCCCAACCTTCCAAAAGCTTTGCTAGCACGGTCAAAAGCATATTTTTCACATTTGCCATTGAAGACCAGCTTAACAAAAGCAATTTTCACAACACTAGCCTTTTGAGGGCTATTGCTGCCCACTGATGATTTTGGAGAGCGTGATTGTCCTTGACGTTTGGACTTCTGCTTTCTTCGTCTCTGATTTGCTCGTTTTTGCTCTTTTAGCTTGCTCTGAACCTTTTCGTCAGAAGCAGAAGGTTCAGATTGTTCACTTTGCGCACTTGGAGCCTTGTTCATGTCAGCTCTCTCTTCATCAGCTTTGATAAAGTTGGAGAGTCCTGGTTTATCAGATGAATGACTAGACACTCCAGCTGAATCATTAGAAGAGTCAACAGCACAATATGGTTCCCGTGTGCCTTGCTTATAATCACTGGGTTTGCCGTACACCATATGTTGTGCTTTCTCAATCTCTTCATCGGTTTTAGGCATTGTTGTGTAGTTGTGATTATACGGTGGGGCAACCTGATTGAATCCCAAACCCTTTCCTTTATTCTCCTTATATGCCAGCTGCACATTGCACACATCTTGAACGAGCTTGCTGGATGTATCAAACTTCTTTATATTTGCTTCGTTTTGTTGATATTTTCCAGCAAGAAGTCCTAGCTCAACTCTTACCAAATCGCATTCCACGGTTTTTGAATCTAATCTGGTTTTGTAATCATGGACCCAAAATTTCTATGGATTTACGTCTAGGTGGAGTAGAGGTATGTCTTTCTTTTGTGCTTCAACCTTTTCTTTGAGTAACTTGTTACTTTCTCGAAGGCCGATGCATTGAGCCATTGCATTGTTGTAATAATCAGCCATTTTGGAATTGAGTGCCCTGAGTTGAGCAACCCTATTCTTCCAAGGTTCAGTGCACAAAAGATTGTTGACTGTGTCAATGTGCGATCTTGGTTTGTCAGTGTCAGTTTGGGCTTGAGGTAGAGTTTGGGGTGCTGGGCTGTTGATTGCTGCTTGCTTGGCTTGAGAATTCTATTCTGACACTTCTTAAGGATGAAACTCTATTGATTTAGCGTATAGATCTTGGAGATCTTGGTTTGATTGTAAAAGATCCCATAACCAAGATACAAAGGAGTCTTTGTCATCACCCAAAAAGCTATTCATCTCATCTCTTACTTCCTCTTTTCGCCTCCCACGTTCAAGTGAACGCATCACATAGTCAGTAACCGGATCAACATTGTAATTTCCACTAAATTCATTCAGCTTTTCCTTCACTTGATCCTACAGGTTTGGGTTTTGATTTTGTGGTGGGCTGAACACTATGTTCGAGTGTTGAGCTTGGGCCGTAAACATCTTCGGTAATCGGAATCGTACCAGTAAACACGATAAAAAATGTCCGAAAACTGATTCTATCAAAATGCTACCTTTAGACTCGTCTCGACGATCGAATCCACTGATATATAACGTCCGATAGTGATTTTAGGAATTTTCATGCCCTTTTTTCCCTAAAAATCATACGAGTCTAACTGTAGAACCGGTTTGTCAACATTGTCTACGGATCAAGTTCTGTGTGCGAAAACGTTTAACTCCGGTTATGTCAGCTGGTTAACTTTCCACCTTTGTGGGTACAATTCGGAACAGTACCGAATTTGAAATAGCAACTTGGATTAACAATCCGAGATGGAATCTCGAAACAGTGATCTGAGATGTTATTGCGAGATGGTGGATCAGAACAGTGATCCGAGATGATATCCGAGATGCACTACTTCAATCCAAGATGCTTTCTTGTTTATCCGAGATGCTTCACAAATTCAGATGCAATCCGAGATGAACAATAAATTCGGAATGAAGAAAAAATCTGGAATGAAAGCCTGATCCGGAATGAAAGCCTGATCCAGATTGAAAGCCCTTTCCGGAATGGAGAATCCTTATCTAAAATCAACCGAATTCCGATCCAGATTTCGGATAATCTGGATAAAGTTGATGAACAGTAGTCCGGGATCAATCTGAGATGGATGATCTTCCTCGTGTTCTTCGGGATCTTCAACAGTTCCATATCCAAAATACTTGAATCTTCTTCGTGTTCTTCGGAATCCTCAACAGTACCGTATCCGAGATGCTCAAACCTTTTTCGTGTTCTTCAGAACAGTAGCAGTTAGAGACGAAAACAACAACAGTCTTTAATAGTAACAATCCGGGATGAACAGCAACACGTCTTCCAACTCTGAACAGTTCTTCAATTTGTTATACCGAGATCCTGTATCGAACAGCAAGCTCTGATACCAATTGTAAGTCCCGATTAACCGGATTTAACAACGATATCACATGATCACCAAGCATGGGCGGAATCCAAACTTGATGATATTCAAGAAAACCGAAAAGATGGAAAAACAATACAAATCAACTACACGATTCTATTACTTGAACAAGCAAAACCGTCTGGTACAAGATGGAGGCTCTCTAGATAAATCCCAAAAGTCTAACCCTAGAAATGACATAAACTTAGCTTATATACCTTGGGTAAGGGCATGCCCTCATGGGCTTGCCTATCGGCTTGCCTGGCCCACATGGCCTATAAAGGTTCAAACCTAATACAAACTAACCCAGTTAACTACCATAGCATGATTATGATGAAACCTTTACTCATGTAGCAAGATTAGAAGCCATCATATTGTTCTTAGCCTTTGCTGCCAACCACAACATCAAGGTGTTTCATATGGATATAAAAAGTGCATTCTTGTATGGTAAAATCAAAGAAGAGGTATATGTTTGTCAACCTCCTGGCTTTGAATATACATGATCATGTCTGCAAGCTTAATAAAGCTTTGTATAGCTTCAAACAAGCACCTAGAGCCTGGTATAAAACTCTTTCCACCTTTCTCTTGTCTGTTGGTTTTTCAAGAGGTAAAATTGACAAAACCTTATTTTTGAAATGGAAAGGAAATAATTTGATGCTTGTCCAAATTTATGTGGATACATCATTTTTGGATCCACATGCACTGCCATGTGTGAAGAGTTTAGAAAACTCATGGCAACAGTTTGAAATGAGTGCAATGGGTGAGCTCCAATGTTTTCTTAGTCTCCAAGTAAAACAGTTGCAAAATGGTAATTCATCAAAGCAAGTATGTCAAAGAACTGCTTAAAAATTTGATATGAATGATTGCAAACCATGTAGCACACCCATGGCAACCACAAAGCTTATCACTGTTGATGAAAAAGATGACTTGGTTGATCAAACTCTTATGTTAGATAGTCAAGCAGCTGAAATCAACATTAAAAACCCAGTATCTCATTCTACCACCAAGCACATTGATATCAGACATCACTTTGTGAGAGATTGCTATGAAAAAGGTTGGATTTCTCTTCATCATGTTCCAACTAAAGATCAACTGGCAGATGTTCTAACAAAAGCATTAGATACATCTACCTTTGAAAGTTTGATCTCTAGGATTGGTATGCTAAACATGGAATAACAATAAATTTTTGAGTTCCATGTGTAAAAGCATTAAAATATGTTCAGAAAAATCAACTTTCATCCTTAAAAATAGCTAAAATTGAATTTTTCAATAAATCTCTAAAGTCTGTTCACAACCACTGTTTCTCAAAACCTCTGCTTGGCATGAAAATCTAGCCGTTGTTGAAAGTGTATGCTCTATTCTTACTTCCACTGTTGGTGAAACCATGTTTTCCCAATCCATTGATAATCTATCATTTGATAGTGTAAAATCACCACTGATCATTCCTCTGTTCAAAACTACTGCTGGTCTCCAGTAGAGGTTTCCAAACAACTGTCATCCATTATCCAACAGAGTTTACACGTGCACAGATGATAGTCCTCAGATCTTTTGGAAACCGCTGCCACGACAGCTGTCACTTTTCCCCTTTATAAACCCTGTTTCATCTAAACAGAGTTTCCACTTGCCGTTTCAATTTCAAAAACAAAAATTCTTCACAAATTTCTCCATTACTCTCTTCTCTTCCAAACCCTAAATACTCACTTATTCACCATGAATCTTATCATCAAAACTCCCCATAACTACCTTCCAATATTCGGAAAAACCAAAAATAACACTGCGTTTCACTCCATAATTGATGTTCTACAAACATCATCATATAAAGATGTGTTACTTGCGAAAGCACCTATTTACATCGACACCCTCCCTGAATTTTGGGTAAATGCTGAACTTCACGTTCAGAACAAAAAGCCCTTTGCCATCACCTCAACAATTGGACAGTCACTTGTCTAAATCTCTCTTTCTTCTATCTCTACTACTTTCGGTCTTAATGACCTTGATGACCCCACATCTTTCTCAAAGAAAGATTTACATACAGAATTCATAGAACGTGGAAATGAAGGTCAGCTTTCGGGTATCACCATCTTCAGACCTGAATTTCCCGCTGACATGAAATTCTTTTTCCACACCCTTTTGCTTTTCCTATCAGAAAAACAAACCGCTTTTAACGAAATACCTTTGAACATTCAATATCTAGGTTATGCTATTTTAACTAAATAAAATTTTTTTCTCAGGTATTGCTTTCTGATCTGGTTGCTAATTTTAATAATTTTAAAAAGGGTAAAGCTTTTTTGATACACCCAAGATTCTGAGTCTGATTTTAAACAAGGTGTCTTCTGTGAAGTTGGCAGCCTTAAACATGAAACTTTTACTAGACTCTCAACAAAAAAACCTAAGGTGTTGAAAACCAAAGCAATAGTGACTGAGCAAATTTTGACTACTTTGACAACCACTACTCTTTCATCTGTTGCTAAGCCCACTGCTCCTGGTGACCACAGCACTAAAACCAGTGTTGTGCAACCACAACCAGCCAAAATAAAAAAGAAACCCACCAAATCCACCAAGCCCACCAAACACCCCAAAAGGGTAGCTCTGGAAGATGAGATCCCAGATGTCTTACCCGTGACAACACAAAAGTCACTCACAACCACTGCTGCTACTTCCTCACAGCAGTTGGTTCAAAGATCTCCACCAGCGCAAGCTCCTCTTGTTTCCTCACAAAAGGAACAAGCTGTAATCACAGGGACACCACAATATGAGGTAGATGATTTAATTGAACATTTGTTCTCCAGCCCCTCTCCCAGGGCTATGTCTCTTTCTACTCCCTTACCCACTTCTCTAATACCACCCACTTTTATACCTTTGCTTGAAGCAATAGAGAAAACACGGACCCTTAACAGTCCTTCTCACTCACCCATTAAAGAGAGTCAATCTCCACACTTGACTTTGTTTGAGACAACTCTATCTGCTAGCCCACAAGCAATTTGAGGAGGTTACACCCCAAGAGTTACATGTAACTCTTGGTGGTAGTTCAAGTGAAGCAACTGCTGCTACAACAATGGCTCAGTTAGACAGTGGTTACATACATAAGACTTCCTTGAAGGCAACAACTAACTACAATAGTAACTTCTAAGCCAGTTGGAAGTATTCAGAACCAAGAACAAGGGGCATTTGGGTCTGATACTTTGGAGTTTACTCCAGTAGAAGATCCAAATACAACTACCTCTGGTAGAATTCAGATGATCCTATTAGATTAGGTGATGAATTAAGGTATAAATAATTGACAGAGAGGATGTCTTCCATGGAATCATCAATTGATGACATCAAAACCATGATGAAGCTACTCCTACAAAACTCCCAACATCAACCATCCTCCACACCAGATGCTAACGAGCTATGAAAGGTTCTCCAACAGTCTTCCTAGCTCAGAGACAAAACTCATCCGCAACATGGTCGAGGCTAGATATAAAGATACTCAAGCTGATATTAAAGCCATCAAAGACCACTCGTTACAAACCACTGGCTCTGCCCTGGTTATCATTCTTTCAGATGCTGCCAAAAAGGAGGAGAAAGATTCTTTGAGAAAGTTGCAGCCTGATTCCCAAGTTAAATCACAGGTGCAATAACAGCCAGCAACAACCACAACCTCTGCTGAAGCATCCAAAGCATCTTTGGGCAAAGAAATTGATGAGACATTAAACCAAGAAGCTGAAAGGATTGCTATCGAAAAGCAGAAACGACAAGATACACTTGAAGCCAAAGATTTAATGCTTATTAAAGAAGAAAAGGCTAAGTAGATGGAAAAGGAAGATATTGGTACTTCAAGGCAAAGAACATCTGTTAGAAAAGCAAGACAACCAACTCCCACCTCTTCTATAACCACAGCCAAAACCACTGCTCAGGTATCCGTTGTCACTCTCACCACAACAGCTGTTAGAATAGATGTTCCAGCAAATGTTGTTCAAACCACTGCCATGATCACCTTCCCAACCACAAATGAACCACTGCCCACACCATCCCGAATTCCTAGACATCCACCTTCTCCAAAATTAAATTCCAACGCAAAAGAAAAACTTTTGTTGTTAATGATAATGATGACAACCAATCACCATTTCCTACCTCATCACAATCCATATCACAACCATCCTCCCCACCTCCACACTCTGAAACTCCATTTCCCCCCATTTCCAATCATGCACGTATCCTTCTCATTCCTTTCTATGGGTGCGTTATACCCATTGGAATTTTTTGCAGTTAAAGGTGAGATTGAAGATTTCTACAAAATAGAAGATCCAACAAAAAGAGAATTTCCTTCCTTGTTGGGGTATAGAAAGCCTAAGAACTTTGATGAATATCTTAAGCTAAAGGCCAGACAGGCTGAATACATTGCAAAAGAAAAATCAAAAGATAAAGATGACAGAGCTTTACAAATATCCTTGCAATACCAACTGAGCAAAGTCAGAAGCATTGGAGAATTTTCTAAGGAGCTAAGTAAGTCTATTTCTGAACAGCCAATCACTAATGATCCAGAACTGAAAGAGATTATCTTGATCATGTCATGAAGCATAAGCCATACAAAGCAATAAGGGCACAATTTAAAGACTGGTCGGCTAATGAGCTTAAAGAAGAAATTGAAAGAATTCATCTATGCTCAAGGATCTTCCAAAGAAGCCTACTCCTCCTGTTTGGAAAAAAGGCCAAAATTGAAAGCCAAGACCATGCTCTCAAAATTAAAAGAATCAAAAGCCGAGCTTGTTGATGTTTTATACAGAACAACAAGGCAGATTTGCTAGATGGTCAGAGTCTAAAGTGGTAGATACCTACAGAAGGTTGGAAGAATTAAAGGGAAAAAAAGATCCTTCTATTCCAAGAAAGCCAATCTATGATCAAACAACCTTTACTCTCAAACAGACCCTTGCTCCTAAAAGATCAACTTCAACCACCAACTTATCCACCATTGCCTTAAATTAAGCAAAGAGGCAAAAGCAGGTAGAAGAAGAAGATCAAAGGATGCATGAAGAATTGAGAAAAGAGGGTATAAAGAACCAAATTTTGTTTACACAGATGCTGCAAGTGACAAGCTTAGAGCCTCAATACTCACACTTGTACACAAACCAACCTCACCCAACTCATCAAAAATAACATTACTCCCAAGAAAACCATCTGACTCAAAAATACTATAATGGAAGTCTAACAAAGACAACCATGACTTGACGTTGCTCAGGTCAGATGATAGAGTAAAGGATAAAGATGGAGTATGCATACGGTCTGGATGTAGTTGATCTCCAGGACTTGCTGGATCTTGAACTTGAAAGGGATGTAGAAACATGATTCTCTGGATTTTGAACTTCAATCCAAAGGCCAAATAAGGGAATCATGATGAGAAATAAATATTAGAAATAAAGTTTTGTTTTGGCATCATCTATTCTAGGGGGAGATTGTTGGAATTGAACCCTACAAAAGACAGATGATAGAAAGCCAAAATATACTACAACCTCTGATCCAAATAATAATGTAACATCTAACATCTGCCCAAGTCAAGCTCTGAAATGTCCAAGGTCTGCCATAGCTAAACTCTATTAAAGACAAAGCTCTGCTGAAGTCTAAAGCGGAAGGTCTGCCAAGGCAAAGCTCTGCTAAAGACTAAAACTAACAGGTCTGCCAAGACAAAGCTCTGCTGAAGATCAAAGCTAAAGGTCTATCAAGGCAAAGCTCTGCTGAAGACGAACAAAGGATGTATCATTAGTGTTTTCTATCAGTCCTTATAATGTTTAGTGTATAGCAGTAGTTAGCTTAGCAGATGTTATTAGTTTGTTATTTTTGTTAAGTGTCACTTTCATGCTGACATCATAATAAGATGATCATGGTTAGGATTGTAATATATAATAGAACAATGCGTGTACTGTTCTATTTGGTCACTTCCATCGATATCAATTAACCGATCTTCCTTACATTTTGTACGAACAAATCAGTGATCTTAGGCTAAGGGGGAGATTGTGAGTCATATGCAAGTAATCATATTTAAGAAAGGCTGACAATAAAAACAATCTCTCAACTGTTATGAATTAAAGTTCATTATTCCGCTGCAAGTTCATCTGATTTATCTTCTTTCATTTACCATTTTCAGAACTTTCATAAACAATTTCAAACTCAGATCCTAACAATTGGTATCAGAGCTTGGTCAATCAAATTTGATTTAGCAATCAATTTGAATTAAATAGATCAGCTCTCACTGCTAATTCAATTTGTTCATTTTTATTGAAAAACATAGTTTAATTACATTCTAAAAGTTTTTAAACAAAACTGTTTTGTAAACAATCAGAATGTCACACACTTTACAAGATCCTCATAACACCGACACCATGTTTAAACCACCTATTCTTGTCAGATCTGAGTATAATATCTGGCAAAGACGGATAGGTCATGTCTTTGCTTAGTAAAACACTGGTTTCTGGAAGTCGGTCATCTTTGGACCTCATGTTCCAATGATACCGAGTACAGAGGACCCTAAAGTCCAAGTACGTAAGAATCCTGAAAATTATTCCGAGCAAGATTTCCAAAAAATCGAGCTAGATGCAAAGGCATTTAGCATCGTGGCCTCTGCAATGCCAAATGATATCTATGCTGGCCTTTTGCATTGCAACAGTGCAAAGGAATTATGGGATGCTTTGAAGGAGCAATTCGGTGGGACTGAGGAAGTGATTGAAAACAACAGAGAGGTTCTTAATCAACAATATGAAACGTTTTGTCATGTCAAAGGAGAGTCACTAACCCAACAGTTCGAAAGATTTAGCTGTCTCATTAGTGAACTTAAACTAGTGAATGTTACACTTGCAAGTTCGACTCTAAATAGTCGTTTCCTTAGATGATTACCAGACAAGTTGGACACTATAGCTTTCTTTACTAGAAATTCAGTTAGGTTTAAAGAAATGAGTCTTACTCAGCTTCATGGTAGGCTCCTCACTTATGAGACAGAGCTGAACAAAAAAAGAAGCTACAAGAGTCTGGAAAAGTGACTGATGACTATACATTTGGTAGTACAGCTCTCTTTGGCCAGGAAGAAGTCACTTGGGCAGTAGTAAGGATCAGAGTTATGATCATTTCATTGATATAACTTCTAGTTTCAATTCTAAGCCTTACACACCCAATTATGCATTTGCTGCTAATGGGGAAAGCCAAACTTCTGACAACTTATGCTTTGAGATGAGTGACCTTCAACATTTAGATCCATCAAATTTGGAAGAGATGGACATTTTGCACCAGTTGGCTCTGTTAAGTGTCAGGGGCTAACAAGTATTACAAGAGAACTGATAGGAAGTTCCAAGGATCGCATGGGGGTACAAAAGTTAGGCTGGATAAATAAAAAAAATTAAGTGTTATAAGTGTAATAGGCACTTTGCTAGAGAATGTAGGTCTCAATCAACTGGACCAATTCGTCACACATACTAGCCCTAGACCTCAAAACACTGTCCATTATTCCCAATTTACCCCTGCTCCTCATATGCAAAAACACTGCTCATTTTGCACACCCTGCTACCACTGTTCCAGTGCAATATATTCAAACCACTGTTCCTCAAATTCAATTTGTTCAAGCACAAGCTCCTTAGGTTCAAATGCAACCTGCACAACAAGTTACTCAAACCACTGCTCAAGCAGAAGTTAATCAACATAGCCTCTTTTCTCAGGGCTTTGTTGATTGGAGTAGCTTGTCTAGGGATTTGACTGATGAAGACTTTGCTCTAATTGCAGACATTGAAAAGAAACAAAATGAATTTTTCTTTATGGCATTAGATTCCAAGGTTGGGGGTGTTGAATTTGAGGAGGTGGGATCTAAATCTGTTGAGTCTAATGTTCATGATGAAACAGTGGTTACAAAAGAAAGTGTTAATGAAGATGTGAAACCTCTGTCTAATCCATGGGAGGCTAGTGTCTGTGAAGGTGAATGTGATTGTGCAATGATGGCTGCTATTAAGGTATCCCCTCGGGTCCTAAAAAACCTATGTTTAAATAAATGCATCATTGGTTTTGCTAACATAAAAGAGGTGAATGAAAATCTTAGGGATAAGATTTTAGATGATGAATTGCAATTTGAAAAACTTTCAAAAGAGTTAAAATCAAAATTGCTTGAAAAAGATTCTGAAATCAACAGCTTAAAACATGAAGCATGCATAACCAAGGATCAACTCCAAACCATGATAGAAAAATAATAGGTTTGCAAAAAGGAATTGGAATCTACCCAAATCACTTGTTAAAAACCGAAAAACCGGTAACGGAATGAACAACTGGTTTTTTAAACTGTTTTACAAAACTGGAAAATAAACCTATAAAATCGATGTCGTTGCTTAACAGTGAATCATATAAGACCGTTGGGAGTCCCTTTGAGCCGTTTTATTAGCCTTTTTCTTACCCCAATGCTTCTCCAAACTTGTATAAATAGTTTTTGGGTGTTTGGGTTCAATTACAATACTCTCTACTCTCTGAAATCTCTAAAAACACTCACTTTCTTGTTCGGTAATTTTAAAAAACATATGCAACCACTAGTGCTCATGATTCCGTCAATGTTGGTGATTCTTCAACGAACGCGGTGGTTCGGGTTCTCCCCATGAAGCGAAACCCCAATGTTTGGTCACCTTTTGATTTGTACAAAGTGGCGAATTGTGTAAAAAAAGCTCATTGTCACATTTTGATGAAACGCACGATTGCATTTCAATTGTTTGATTATCCTCATACCGGTGGAAACATATTCCATGTTATCGACAAAGTTATTAAAACTTATAATTTGCAAGAGAAGGTTAATATCTTTTGATAACGCTAAAACAACACGACTGCGTTAATGCATTTAAAATTGAAATATAAACCGATTTGAGAAGGGGTTTTTTTCATAGTCTGATGTATTGTATACAACATAAATTTGGCCGTTGAAGACGGTTTAAAAGTTATCGAACCTCAAAAACATGCTTTTAAAAGAATGATACACAATATTTATAGTAACAACCAAAGACATGGTAAATATACAAATTTTGTAAGGAGGCGGACCGCTTACGCTTAGGTCCTAATTGAGATTGTCCTACTAGATGGAATTCGACTTGTAACATGGTTGAAAAGGCGATTTAGCAAAAAGAAAGTTAAATATTATTTCATTTCATTTTGGCAAATCATGGAAAGGTTTCGACTTACCACGCTCCGGGTTGGGCTATTATTGAAACGATAAAACAAATACTTCAAGTTTTCAAAACCTTAACAACGGCTTTATCGGGGGTTTACTATTCATTCTGTTTTTTGACACTTCACAAATTATATTCAATCTGTTTTTTGACACTTCACAAATTATATTCAGTCTGTTAAAGAATTACCGACAGTTTTTATTTATGCTTCCACCCTAAACTCTTGCTTTAATTTAATGGGAACGAGATCTTTGATTGAAAAAATTGTTAACAAGTTGAATTTAAACTTCCCTTAGTTCTCAAACTTTGGTGAAAGTGCAAGAGCTCATTTTAAAAATTAACATTCAAAAATGTTTGAGAGTTATTTAATAAAATATGATACAACCTCTACACACATCCATGAGTCAATTAGAAATGTAGTTTTGGGGAGGGTTCAAGTTTGGATCCTGATTTGTACGTAAATAACCAATTATGGGATGAGTCGAGTCATTTGCAACGTGGTAACATTACAATTAATGAACTCAGGGGTTATAGTTGATCGAACTTTTTACAAATGATGACTTCCACAAGAATTTAAAATTTTGATTTGTTGGCTTGTGGAAAAGTAAGGAAGATCAATTTGCAATCTTAACCACCATAGACCGAGATTTACTAACGGTCCAAACTTACACGGTAGCTTCGGAAAGAATTTTTTTCTATAATGATAGGATCCTATCCATAAGAAGAACTCAATTAACACCACCGACGAGTTAGCAACATTAGATGAATACCTTCGAAATAGCTCTGGTTTATGCGAAGATTAAACAACGCTTATAAGATTTAGTTCCACTAAAAATAAAATATATATTAGTGAATCAATTCTATTTTTTCGTTTTTATGTTTGTTTCATGTTTAAGTTTACGTTTCTAAGTATTCAATAAAACCGGATATTTTTTTTGTTTTTTATAAAAAAAGCCTAAATAAGTGTAATTTCTGCACAAGAAAACAGCAGCTAACATACTATTTTTTCCCGTTTTTTAGCCAAAAATAAATAGGTCATTTTAAAACCGTCCCGAATTGATTAGGACCGGTTGTACTTTACCAAAATAAAAACCGAACCGGTTAAAATCCATAACCGTTTTAAAAAATACGATTTGTACACACTACAAGAAAACTCACCATTAGCGGCAACGCCGAACATTAGTGGCGACAGCATCACGCGTCGTTGCTAATGTCGGGTGTCGCCGCTAAAGGCGTCGCGGCTAATGGTGACGATCCATGTGAGCCAACAACAAGTGCTCCTGACCATTGATTATGTGATGATCCAATGGTGAAGATTCATTCTCCTGCTCTTCTTCTCCATCCAACAAACACACACCTCTTCTTCATTCTTCATCCTCCTCATACACAAAACACACTCCATCTTCTACAACCTTCAATTACACATTACCAACAACCTCAACCACCACATCCATCGGCAAGCTTTAGCGGACCACCATCGGCAAGCTTTAGCGGACCACCACCACCGTCAAGCTTCTCCCGGCCACCACCACTATCAAGCTCCACCGGACCAGGACCACCGTCATGCTACACCGGACCACCACCATCGTCAAGCTTCACTGGACCACCACCACCGTCAACCTCCTCCGGACCACCACCAGTGTCAACCTGCACCGGACCACCATGACCGTCAAGCTCCACCGGACCACCTCCACTGCCAAGCTCTGGCCACTAGCTAGGAATTTGTACCAACGTTTATTTTTATCATATTCGGTTGAGGTAAAACACATGTTGATTTCCATACCGAGTGCAAGTATCTACTGGTATAGTAACGAACCAAACAGATACCTACCTAATGCCTGTGGTAACAAAGTCACAACACGCGGGCAAATAACTAATATTATATTATTATGAGGAAAAAATACTAAAATTAGCAAGTTTATGATGATCTGAAGTCTGTTGATTTATATACCAAAACTATAAGTGTCCCTATAAATATGTCTAGGTCCTAGACTATTTTCATAAGGAGTTAATATTCTACCTCTCTTTTATATCTCTCTATACATAAATAGGTATATATAGAGAGATAGAGAGAAAATAGATGTGAAAATAAGATTTAGGAATGTAAGAATAACGAAAAGCCTTTTCATAATACATACCAATGACCGTTAACCAATATGTGAGTCTAAAATAAAGTTTTGCTATGATTTTCAGAAGATTAAAATCTATAATATATACTTCTGGTTAACTATTCACTTGGGAATAACTTATAATATTACTATATAAGAAGGTTAGATAAAATTTAAGGTAGTAGAAGATTATGAGTTGAATTCTTATCATATTCAAATTTAGCCATTAACTTACTGGTTTACTTCTTCTTAAAACTGTACATATAGTATATAAATCATAAAAGTGCAGTTCGGGTTGCTAAAAATAAAACAATGTCAATACTCCACGTCATATATTTTATTCTCTTTCGACAAAAAAGAAATCATATTGTCAAGATCCATTCTTGTTGAGCAGATATTTCCTTGAATATTAACCATTATATGATATGATTCACTTTAAAAGAACCAATAGTAAAAAAGATAAAAAAATAAAAACCTTTGGCATTCGTGTGTGTATATTATATATCATAAAAACAACGTAGAAAGATTTTTAAATTTACACGTTTCTCTCTTAGTCTCTATATAACCGAGTAAAGTAGTAATATAAACAATTTGTTCCCTCTCCTCCTAAACCACATCCAATATAATATAAAACATTAACATCTTATTCTGTTCTTTCACTTTTTAATTTACCGAAGCTTTCTTTCGATGATGCTAATGATTTTTTCTTTTTTTCGTAATCATGAAGCCTATGATAACAACTCATTTTCTCTCAATGTCAAGAATTTAGGTTGAATTTGTTGATCCAGATTCCATTTATGTTATGGGTTTGTAAATACATCTATGTAATATATCATTGTCTTTTCTGAATTTTATTTTCTATACGTATGTATTATTTTATATAGGTTTGCAGATCAAGTGTTTGGATTTTACCTTTGTACAAGTAAAGTGGTAAGAATTTTTATAGCAATTTATGTTTATTTTTTTAATTTCAGTATTACTTAGAGCTAACTTGTTTATTTTTAATTTTTATGCAAAAGCTAGAAAGCAAGAATTGACGAATGTAATTTGAATAGAAAAAATAAAATTAGAAAGTTTGACAGCCTTATCATAAACATGTTTACAAACCATACAACAACGAATCAAACCATCAAAGTTAGAAGCATTTTTATAATGCATAAATAGACGCAATGTTATATACCTTGTGCATCAAAATTTGTAGAACAGTGATTTAATAAATGAAAGGTTATGCTCACTAGTTAATTAGTTAGGCGCACTCTTTAGGGCCAATGACTTAATGTAGGTAGATTTTGACACACCGATATGAAAGATTTGTTTTAAGACATATTATAAATGTACATCAAATCTGCAAAGTTTTGTAATTCGTCAAACGGTTTTGGCACCCTTTTATAAACAAGGGTCATTGTCCAAAGCTATGTAAGGGAGATATA
The DNA here is from genome assembly GCA_947069175.1 of Scalesia atractyloides. Classification (NCBI taxonomy): domain Eukaryota; kingdom Viridiplantae; phylum Streptophyta; class Magnoliopsida; order Asterales; family Asteraceae; genus Scalesia; species Scalesia atractyloides. Next base: position 54,027,491 of record CAMTDV010000007.1, on the reverse strand, counting down.
TCTACTTTTTATTATCAAAGGGCTTGTAACATAGTGTTACTAAAGTGTGATCGAAAGATGTCTATACCCGTGAGATTTAGGGTTTAAGTTATATGATGAATAAAGGTGTAGACCTAGGACTAGAACTAGTGGGTGGGTGTGTGAGATATTTGTTCTAAAAAAATATATCTTATACTTTGACGCATTGTTTGGTACATTGCTATAGTCAACGCTACATCAAGTCTTATTAAAAACATCTTTTGAATAAAAAATAAAAAAATAATATATAATATAATATATATATATATATATATATATATTATATATTATGAAATCATGGTTGTAGAACTAGCTAGGTGTCTCTAGGTCGGTCGATAAAGCATATTATACAATAACTGACCTATATATATATATATATATATATATATATATATATATATTAGGATCATTTATGAACAACTTCTTGAGAGTGAACTAATCTTGGCCTTTGATATTTTTTAGATTAAAAGGGTAAGATTGATGTTAGTCAAGTACTTTTAATTAAAATCCCTTGATTTTCTATCTTTTAACTCTCTGTCTCTCTTCGCTCTCATTTTTAATTGTTTCTCTATTATTTTAATTATAAGAGGTTAAAGGGCTAATGTTTATTTTTAAATAAACTCTTATGTTCTTTTTAAAATTAAATATTAAACCTAACTAACTTATGTTTTTTTATATATGTCTATACAGGTCAGTATATACAAGACTTATATACTTGTGTATAATTACATCTTTTTCCCACAGGTTGGTATAAACTAGATTTATACACATGTGTATTTTTCAAGTACATATGTGTATAAACTAACAGCTGTGTATCTTGTATAAATTGATAGTTAGCGAGACTTTACACATGTGTATAAACTAACATCTATGTATCTTGTATAAACTAATACTATCGAGATTGTACACATGTGTATACACTAACAACTGTATATCTTGTACATACGGAAACTAGCAAGATTTTAGGAATTTTAATTATATTGTTTAATAAATACAATTTACAAAAGACGCAAATACCTTCTGTCAATTAATTTAAAGGGAAGTTACAACATTATAATTACAATATTGCCATTGTTTAAAAATCTCTAGATGATATAATTCAATAGCTTAGATTAATTCACACACTTCACTCAATAAATATATATATATTAATATATACTGTGTACGACCTCTTATGGTGGGTAAATAACAACTATAACAGCAGCAATCATTTATACCACCGTAAATAAAAGTTACATGTCGAAAAAATTAAGCCAACTCGTAATTGTTTTTTCGTTTATTTCTTTTCATTGATGTCTTAGTTATGTGTTAATCTATCTTGTGTAAAATTTGATTGAAAAACTCATATGGAAAGTAGGGTCAACGTGAGTTCTTACAACTCAAGGAAGGTTCTCATTTGAAAGTATCCCTTATATCTTATACTTTGATGCATTGTTTGGTATATTGCTATAGTCAACGCTAAATCGAGTCTTATTAAAAACATATTTTGAAAATAAAAAAAATTGAAATATATACGTAGACTTATATGAAATCATGGTTGTAGAAGTAGCTAGGCGTCCCTAAGTCGGTTGACTGGGAGATTGAGAGCACTCAACTTAGGTGGAGAGCATTCAAGAAGTGCTCGGACATATTAAATTATAAAGAAATTAGTTTTCGAGAAATTATATATATATATATATATAATATATATATAATAATCATAAGTTACTTATATCAAAATGCGTGAATATCCATTGATATTTATTTCTTGAAAAGTGACATTCATTCTATAATGCCATATATATAAGAATTATGTTTTTTTTTAAGTTAAACTGGGCCTGAATTGATCAACTAGATCCAATTTTGATGAAAGTTTACACTTGGAATGATTCCAAGTAATTAGGTAGAACCGAAGAAAATCACCCCATCAACCTATCTTGTAACGGTTACGCGATGAGTATTCAACCTCCGAGACCTTTACAACATTGTATGAAATCAATAAAACTTTAGAATTCGTGGTATAATTTAGAATAAATGAATATATTTAAGATTGTTGGATCAGATTTCACCGTTACGTTGGTTAAAGGAACCACCACCTTCGAAAAGGTAAAGAAGTCAACTTCATATTCTTTTCTATTATCATTATCAGCATTGAATGAATCAAATAATTTTCTATGCTAGAACAAAATATCTCTTTAGCTTATTATAGGTGTAACTATTGAGATAGAATTATGTTGATTGTAGGTGATTTTTATTCATGTCTGATGTCTTATGTTATAACTTTTTTTTTCAACTTTTCAATATAGTGTGTTTTATGAATTGAGTATAATCGACTTCTTCCACAATATAGTGTATTATGTTGTTCTTTGGTTTTTTTTTTGGAATTTTTTGATAGTGCATAGTTGTTTATTAAGAGGGTGAATTATGTTCTTTTGTATTTTTGAAATTTTTTGATAGTGTGTAGGTGTTTATGAACAGAGTGTAGGGGATATTTTTTTTCTATGCATGGTGTATTATATGGCTGCTATGATCTGTATTTGTATTTAATATTATAGTAATGACAAACGTAAATTTATATAGTTTGTTGATTTAATGTATTTTCCTAAATTAGTTAACTAAATTAAATTGATAACTCATTTTCATAATTTACTTTTTTAAAACAAAAAACAATTTGTAGTGAAGGGTAGATTTCGATATGTATAGGATAAAGTGTTTTTAATTAATTAATTAGAGAGAAAATATTTAATAAGAAAGATTATAAATTATTTATTGTTTTACCATTTTGTATTTTGTTCTCTCTTTTCTCACATTATGTTTACTTCTCAAAAGATCCTTCCGATACGTATAGGATAAAGTGTTTTTAATTAATTAATTAGGAGAAAATATTAATAAGAAAGATTATAAATTATTATTGTTTACCATTTGTATTTGTTCTCTCTTTTCTCACATTATGTTTACTTCTCAAAAGATCTTCGATATATAGATGGAAGGATTAAATAGAAACTAGCTTGAGTTGTAGAAATTGCAAGAACTCTTTGATCCAAAGGTTTTTTTAATTGATGATTTTTATGGAACTTTCACATATATATATATATATATATATATATATAAAGTGTTAACGTACAAAAATGCCTTAACCTACGCGATGGCAAAATTGTACGTTATATTAAAAAACGAAAATAGCATGTGCATTTGAAAAGGGAAATCACATGTACAAAAGAAAAGTAAAATCGCATGCACCAAAAACAAATGAAGAAAAAGGGAAATCGCATGTTGTAAGGCAATCGCGTAGGTATCGTATGATAAGGCATATTGTACAATAACTGACATCTATATATATATTTTATAAGACGACCTCTTATGGTGGTGTAAATAACAACTATGACATCAGCAGTCATTTATACCACCGTAAATAAAAGTTACATATAGAAAAAATTATGCCGACTCGTAATTCTTTTTTCGTTTTTTTCTTTTTATTGATGTCTTCGTTAGGTGTTAATCTACCTTTATGCAAAATTTGGTTAAAAACTCATATTCAAAGTAGGGTCATCGTGAGTTCTCACAACTCAAGAAAGGTTCTCATTTGAAAGTATCCCTTATTTCTTATACTTTCATGCATTGTTTGGTACATTGCTATAGTCAATGCTAAATTGAGTCTTATTAAAAATATATTTTGAAAATAAAAAAAATGAAATATATATGTAGACTTATATGAAATCATGGTTGTAGAAGTAGCTAGGCGTCCCTAAGTCGGTCGATTTGGGAAGCTGAGAGCACTCAACTTAGGCGGAGAGCATTCAAGAAGAGCTCAAACATATTAAATTATAAAGAAATTATTTTTCGAGAAATTATATATATATATTATATATTATGATATCATAAGTTTACTAATACTTATAACAGAATGTGTGAATATCCATTGATATTCATGTCTAGAAAAGTGACATTCATTCTTTAATACCATAGATATAGGAATTATGTTTTATTTTTTTAAGTTTAACTAGGCCCAAGTTGACCAACTATATCCAATTTTGATCAAGGTTTACGCTTTGAATGATTTCGAGTAATTAGGCAGAATTGAAGAAAATCGTCCCATCAACCTACCTTGTAATAGTTACGCGAAAAGTATTTGAACTCCCAGACCTTTACAACATTGTATGAATCAATAAACTCTAGAATTTATGGTATAATTTAGAATAAATGAATATATTTAAGATTGTTGGATCAGATTTCACCGTTACGTTGTTTAAAGGAACCACCACCTTCGAAAAGGTCAAGAAATCAACTTCATATCCTTTTCCATTATCATTAGCAGCATTGAAGGAATCAAATAATTTTCTATGCTAGAACAAAATATCTTTTATTCCCCCATTTAATAGGTTTTTTTAGTTCCATAGCAATATTATTAGGTTCGTTTGAAGGTGTTTAGAAGCTATAATAAACTTGTATCATCCCCATATGAAAGTATGAACATTTTCTTGCAAACTACTTTTTCACTAAATGAAGTGAAAATTTTCAATACATGCAACCTCTTATATTTGTACTCACTGTTTTTTATGTCATACATATATAACTTCACATTAATTAAAGGGTGATGTTACGTGTATTTTCTCTTCTGTTTTTTATATTAAATTTATCTCATTTTCTCCTACTAAATCAATTACATCATCTCTTTAGCTTATTAAAGATGTAATTATTGAGATAGAATTATGTTGATTGTAGGGGATTTTATTCATGTATGATGTCTTATGTTATAATTTTTTTTTCAACTTTTCATTACAGTGTGTTTTATGAATTGAGTATAATGGACTTTTTGCACAATATAGTGTATTATGTTGTTCTTTCATTTTTTTTTTTGCAACTTTTTTGATAGTGTATAGGTGTTTATTAAGAGAGTGAAATATGTTCTTTTGTATTTTTGGAATTCTTTTTATAGTGTGCAGGTGTTTATGAATAGAGTGTAGGGTATATCTTTTTCCTATGCATAGTGTTCTATATGGTGCTATCATCTGTATTTGTATTTAATATTATATTAATGACATAAACGTAAATATATAAAGTTTGTTAATTTAATGTATTTCTCTAAATTAGTTAACTAAATTAAACTAATAACTCAATTTAATAATTTACACTTTTAAAACAAAAAAAATTGTAGTGACCGGTAGATTTTGATATGTATAAATAAAGTGTTTTAGTTAATTAATTAGAGAGAAAATATTTAATAAGAGGGGTTATAAATTATTTAGTGTTTTACCATTTTATATTTTCTTCTCGCTTTTCTCACATTATGTTTACTTCTCAAAAGATCCTTCCAATATATATAGAGGGAAGGGTTAAAATAGAAATTAGCTTGAGTTGTGAGAAACTGCGATAACTCTTTGATCCAAAGTTTTTATTAAAAAAATTTGATGATTTTTTATGGAACCTTTCAATATATATATATATATATATATATATATATATAATATAGATATAATAGATAGATAAAGATGTAAAAGTAACTACAAAAATGCCTTAACGTACGCGATGGCAAAATCGCAAGTTATGTTATAAAAAAACGAAAATCGCATGTACCAAGAAAAATGAAGAAAAAGGAAAATCGCATGTTGTGAACAAAATTTCGCATGTTGTAAGGCAATTGCATATGCATCGTACGATAGGGCATATTGTACAATATATATATATATAATATATATATATATATATATATATATATATATCCTCTTATGGTGGCTTAAATAGCAACTATGACATCAGCAGTCATTTATACCAACGTAAATAAAAGTTAATTGTCGAAAAAATTAACCTGACTCGTTATTCTTTTTTCGCTTTTTTCTTTTCATTAATGTCTTAGTTAGGTGTTAATCTACCTTTGTGCAAAATTTGGTTGAAAAACCCATATGGAAAGTAGG